>PVHT021183608.1:14487318-14548409 GCA_004024745.2 Catagonus wagneri | reverse complement strand
TTTTTTTTTTTTTTTGTCTTTTTGCCTTTATCTAGAGCCACACCCGCAGCATATGGAGGTTCCCAGGCTAGGGGTCTAACAGGAGCTGTAGCCCCCGGCCTACACCACAGCCACAGCAACGCGGGATCTGAGCCGTGTCTGCAACCTACACCACAGCTCACGGCAACGCCGGATCCTTAACCCACTGAGCAAGGCCAGGGATCGAACCCGCAACCTCATGGTTCTTAGTCGGGTTCGTTAACCACTGAGCCACGACGGGAACTCCAGTTTTGGCATTTTTTGTTGGGGGTATTTGCATTTGAACTTACTTACTCATGTATTCCATTTATAAATCTCTCCTGCATGTCATGATGATTTGCTTTAGTTTCTCTGATCCTCTGGAAAAGCTGCTAAGCAAATCTTTAAAACTTTTGGTAAATAATTGAATCTTGAGAGCTGCCTAGATTTATTCCAGATAATAATATGTGTTTACTTTAAAATATTTCATAAGAAAAATCTGATAGTGGGCACCAGTGAATTTCACGCATGAAGGACTGTTCAGTCTATTGAATTTTATGTGTGAAGGGCTGTTTGGCCTCTGTTAAGTATTTCAGTTGATGACTGTCTACCGATTCTTTACAGTTTCGGTTTCTTGATCTGCAGGTGCCTCCCTTCCTTGGAGCTCCCTGCATTTAAACCAGCCCATGTGCTTTGTGCCAGTACCTGGCCCCATATACACAGTGAGCAGCAGTCAAGCCTCTCTGCACCATTGTGTCTAGTATTTCATAAAAGTGAGAGTAAACCCAGTCATTTCCGACAGGTTAAGGAGTAAGAATGCTTGGCTCAGAATAGGTGAGACCCAGTTGCAGTTGTACAGTAAACTCCTTGATGAGTGGTATGTCTTATAGAAGAGGGTGGTGCCTATTCACCCTCTCTTCCAGGGGACATGATCACAGGTGCTGTCTGGTATTGTGGTGACCCTCCTGGTGAAAGGAGTGAGTCGCTCTCTGCTGGAAATACCCATATCTATGGAATATGATGCTTAAGAAGAAACTTGTCTTCAGCTACTCAGGCTGCTATAACAAAATCCCTCAGACTGGGTAGTTTAGACAGCAGAGATTTATTTCTCATGTTTTGGAGGCTTAGAAGTCCAAGATCAAGGTGCTGACCAGTTCACTTTCTGCTGAGGGCCCTCTCATTGGCTTGCAGACAGCTGCCTTCTCACTGTCCTCATGTGGTGGGGGCCACTCTCTGGTCTCTTCCTCTCTCTATTAAGGATTTGGGTCCCATCATGGAGCCCCACCCTCATGACCTCCTTCCTCTAAACCTAATTACCTCCCAAAGGTCCCCCTCCAGATGCTGTCTCACTAGGGGCTAGGGCTTCAGTGTGGGGAATTGAGGGGTGCACGCTCAGTCCGTAACAATACTTAACCTTTCCAAGCCTCAATCTCATTATCTTCAGAAATAAACCAACTATAAAGTGCCTCTGGGATGATATTGTGGTTATAAGCTTGAGAATTTGATAGAGTAAGCTCTCAGAAAAATAGTTGCTGCTGCTGTGATGTTAACTCTACCTGTTTCAGAGATGTGATGGATATATGTTTGGCATTTGTTGAAAGAGGACTGAATAAATGTTTCCAGTTCTGAGAATCAGTTAAGATGCATTTCAGGGAGTTACTGTTGTGGCTTAGCAGAAGTGAATCTTACCAGCATCTGTGAGGACACAGGTTCAATCCCTGACCTCTCTCAGTGGGTTAAGGATCCTGCATTGCCATGAGCTGTGGTGTAGGTCGCAGGTGCAGCTTGGATCAGGTGTTGCTGTGGCTGTGGTGTAGGCCAGGGGCTACCACTCTGATTTGACCCCTAGCCTGGGCATCTCCATATGTCGTGGGTGCAGCCCTAAAAAGACCGAAAAAAAAGAGATGTATTTCCTTATCTTCCTTTGTGCCTGTGAGCTCAGGGCAGAGACGCAGCTGTGCAGAGGTCCTTCAGTCACATGTTGTTCCTTCCGTGTGCGCATCTCTACGTTGCTCACTGTCTTTGCTTTTTCTCTGAATTTTCATGTGTCTTATGTCGGTAAGTTCCTGAATTCATTCCCCCTTCTTTTCTCATTTACTCATTATAAAATGTGATGAATAGTTTTAGGTGGACATTATTTTACTATATTTTTAAATCTTTATTTCAAAAGCCAGTGTCTTCAGTGGGGGTATCCACTACACGTGAGTGGGTTACTTAATCATCTGTCTTTTCTGTGCAGAGTCCCACCTCCCCAAGCGTTGACCAGGACAGGCAGGTGTGAGGGGACTGAATTTGTTCTTGGGGCTTTACCAAGGCTCCTGCTGGGCTGGCTGCAGGAGTAAAGTGTTAGGATGCAAAATTTGGCTCCAAGAGGAAGCTGTTAACCCAGATCTTCCCCTCAGCCTGGATGGGGTGCGCCTCACACCCCCCGCCCCCCAGTGGAAGGCCTCCTTTTACTCTGTTTCCCTGGCCCTCATAATATGAAAGCGGCTGTTTTCTGTCTGCTGAGAAAAAAGCCAGCAGTTTGACAGCCTGTATTTTTCTACATTTAGCAACTGGCATTTACACAATAGACTTTCTTGTATAACAGCACATCTTTTAACCATGGTAATTAAAATCATCTTGAATAGATGTAGTTTCACTTAATTATGGATTCTGTGCTCTAGTCGACGTAAGCTTATTACACATTTAGTTTATCAGACTGTTGTTTATGGCTGAATGTAGATGCTTAAGTTATCATTTTTCAGTTTCTTTTAAGAAAAGGCCTGTATAATTTGTTATGAATTTTTTTAGATTTGTAACAAAACTCATTTTCAAACTGCTACCATCAGTCAAGGCATAATACAGAAATTGATAACTTGGGTGCTGTTTGATTAGCATACATGCCGTGACAGGCAAAAAGGGTATTGTGAGCATATATTACTTACAGACTATGAAAATTCTGGACTGTTCTAGGTTGCTAAAAGAGAATGAAAAGATGAACTACTCAAGACTAAATCTTATTTCACTTCTTTTTTTGTAGACATTATTAACATATAAAAATTATACACCATGACCCCCAAAATAAGGAACAAAAAAGATATTCCCTTTTTCTCTAAAGTAGTTGTCATCTTATGATGCAAAGCTTAGTTTTCAGTATCATTAGCCTTTAGGGAAATGCAAATTCAAACCATATCTGTCACTGTGGCTGAAATTAAAAATAGTGACCATGCCAAGTGCTGGTAGGGATGCAGACACTGACCTCTCAGACATTGCTGGTGGGAATGGAAAGTGGTAACAGCACGTCTGGTAGCACTGTCTAAAAACTAAGCATGTGATGCTGTTCAGCCCAGCAGTTACATTCCTGGGCTTTTACCCCAGTCACTTTGAAAACTTATTTTCACACAGAAACCTATACGTGAATGCTTACAGCAGTTTCTTTGAAATTAGCCAGAAATTTGAAATAGCTTGGCTGTTTCTCAGCAAGTGAATGATTAAGCTATTGTATGTCCACGCCATGAAATACCGGGCATTGCTAAAGAGGAACAAACTGTTGGTACACACACCAGCCTGGGTGATTCTCCGTAGAAATGTGAGTGGGAAAAGCAGTCCCAAAAGTCTAAATACTCTGTGATTCTGTTCATACAACTTCCTGGAAAATGGCAAAAATCTCAGAAATGAAGAATGGATTAGTGGTTGCCAGGGATTAAGGAGGGAGTGCAGACAGAAGAAGGGAGGTAGATGAGTGACTATAAAAGGCCACTCGGACAGATCTTTGTGACAGTGGAATTGGTCTGAATCTTAACTGAGTCGGTGTTGATGTCTGGATTGTGATACTGTGCTGGAATCTAGCAGGATGTTACCCTTGGGGGAAACCCGGTAAAGGATACATGGGATCTCTCGGTATTATTCCTTAAACTAGGTATCGGAATCTGTAATGATCACATCTATCACAATATAAAAAGATTTAATTTTTTAAAAAATATGAGGTGTAAATATTCTGGTAAAGTGTTATTTCTCCCCCTACCTATTTATTTTTTTTAGTCTGTTTTATTGATCATTTGACCATTCCTTTATTCGTTCGGTAAGTCATTATTGAGCATTGATAATGTGCTTAATTTGACCTTACTATCAAATTCAAATTGGTTATTACAAAACTGAAATCATACCAAGTTGTAGGTGTTTTAGGATTTACTGCATAGAGGATGCTGATGTGCTCCCTTATTTAGCAGTAAGCTCTGAGGCTAGTTTGCATCCTCAAAGTCAGCTCTCTCTGTAGGTGCACTTGGGGCCTTGGTAACATTAGCTTTAAAATATATATATATATTTTTTTGGTCTTTTTGGGGTCATACCCGCAGCATATGGAGGTTCCCGGCTAGGGGTCTGATTAGAGCTGTAGCTGCCGACCTACACCAGAGCCACAGCAACATGGGATCCGAGCTGCGTCTGCCACCTACAGCACAGCTCACGGCAATGCCAGATCCTTAACCCACTGAACAAGGCCAGGGATCGAACCTGCAACCTCATGGTTCCCAATCAGATTCATTTCCGCTGTGCCACGAAGGGAACTCCAGCTTTAAAATATTCAAAACGTGTTCCAAAACACAGTTTTCGTGGCTCTGCTTTCTGATGTAAAACTGATGGGCCTTGATTACACAGTCATCTGTGTTCAAGAGCAGGAAAAATGTTTTCATGGAATGCTGGTGCCCGCTCACCTGTGAAGTGGGTGGGTCACCCTGTGGGCAGAGGTGAGGCAGGTCCCCGTTTTCCCAGGGATGGCATTCTTCTGGGTCGGCTTTGGGCTTCCCTGACAGTGTAGTGTATTGTCTGGGGGCTTTTCTGATCCTGTGACTTTGAACCTGGGCAGCTCAGAAGAAGCTCCTGATGAGCTGGATTTAGAGAGACCCCCATGCTCATGGTGAGTGACCTGCAGGATAGGCTCCCAGGTGTCTGGTTCAGTGAAAGTTGGCCCTGCCAGAGCCATGGAGGGGGTCTTGTTTGGCCTGCGTTTCCCCCACCCGCCCACCCAAGCCCCAGAGAGTGAGTTTTACTCAGTTGTGTTTTGACATGCTGCTGGAAGAGCCAGTGTCTGATGAATATGTGGTGCATCCATAACTGGAAATGAAATTTGACAACCTTAGGGCTATAGGGGGGCTATTTTTCTAACTAATGGAAGAGTTGGGAGGCATGGGTCCCCCCCATCCTGTGGTCATATGAAGCAGGTGGGGGGGACCCTGTCGGGTACCCTTGCTACCTTTTTGACACTTTCTGGAGGACCCTTTACAGCCTGGTGATCCTGATTTGTATAGTGAATTGCTATTAAGAAACAAGATGAAAAGATTTTCTGTGCTTTGAAATTTTGTGGAACATGAACGTGTGTTCTAGTGAGTTGTATTGAAGCACTGAAGGGATTTTTCCTCAAAGTAATGTTAGAAGTAGTTTAGACCCAGCCCAGCTCCGCCAGCTTGTTTATTTAATCCGGCACGATTTCAGAAACAGTCTGTTAATTCCATTGAAACCCATCTAACTTACTCATCTTCCAACAGGAACAGCGTGATATCAGGTACCTCTTGGGGGGTGATCTTCAGTCACTTCTGCTTGGCTGACTGGTCGGAGTGACGATGGTTCTCCGGGTCCCCGACCACAGGAGGGCAGCGGTGGTGGTCTCCATTCTTTAAGTGGTTCTCTGCGGGTTCTGAACTGTGGGGGGGCATTCCTAACGGCAGCCAGCTTGATCCACCATGATGGGAGAGGAAAGGGAACCTCTGCGTGCCCAGATGGGACACCTCAGACGCTAAGGCAGTCCGGGGTTGTCGTGCAGGAAAGCGAGCAGCAGCCGTGTTGGCACGAGGCGAAGATTAACAGCGATACATAGTCTGGTGCACAAATGAACGATGCAGCTTCGTCAGAACAGTTTTTTCTTTGTCATTGTTTTTAGATCCACAAACTCAGTGTTAACATCTCATTGAATTTTCTCATCTTTTGTAGTCTCAAACCATGAATTATGTGGGACAGCTGGCCGGGCAGGTGATTGTCACTGTGAAGGAGCTCTACAAGGGCATTAACCAGGCCACCCTGTCCGGGTGCATCGATGTCATCGTGGTGCGGCAGCAGGACGGCACCTACCAGTGCTCGCCTTTCCACGTTCGCTTCGGGAAGCTGGGGGTCCTGAGGTCCAAGGAGAAAGTGGTGAGTGCAGAGCGCGTTCCATTCCCCGGGAGGGTGAGAAGCTAGGCGGTGTTACTGTGAGCTCTCAAGACCTCTGTGTTTTTGTTTTTGTCATGAAAACCTGTATAGTGCTGAAGACCATGGTATGAGAAGTCAGCCTTTATGTACTGTTTTTGAAGTTGCTTCTAAATTTAAAAAGCCCTACTGTAGGAAGTCTCAGGGAAAGAAATATGAAAATCATTTTAATAATCCTATCTGTTGCAATAATCCTATTTGCTCAGAAGAGCAAAACAGGAACTAGAGTTACAAATGGGGAAGTTAGGTGTATTTAGAAAAAGTTCCTTTACCTTCTACAGCACTTTAAAATATTTAGTGTGATGCCTTCATACCAGTTGTGAATGGCCCAGGTCTGCCTGCTGAAAAATACATTGGTCTAAGCAAAATTAATGCCAGATCTGAGTTTGTTTTGACTTAATTGGTAATCAAAATTTTATTGTAAATACCAGGGCTTGTCCCCAAATCTGCCTGAAATGAAAATCCATAGGCTTTTATTTATTTTACAGGAAGATTCATTCAGAGAGAAGGTATTTGTGTTGGTTTTCCTTTTTTTCATATCCTCTTTCCTTCAGGCTATGGGGCACTTGGGGAGTTGGTTAGTATATCTGATCTGATGTCAGTTGTGTTCAAAAACTCAGCTAACAGTTAAGTTTTGCAGGTACATGGTAATTATTCTTTGCCTTCTAACTCTTGTCCCACAGTATCTACCTCAGCAATATATGGAGATTTTGTCAGGATTTTACAGCACAATGAAAGAGCCACACGATTTGTAGCATAGAAGTACATGTTAGAGGACCACTGTCATAAGTTGGAAACAACCATTTTCAGATTTTGGCCACCTTTCATTAACTGATCTTGTTCTTAAGATATTTCCCCTATTTTAATTACACATTTGTTATTTTGACAGTGCCTGAAGAGCCACGTTTTAGGGTGGCAGGGCTTGTGTGGCCTGGCCTCTGTTCAGAGTCACCCTTTGAAAACCAGAAGCAGTGCTGATGTACTGAGTGACTTGGGAACTTCCCATTGCAAAACAGTGTTTAACCACAGTTTAGCTTCTCTGGAATTTTTTTCTTTCTGGTAACACTAACCTATGGTACTTTTGGACTGTATCTGCTTTGGAAGGATCAGCAACAAACTGTTTATACACTGAAATTTCCCATTAATTGTGTAAGGATCTGTTTGTAAAATGCCTTATATATAAGGCCTTTTTTTCTTCACCTGCTGTGATCTGGGGTTTTGATCAACAGATTGGATAAGTTGTTTGGCCTTTAACGTGGAACCTGTGGGCTGGTGTCTGTAAGCATTTGTGCATCTGTAAATGGTGACTGGGCAGGTAAGGTCTCTGCATGCTTTATGCTGCTGATAAAGTAATACAGCTTCTGTATGAGGCTACCCAAATCATCATGTTAAATATCTTGGCAAACTTTTACCTTTTAATAGAAGTCTGTCCATGAGACTCAGGAAAGGAGTAGTATTTTTGCCATTCTTACCCTTGGTAGCCCAGAAACACAAAGGTTTTGGAAGGAAATTTGGCTGTTTGAACAAAGCATATCCTTCCTGTGACATTAAAACCAAAACCATGTCTGCTCTGAGATGCTGTGGCAGTTTGGATTAATTGTGTTATTTTAGGTCATTTTGGGTTAAGGAAAGCTATTCATTGATCTTAAGTTAAGAACTCAATTTTCAATTTTCAAATATGGGGACACCTGTGGGGTAGACTAGAAATCAAAACCACCTTAAAACCTCTGGTTAGAGAGGTGCAGTATAATTTCCCACTGCCATTGCCGTGTTCTTGTTTGATAGAACGCAGTGCCCTGTGTATTTCAGGAGTTTTATTTTTTTCGGGAGTTTAATTTTAGATGGTATACCTGCACTTGATATTTTTAAGTATTTTTTAACACAAAGCATGATCTAATTACTTATCAAAGTTAAATAACCAGTGTATTGGCAAGATAGTTTCCCTTGTGGATGACAAAATCCACCTCACTCTAGCTTAGGGAAAAAAAAAAAAATTGTCTGTCTAAAGTCCAGGGATATTTGAGTTAATCAAGGCTTTATTTAGAATCTGAAGGTGTTACCAAAACTCTCTCCCCTCACTCACCTCTCAACTCTGCTTCCCTTTGTGTCTGTCCCTCTAGTGCAGGCTTACTTCCAGTAACTCAGCCACCCCGTCCTACAGAATTACCCTCAGGTGCTTCACCCTGGGTCTCAGGGACTGTCACTGGCTGGGGCTGGGGTATGATTGACTAGCCTGGCTCGGGCAGCAGCCACACCAGCAGTAGATTGGTTTGAGATAGAGGAGACTAGATCCCCAAAGGATCCCGGAGATATTCCTACCAAAGAATGGCAGGGAACAAGTGTCTGCTATAGCCAGTATTTCTCAAAAGGAAGCCAGTTTTTCAACATCTCAGTCATATGTGTTGAGCAAGATTAAGGCATAGCATAGGAAGTATGGCTGTTAAAAAAATGAGTGTTTTTTGTCTTTTTGCCTTTTATCTAGAGCCACACCCACGGCATATGGAGGTTGCCAGGCTAGGGGTCTAACAGGAGCTGTAGCTGCCGGCCTTCACCACAGCCACAGCAACGCGGGATCCAAGCCGCGTCTGCGACCTACACCACAGCTCACGGCAACGCCGGATCCTTAACCCACTTAGCAAGGCCAGGGATCGAACCCGCAACCTCATGGTTCCTAGTCGGATTCGCTAACCACTGAGCCACGATGGGAACTCCGAAATGAGTGTTTAGAAACCAATTTATTAGAAGTAGTACATCAAAATATGTCTTCTTTAAAATCGTCACCTTGGGGGTGTGGAGAAAAGAGGACCCTTTAGGCTGTTGGTGGGAATGTAATTTGGTATAGTTACTATGGAAAACAGTATGGAGTTTCCTCAGAAAACTAAATATAGAGCTACCATATGGGGATTTCCTGTTGTGGCTCAGGGGAAATGAATCAGACTGGCATCCATGAGGATGTGGATTCCATCCCTGACCACGCTCCGTGGGCTGGGGATCTGGCATTGCTGTGAGCTGTGGTGTAGGTTGCAAACCCAGCTCAGATCCCTCGTTGCTATGGCTGTGGTGTAGGCCGGCAGCTGCAGCTCTGATTGAACCCCTAGCCTGGGAACTTCCATGTGACGGGAGTTTGGCCCTAAAAAGCAGGAAAAAAAAAGAAACCTACCATATGATACAATCCAGCAACACCACTCCTGGGCATATATCCAGACAAAACTATAAAACTATAATTCAGAAAGATACATGGAACCCTTCATTGCAGCACTATTCACAATAGCCAAGACATGGAAACAACCTAAATGTCCATAGACAGATAAATGGATTAAGAAGATATGGTACAGGAGTTTCTGTTGTGGCTCAGCAGTAATGAACCCGACTAGCATCCATGAGGACGCAGGTTCGATCCCTGGCCTCGCTCAGTGGGTTAAGGATCCAGCATTGCCGTGAGCTGTGATGTAGGTCACAGACAAAGCTCAGATCCCACATGGCTGTGGCTGTGGTATAGGCTGGCAGCTACAGCTCTGATTGGACCCCTAGCCTGGGAACTTCATATGCCACCAGTACAGCCCTAAAAAGACCAAAAGAAAAAGAAGAAAGGGTACATATACACAATGAAATACTACTCAGCCATAAAAAAAGAACAAAATAATGTCAGTGTCATTTACAGCAACATGGGTTCAACTAGAGATTCTCCTACTAAGTGAAGTAAGTCAGAAAAAGAAAGGCAAATATTATATATCACTTATATGTGGAGTCTAAAATATGGCACAGATGAAACCTGTCTACAGAACAGGAACAGACTCTCACACATAAGAGAACAGACTTGTGGTTGCCAAGAGGAAGGGAAAAGGGAATGGGATGAACAGGGAGTTTGGGTTAGTAGATGCAAACTTAAATTTAGAATGGATAAACAGTGAGGTCCTACTGTATATAGCACAGGGAGCTATATCCAGTCTCTTAGGATAGCCCATGATGGAAGATAATGTAAAAAAGGAAATGTATATATATGTGTGACTGGATCACTTTGCTGTACAGCAGAAATTGGCACAGTGTTGTAAATAACCTATAATTTTTAAAAAGTTTTTAAATAAATAAGAAACCACAAAATAGTCACCTTGGGAAGCATTTATGCCAACTTGGTGCCATCTCTCAAAATATTTTTAGTATTTTTCCTTTGTGACCTAGAGAACTCATGGCATATTCTTGTAAGTATTCTCAGTACTGGCAGAATTCGATGTTAGACTTTCTTTTTGGAAAGACCCAAATTCCATTTAGAGTCAGATCAAAAGACTGAAGTAAGTAGTCATTATTAAGAGATTCATATTTGATCCTTAAAAATAAGGGTTACAAATATAAAGCAAAGCATTAACTTTTATAAAGTGGCTTCAAAACAGACTTTGAATTTGCATCCTAAAGAAGTGTCATTCCATTTTCCCAGCTACATCTGGATAAATGGATAACCTCCAGAGATGAAGATTTTGGAGGATGACATTGTTTGAATCTTATTTTTTTATTAAAGATAAAATCACTTTATTTCCTCTAAATTGTTTAACTTTTTATGTAATAACTCAAATGATTATTTTAATGATATTTATGTCTAACTTCTAGTTGAATAAATTGAGTTGTTTAAGTCATCCTGAGAAACCTAAAATTTGGCATTTTGGAATGAATTTAGTTTTTCCTGACCCCTTTGCTTACAGTTTAGGAAAAAATTTGTTTTCTTTCATTGTTCAGTTCTCCCGTAACTTTTTCAGTTAGAAACATTCTTCCTGGGAGTTCTCTTCCTGGCTCAGTGGTTAATGAATCCGACTAAGAACCATGAGGTTGCAGGTTCGATCCCTGACCTTGCTCAGTGGGTTAAGGATCCGGCGTTGCCGTGAGCTGTGGTGTAGGTCGCAGACGCGGCTCGGATCCCACGTTGCTGTGGCTGTGGTGGAGGCCGGTGGCTACAGCTCCTGTTAGACCCCTAGCCTGGGAACCTCCATATGCCGCGGGTGCGGCTCTACATAAAGGCAAAAAGACAAAAAAAGAAAACAAACAACAAAAAAAAACAAAAAAAAAAGAAACATTCTTCCTACGATTGTGGAAGAAACTGTTATTATTACAGCTGCTTTAGAACCTTTGATGACTCCAGATGCTTATGTGACTTTAACTAGTTTCTTATGAAAAAAATCTAAAAACTTAATCTGGAATTGTATTAGCCCAGGAATTCGCTGTACTATGTTTTAGAAGATTTAGAGTTCTTGTCATACCCAGCTTTTTTTCCACAGTAAATATTCCCAGTAATAAAGCATTAAGAAATCTGGCTGGGAAATGAATTAGGGTTGATGTTTATCCTGTAGAAACTATTTTGTGCAGCCCTTTCTTTTAAAAAGTAAAGGAAAATGAGTTTTTGTTTAAACATTTTATTAACATTTCTTAAATTACATAGGGATTTTTTTACATATGATTTCAAATTTATTTTATATTCAATTATTGGTTGCCTATTTTTCTCATTTTCTTTTATAGTGTTATCCTTTTTTTACAGCTTTGTTTTAAAAGCAACACAGTTAAACTGCACATATTCAAAGGATGTGATTTGATAAGTTTAAATATATGTGTAGTTACCGTTGTGGCTCAGTGAGAACAAACCCTACTAATATCCAAGAGGATGTGGGTTCAGTCCCTCTCTCTGCTCAGTGGTTAAGGATCTGGCATTGCCATGAGCTGTGGTATAGGTTGCAGATATGGCTCAGATCTGGAGTGGCTATGGCTGTGGTATAGGCCGGCAGCTGTATCTCCTATTAGATACTAGAACCCCTAGCTTGGAAACTTCCATATGCTGCATATGTGGCCCTAAAAAAAAAAAAAAAAAGTGAATGAAGCCACCGCCACAATCGGGGTACAGAAAATTTAGTGGCCCTGTCTTCTTGCTCTCCTCAGTCTGTTTTTTGTGATATTGATGTACATATTTTTTAACTGAATAATTTTAGATTTACAGGAAATTGTAAGTGCAGTTTTAAAAGTTTCTGTGGCACCCAGCCTCTTTCCCTCATGTTCACATCTCACGTTGTCATAGTACAATTATCAGAACCAGGAAATTAATAACCATTTAAGCTATTAGCTAGAGATCTTACTATGACTTTATCAGTTTTTCCACTGCTGTCTTTCCTTTTCGGGAATCATTGTTCTCATTCCGTATTCTCTAACAGTTCTGCCTTTCCTTATGTCCTTGACTTCTGAAGAGTACAGAAAAGAAAAGTTCCAGTGTAGGTTGTCCATCTGGTCAAGTTAGTTTAATATGCTCTCACTTTGGGGAGAATAACACAGCGTGGGGGTGGGGTCCTCCTGGTGCCTTGTCCCAGGAGGCCCGTCATGCTGCCGTGTCTCATCACCAGTGATCTGAGCTCTGATCACCTGCTGAATGGTGTCTGTGAGGCTTCTCCACTGTAAATTTCCTTGGGAAGAAACGAGACAATGTGAATATTCGGGATCTCATAATACTTCTGCCCTTGACGAGCATACATGGGTGAGCTTTGCCTGCAAGCGTTGCTGCTGTGGTGTTTCCCAAATGGGGATTTCCTTTTCTTGTCTTTTCTAGGGCCGCACCCGCGGCATATGGAGGTTCTGAGGCTAGGGGTCTAACAGGAGCTGTAGCCACCGGCCTTCGCCACAGCCACAGCAACATGGGATCCGAGCCGTGTCTGCGACCTACACCACAGCTCCCAGCAACGCCGGATCCTTTAACCCACTGAGCAAGGCCAGAGATCAGACCTGCAACCTCATGGTTCCTAATCAGATTCATTAACCACTGAGCTACAACAGGAACTCCCTAAATAGGGATTTTCTGTTTCCGTTCCTGCTGCTCCATTTATTTATTAACCTAACTTGTGCTTTGTCAAAGAGCTATTCTTACTTAACTATTCACTTATTTACTTAGATCGGTATGTACTCCTGATCTAAGTAACTTCAGCCTGTGGGTTATAATTCACTGGCTTTATTTATGTAATTGCTCAGGTTGTCCCAGATTTGCTTATTGATACCTCCTTCAAGCTGAATCTTTTTAAAGTGCTCCCATCATGTTTTGAGCACTTCCTTACTTTCTGGCACTGTCAGATTACAGAGAATCTGCTTTCCCTGCCTTAGCCCCAGGATTACTTGTATTCCTCCAGGGAGCTTTGGTTACTTTTACTAGATTGGAGAGTCATATCTCGAACAAAGATCTGGTCACTAGGTATGCTCATTAGTCTGAGGTGTAATTGGTTCCAGGTCTGCTCAGCTGACTCTGTGTATGTGCACCTCATACCTAGGTCGACATGACATCTGTCTGTAAGAATCGGGAGTTCCTGGGGCTTCCGCCCCTCCCACCCATCACCCCCAGTTCTTTTTTCGTAGCTTCTTTCTCTGACAGTGAGAAGCATGCCTCTCATTATCCATAGTATATTTACATATTTGTTCAGTCCTAGAATACACATAACATAGTTTCAGGATAACTGTCGCACATCTCTGTGATTAAAAAAAAAAAAAGTAACTGCTGTACAGTATTTGTTTATAGTTGTTTTTATCTGTAGACTTAGAAATCTGAGGTCAACATTGTTTTCCAAAGTTATAGGTTAGTTTTTTTCTTTCCTTCAGTGTGGTTATGTTACTCCTATGTAGGGTTTTTATAACAAGCATTTGGCAACATATGACAACTAATATCTTTTAAAATATGATGTTACTTCTTCCATCTCTCCCTGGCTCCTGGAAAGATGGAGCTGCCTTCCATGACTGGATGTGAACCAGCCTCAGTCTCTGTTCAGAAGGGATTGTTGGTCCAAACACTTGGCAGGCAAGCAGCTGTTCCCACCAGGAGGGCCTTCAGAGCTGAGGACACTGAGACTATAGACTGTGCTACTTAGGTCTGTATTACACCTTTCTATGTGTTTGTCTTTATATCCCCTGAACACCTTAAAACCGGAGTTTACAGGTTATCTAGAAGTTTCAAAAGTTGGTATTTTTTTTACTGTAAAATATTTAAAAGTATTTATTGACAGCCTACAGATATATACATTATTTTTAGTGCTAAGTGGGGATTGATATATATAAACACGCCTCATTTTGCGTAGTAGTAGAGACCACAAAACTGAGCAAGCCAAAACCCTGCAGAAGGAGGCTTAGTCAGTGAGGGAAATTGGGATTGTTCCATGACCTTTGTAAGCTACGGTCAGAACTTTAAAAATTACTATGAGTTAAAAATGTATAGGAAAATGAAAAATAGTTAAGTGGTATTTAGCACACTGTAATTTAAAACAGTACAGTGAGAAGGAAAATGTCTTATTTCTTTGTAAAAGACTTGTCAGAAGTTGTTCAAAAATCCTTGCCTTCTTGAAGATCCCTTTGTGGCGCAGTGGAAATGAATCCGACTGGAAACTATGAGGTGTGGGTTCGATCCCTGGCCACCTCAGTGGGTTAAGGATCCGGCATTGCCGTGAGCTGTGGTGTAGGTCTTAGACGCGGCTCGGATCTGGCGTTGCCGTGGCTGTGGTGTAGGTGGGCAGCTGTAGCTCCGATTAGACCCCTAGCCTGGAATCTCCATATGCCTCAGGTGTGGCCCTAAAAAGCCAAAAATAAAAAAATAAATAATAAATAAAAGTGTTTGCCTTCTTGATATAACACCTACACTGTGGAGCAAGCAGCTTCCCTTTTCTTTGCAAATCACTCTACTCCTTCTGAGTTGACACTAGCTTCCAGCTTTTCACCTTTGAGCTTTCCATGTCACGAGGCATCTCTGGGAGTTGTTCTGACCTGAAGGTTTTCCCTGGGTTCTTTCCTCTGGGTCTTCGTCTATCGTTTTAGCCACTTTCTCTTCTGTGGAATGAGCTCAGCTCCGGGTTCCTCTGACTGCACGTCTGAGTCTCCTGTCCCCCGCGGTCGGCTGTTTCTTCTTTAACTTCTGACATTCGGTTTGAATTTTACTTCCAGCACTGTAGTACCATTTGTTTCTTGACTACACTTTGATCTCGGCCAGTTTCCTCTTTCAATCACTCATTATATAAAATGTCACCTGGGTTTATGTTTCCCACTGGGCGACCAGGAGCAACAGAGCTACATGCTTTGCCTTCTGTGCCTGAACTAAGTAACAGGTGAGCTGGAGCTAGTTACCGACTGAAAAAGTGGTGAGATGATGGGATGGGCATCTGTTCCTTATGTACAGTTGCCCCCTGTATGGGTTCTGCATCTGTGGATTCAACCACGGGTCAAAAATACTTGGAAAAAAAATTTCCAGAAAGTAAAACTTGAATTTGCTGCATGCTGGCAAGTATTTACATAGCATTTACATTGTAGTAGGCGTTATAAGCAACCTAGAGACAATGTAAAGTACATGGAGGATGCTTGTAGTTATATGTATCGCTATACCCTTTTGCATAGAAGGGACTTGAGCATGCATGGATTTCAGTGTCTGCAGGGGGGTCCTGGGGCCAGTCCCATGTGGACACCGTGGGACGACCCTCGTGACCTGTGGGTGGAGGAGTGCCATGTGTACTTTGTGCGGTTACTCAGTTAACATAGTGTCACCGCTGAGATTAGTGTTGATTTGAACCTCGCACTGTGAGCCCTGGCTGTGTTGTAACCTCTAAGTGCTCAAGTGTGTGTTATCAGTGACATTTCCCCAATTTTATGACATTTGGGAAATTAAGTATTTTTAAATTTATTTTTATGAAGATTGGTGATAAAGCATTTTCTTTTAGTCCCTGGTTACCTGTCCCCTCCGCCACCAGGTTGTGTGGCGAAGGGTGGGAGGCGGGGAGCCCCAGTACAGTTTGGCTTGAGAGCCCAGAGTCTAGGCTTAGTTTAGCCTAAGTGAGAGGCTCTTAATGCTAAATGGTACCTTGTTTCTCCTCTTAGATTGACATAGAAATCAATGGCGATGCGGTAGATCTTCACATGAAACTGGGGGACAACGGAGAAGCTTTCTTTGTGGAGGAGACTGAAGAGGAATATGTAAGTTGTAGGGGGTCACACCTCACTACCCACTGGTGTTCAGGCCCGCGCGTGCGCGCTTGTGTGAATGACTGCTGCAGGTTAGATGAGCTTTCGTTTTAGGTGGAAGAGCTGGGTGGTCAGGAAGAAGCCAAGGGTGCAGGATGTGCCCGCCCCTTGTGACAAACGCACAGTTCTCCTGTCCTCGGTGCAAGTTCCTAGGTGACGTCTGTGCAGTGTCCACCTCGGCCAGAGGATACTCAGTTCCAGCTTGTAATCGCAGCCGTAACTCTTCAGGACATGTTTGCCATTTAAAGTTGGGAAACATGTTTGACGTTTTCTTTGGGAACATTACATCCTGAGCCCTGAAAGGAATAAAATCTCAGTAAAAGCAATGAGCTTCAGTTTGTTAAGGATATGGAGCTACTGTTTTTTGGTTTTGAAGATGAACTACCAGTGTGATGTCATAAATTCACGAAGAAATAAGCAACAACAGAATGAAATTGTTTATCATTTTTTCACTTACACTGGCAGCCCGGGGCGTCAGTACTTATATGTAAAGCAGCAGTGAAATAGCGACTGTGAAGGAGAGCCCTCCCAGACCACAGACCAGCATTCTTCCCAGTACCTTAATTCCTTGTTTTTATTTGCATTCCTTGTACCTTATTTGCATTTTCTCAGCCTAAAGAAGAATTTTCCTAATCAGAATGAAGCAAAAGGCTTACAAAAACAGTGAGTTATTGCAAGAATAAAGCATTTTTTAATGTAACTTGTACCACTGTTTGGCTCCTTATAAATCAGCAGATACAGTGAGAGGCCTGGGTTCTCCAAGGTTGCTTACCCGCTTCTCAGGATCAGTTCGGACGATTCTTCTTAAAACTGTGCTTAGCAAGATCGACTTGGGGAGTGTCAGCTTTCCGACCAGACTGACCAGTTTTCTTTAGCATGACGTGTTTTTCTTTAAAAATTTGCTTCATTCAACAATACTGGAATTACTACTCGGCACCACATACTATGAATAAAACACCAACCTGCTCTCCAGGAGTTCACAGTGTAAAGGGGGACAAACTACCAAATCCCACCTGGCTGCCATTTACTTTTTTGTTTATCCCTATTTTCATTTAACTGTGTGTCATCCACATCCCTTCCAAGTCAGAAGTTCTAGATTGAACTTCGTCCTTTTACCAAACACCCGATAGTCCATAGCCTGGGTGTGCCATACCACCTCTCACCATCCTCGCCGTAAAAGGCACTCAGGTTCCCGCTCCGTCCCCACAGCAAGCCTCCCGGCTCTGCTCGGCTTGGAGCTTTCCCACGCTCCATGCTGGCCTGGCCTGTCGGCTCCTCCACTGAGTTCAGCAACGTGGACCCCAGTGAGCTAACGCTTAGCTGGGCTCAGTGGAGTCAAGTCCCCTCCAGGGAACGGGGGGCAGGGTCATGGGTTCCATGCGGTTTTCTGACCTTTGGGAACTAGGTTCTGCCACCCACCAAGAAAGCATCATTTTGATTGACTGTACAGTTTGACAGTTTTTTTTTTTTTTTGTCTTTTGTCATTTTAGAGCCGCACCCGCAGCGTGTGGAGGTTCCCAGGCTAGGGGTCGAATCGGAGCTATAGCCACTGGCCGACGCCACAGCCACAGCGACGCGGGATCCGAGCTGCATCTGCGACCTACACCACAGCTCACGGCAACGCCGGATCCTTAACCCACTGAGGGAGGCCAGGCAGGGATTGAACCCGCAACCTCATGGTTCCTAGTTGGATTCGTTTCCGCTAAGCCACGATGGGAACTCCAGTTTGACAATTTTTCTTTCTCCATGTTCTCTTTAAGGAAAAACTTCCTGCTTACCTTGCCACCTCACCCATTCCTACTGAAGATCAGTTCTTCACGGATATTGACAGCCCTCGGGGGAACCCAGGTGGGAATGAAAGGCCACCTCAGAGCTCTGACATCTCCCCCGTCCTAGAAACAGAGACGATTTTTACCCCCAGTTCTGTGAAGAAGAAGAAACGGAGGAGGAAGAAGTGCAAACAGGACAGTAAGAGGGAAGAGCAGGCTGCTTCCCCCGCCGCTGAAGACGCCGTGGGCGTGGACCTGAGCTCCGACGACGACAAGGGGGTGCAGGCGATAAGGTAGGCGCAGGGCGGGGCTCCTGTCCTCCAGCTCAGCAGCCTGAGCCTTGGGCTTGTTCTTCCCCTTTGACAGTTTATCACGGAATCAGGCAGGAGAGGCACTTTGTTTTTTCCTTTCTGCAGCTCTTCAGCATGTGTTGTCAAACTCCTTGCTGCGCAGGCAGCAGTGTGTCTCTTTTCACCCAGTAAGTTTCCAAAAGCCAAATAAATCATAAGTCACGTAGAAGATCTGAGCTAGTGACTTGCCCCTGGGCACGCGGATGCAACATCAGCATGTTTCCCTTCCCTTCCCTGTGTGGTTCTTTTTTTTTTTTTTGTCTTTTTGCCTTTATCTAGAGCCGCACCCTCGGCATATGGAGGTTCCCAGGCTAGGGGTCTAACAGGAGCTCTAGCTGCCGGCCTTCGCCACAGCCACAGCAATGCGGGATCCGAGCCACATCTGCAACCTACACCACAGCTCACGGCAATGCCGGATCCTTAACCCACTGAGCAAGGCCAGGGATCGAACCCGCACCCTCATGGTTCTTAGTCGGATTCGTTAACCACTGAGCCACTAAGGGAACTCCTGAAGTGAGAAATCTTGATCACTACTTACTTACCAGCTCAGTAGAAGAACTCAAAAGTTCTGAGGTTTAAAGGTAACAGTTTGGGGGAGTTTTATGTCTTTTTTTCATGCACAGTTTTTAGGCTGTCTTCTACCTGTTCCGCTCAGTGCTGGCCCTGGCACAAGATGGGCCGTAAGGTGTGTCCATGTTCTTTTCGTTGGTGACTGCTGAACAAGTGACCCTGAATTCCCAAACTCTTATTGAGTTGGGTTTCAGGGAGGTGGCTTCATGAGGGAGATGCCGGCCCCTTGTCAGTTTTCACCTCCACTGCTGGAAGGAGAGCTCATGCCTTGCTCCCCGGGAAAGTTACTGCTGCTGAATCCTATCCTTAGAGGAAAGGATGGGGAATAACGCTTTTTCCAGTTCCAAAAACCCTCTGTATACCAACCTTGGAGTTTAGTGTGTGTTTTACTTACCAAGCTTTTGTTTTTTAAATATTCAAGTTAGGAAAGAAAAAAATACTGTTATTAATATGTTACTGTGATAATTACACTGTTAGTGAATAACATAGCATAATAATCCCTTTTTGGTAAAATGTTAATTCATTTCCTAAAATTTTAACATCTGGATTGTAAATCCCAGAATATATTCCTACATTTAGTATTAATCTTTAATGTGTGAAATTGTTCAACTATCAGAGGTCACATTGTGATTCTCACTCCCCCCCCACCCTGAACATATGAGCCCTGGATCGTGGTTCTGGTTGGAGGCAGAGTTCCTCTGTTAGAACCAGGCAACAAAAGACAGTAGTGAGAAAGTACTTCAGGCTACAGAGGATTGTACACTGTACCTATAAAGGCTTTAAAATCCTGAATAACAAATTTGTGGGGTTTTTTTGGTTTGTTTGGTCAGTGTCAGGATACTAGCTGGGAAGAGCTTTATATTATTGATTCCCAAAGAATTTTAAGCTAATGAAAAGTACCATAGTTTCTTAAAAACTCTTCCTATCCTTTTCTTCCTGCTTTCAGTCTCATAAGGGTTCTCTTTCACTTCCCTAGGAGTACAGACTAAGACCCTTTCGGATCTTCCATTGTTTGATTTCAGCAGTTTCTTTAAAAGTTTTGGCTTAGTTATAGTGTGTAGGTGGGCAGGAAATGTGTTCTTTTGATAAGAACTTGAAATACACATACATGTAAATTTTATTTGGATTAGCACTATAATATACTCCCTTAATCACCTTAATTCCTAAAAATATTTTTTGTCTTTTTTTTTTTTTTTTTTTTTTTTGTCTTCTTAGGGCCGCACTTGCGGCATATAGAGGTTCCCAAGCTAGAGGTCCAATCAGAGCTATAGCTGCCGGCCTACACCACAGCTCATGGCAATTCTGGATCCTTAACCCACTGGGCAAGGCCAGGGATCAAACCTGCATCCTCATGGATGCTAGTCGGGTTCATTAACTACTGAGCCATGACGGGAATTCCTCCTAGAAATATTTTTGCTAACTAAAATTCTTCCAACATCTACCGGAAAAGACACTGAAGTAACACTTTTGCCTCCAAAGTATTGTTGACGTGTGTCCTTTGTTATCACACAGTAGAGCAACGTTTAGAACTCTTGAACGACCTGCAGTTTCAGTTTAGGCAGTTAAAACATTTCTGTAACATAAAAAGCCACTTGTTTAATACACAAGAATTACGATCCAAAGGTATTTTGTAAACAAGTGCTATAAGCAAATGCTCGGCAGGATATTAGTGCATGCCCTCCTTTTCCGGACCATGCAAAAGGCTGTATCAGCTAGATCTACAGGAACACTGGTTTGGTTGGCAGGAGTGCTGGTGGGGTGTGCGCTCTGGCGTACACTGAACTAGACGGTCTGAACAAGGGCCAGAAGCCTCTCGGTCACTCTGGGCCTTCCGTTCCCAATCTGTGAAATAGAGAATTGAACTCCATGGGCTTGCCAGACCCCTTCCAGCTCAGCACCGAGGTTCTAGAGTAATTTGGAGGAAGATATTTAGGGTCAAAAGTATCAACGGCATGTTGAGCAGCACAGTAAAGAATTTGAGAGCAAAGGACCAGGAAGTCAGCTGCTTCTGCAGTTGTGGGATCCACAGGTGATGTTGGGAGTGGACATTTGTACCTTTCAGGTATCGTCTTCTCCTCAGCCCTAGAAGGTAGAAGAGAAATTTTGAAAAAATACCTAAGGTTGGTTTTATTTCTGTCTTGATATAAATAGCACTCTTTTAAATTCTTTATTTTTCAAGGATGTCATTGATAATAGCTTTAAGGTTAAGTCAGGCTCCTGGAAGGAGGCAGAAGAAAGATGAAATTGCTCTTTAAAGTAGGTTGGTGTTGTACAACCACAAAAAACTTCACAGTGGAAGCTGGAGAGCTTTCAGCCGCACAAGGCTTTCTGTGAACTCTACCTGGTGAGTCTCTCCTTCCTGAAGGAGGACTTCTGGCTTGAACAGTGTGGAAGCCTTGTTTGTTATTCCAGAGGATGGATGAGGAGAGAAACAGTGCACTGGGGCACATGCAGCCTCTGGAAAGGAAGAGACTGTCGGTGCTGGATGAAGCAGCATCAGCCTTGAGTGCAAATGCACAGAGCATGCCATTGATGGAACTGCTTAAAATACATAGCAGCAACAACAGTGGTGGCTACGGCAATACCGTCAGAGATGAATCTCTACTTTTAATCCACCAGAGCAGGCTGACTCAGAGTTAGGTCTAGGAGCTAAGTGCAGGTTCTGGGACCTGACAGGCCCACTGAGGTCTCTGACTACATCGGCCTGCGGCCCCGAGTCTCCTGGTCTCTCTACCCGCATCCCAACATGGGGGACAGAGCGATGTTACCCGGCTCCCCTCTGTCCTACCGTGACGTATCTTTGATGGGAAACGTCCTGTATGATGAGTGACTTAGATGATGAGTCACGCAGGGGCCGAGGGTCAGCACCTGGTCAGCAGTCAGTGAACTGCGACCCTGGGACTTAGCGGCCCTATCTCTTACATGCTCCCACTTAAATAGAAAGAAACTCGCCCTCTAACTTATGCCGCGTAAGTAATTCAGCCTTCTTATTTTGCCTTTCTATTGGGTTTTGTCCCTATTTTTAAAAAACTGAAGTATAACTTACATATAATAATATTCATAGATCTAAGTATGCAATTCAGTGAGTTTTGAGGTCTTATATGTCACATAACCTCTGTTGGCTTTTGAGTGAGAAAAATTCTTGTTTGACAAAATGATGCTGAACTTGAAGCCATGATGTTGAGGTGCATCTGTGAAGCCTGATGTGCTCTAGACACACTCCATGTGAACATGACCAGCTGAACTTCCCCTCACACCCTGACCCAGTGTGAGACCGTTTCTCCTGCTGCAAATCCTCTTCTGTTCAACGTTAATGTGTGTATTTGTCCTGTGCTTCAGCACAGATGTAGTCAGCGTTCATACTCTTTCTCCATGTTCCAATCCTAACACTCCCTTAGTCACATACTTGAGTTTTCAGTTAACCCTGTCACAGGCGGCCTCACCAGCTGCCTCTTCTCAGGCACGTGTGCCATTTTGAACGTGCTTATTAGCAGGTTTTCAGAACTTCTATTTTAGTCAGTGCATCAATCATGGGACTTATGGGAACCTCAATATCAGCAACCTTTTCCATCACTCTAATGGGTCTAAACTAATGGGCTCCATTTTTGTCAGGATTTACCCAGAGAAGACCACACCAACCTTCCTGGGCTTGTAGGTTCTTAAAGGTTCCTGATCTCTCTTTTTCAGTATTTTGTTAAATCCAGTTTGCTTTGCTGTACTCTTCTTGGCTTACCTTTTTAATACTGTGGTGAAATATGTTCCAAAAATAAAATGACTTGGAATAAAAAAATTTTCTGTGGTGTTTATATTGCTCCTTTCAAATTTGGGAAATAAGGCTTGTCCATATCATCTGATTTTCCTTGTCTGCTTTTACCGTTTGAATTTCCTCTCTCACGCAATAGTCTATTGGCGTTCCCCTTGTGGCTCGGCGGATTAAGGACCTATCTGACATAGGGTCCCTGAGGATGCAGGTTCGATTCCTGGCCTCACTCAGTGGGTTAAGGATTTGGCATTGCTGCAAGCTGTGGATTGTTGCGACTCAGATCGCACATTGCTGTGGTATAGACCAGCATCTACAGTTCCCATTCAGCCCCTAGCCTGGGAACTTCCATGTGCTGTAGGTGTGGCCATAAAAAGAAAAAAATAAATAAAAGTAAAGAAATAAGCCATGTTTACCTGGATTTCAGGCTTTTTTGAGTGGATCTTTCCCTTTGAATGAGGTAGTATGTTGGAGTTTAATCCTTCTGAGAGAAAGGAGGCTAGAATAAGAAAGCCTTATTTTTTTAATTACTTAATGAATTATATTACAATTATAGGTGTACAAAAATCATCACAACCAAATTTTATAGCATTTCCATCCCAAACCCTCAGTGCATGCCCCCCATCCCCCAACTTGTCTCATTTGGAAACCATAAGTTTTCCAAAATCTGTGAGTCAGTATCTGTTCTGCGAAGAAGTTCGTGTCCTTTTTTTAGTTTCCACATGAAAGCGGTAGTATTGGGTGTTGCTGTCTAATTGTCTGGTTTCACTTCGCATGGTAATTTCTAGGTCCACCCATGTTGCTATAAATGTTGGTAATTCATTCCTTTTAATGGCTGAGTAATATTCCATTGTGTATATGTACCACATCTTCCCTATCAGCTCCTCTGTCGATGGGCATTTAAGTTGTTTCCATGACTTAGCTATTGTATAGAGTGCTGCAATGAACGTTGCAGTACATGTGTCTTTTCGAGTCATGGTTTCCTCTGGATAGATGCCCAGGAGTGGGATTGCTGGATCAAATGGTAATTCTGAGTTTTCTGAGGAATCTCCATCCTGTTTTCCACAGTGTTTGCACCAATTTACATTCCCACCAACAGTGTAATAGGGATCCTTTTTCTCCACACCCTCTCCAGCACTTACTGTTTGTAGACTTTTTGATGATGGCCATTCTCGTACCTCATAGTGGTTTTGATTTGCATTTCTCTAATAACGAGTGATGTCGAACGTCTTTTCATGTGTTTTTTGGCCATCTGAATGTCTTCTTTGGAGAATTGTCTGTTTATATCTTCTGCCCATTTTTTGATCGGGCTGTTTGGTTTTTTTGGTATTGAGCTGTAGGAGGTGTTTGTAAATTTTGGAGATTAATCCCTCATTAGTTGCTTCATTTGAAAATATTTTCTCCCATTTTGTGGGTTGTCTTTTCGTTTTGTTTAGGGTTTCCTTTGCTGTGCAGAAATTTTTAAGTCCCATTTATTTATTTTTCTTTTTATTGTCATTACTCTAACAGGTGGATCTGAGAAGATTTTTTTTTTTTTTGTCATTTATGTCGGAGAGTGTTTGGCCTGTGTTTTCCTCTAAGAGTTTTACAGTATCTGGTCTTATATCTAGGTTTTTAATCCACTTTGAGTTTATTTTTGTGTATGGTCTTAGGAAGTGTTCTAATTTTATTCTTTTACATGTGGCTGTCCAATTTTCCCAGCACCACTTATTGAACAGGCTTTCTTTTCTCCATTGTACATTCTTGCCTCCTTTGTCATAGATTAGTTGACTGTAGGTGCATGGGTTTAATTCTGGGCTTTCTATCCTGTTCCATTGATCTATATTTTCTGTCTCTGTGCCAGTACTATACGGTTTTGATGACTGTAACTTTGTAGTAGAGTCTGAAGTCAGGGAGCCTGATTCCTCCAGCTCCATTTGTCTTTTTCAGGATGTCTTTGGCTATTCTGGGTCTTTTGTGTTTACAAACAAACTTTAAAATATTTTGTTCTAGTTCTGTGAAAAATGTCTTTAAATTAAGAAAACCTTAAATTAGAAATTGCAACTGTGTGGAAAAACGGTTGTATGTTAGAGCTTGTTAAATAAAGATATAAGAAAGAAAAATATTACAAATTACAATTAATAAAATGGTTTCTACCCCTATTTTTAGTCTAGCAGTTTAAGTGATACAGACAGTTCCTTCCACATTCAATATCTATCCTGGTAGAACATTGAGTTTTCTAGAAGAAGCTTATAAATTTGTATATAAACTCTGCAGATTCAAGAAAACTAAAGGGTAAATTAATTAAAATTATATTAACATTAGTTCAGTCTCCTATAGTTCTAAGGTTTTGTGAATGAATTTTAAAAGCATTTCTCATATTTTCATATCATCCTCTTCACGTCCCCGCATCATGTAGATTCTGTAAATTAGAGAAAGTTCTCAGGTCAATGCTTAGGCCAAACCAACAGTTCTTAGGGGGTTTTTAGTTTGGGGTTTTTTGTTTTTGTTTTCTTTTTTGGCCACCCCATGGCATATGGAGTTCCCTGGTCAGGGATCAGATTCAAGTCTCAGTTCCATCGTACACTGCAACTGCAACAACATGGGGTCCTTTAACCCACTGTGCTGGACTAGGGATTGAGCCTGTGTCCTAGTGCTCTAGAGACACCGCTGATCCCATTGCCAGGAACTCCTTAGGGTGTTTTTTAATTTTTGAACCGTAGCTTTTGTCTTCACCTGTTTCTTTGCTTACGTTTTCTGTAATAGTTGGGAGGGTGTAACAGGAAAGAACACGGGGACTTGCTTGTTTTGATTCAACTACTCACTAGCTTTATTACTTTGGGCAAATTACTAAACTCCCCTGGATCCTTGATTAACTGAAACCTGAAATAGGATTTAACTACCTCTGAGTTGTAAGGATTGAATGAAATATAATAGAGCCTTAATTTTCCTCTTGTAACATTTGAATCAATTACCCCTAATAGATTTTAAAAGAATTTTTTTTTTAAGCCAAGCCTGCAGCATATGGAAGTTCCCAGGCTACGGGTAAAATCAGAGCTATAGCTGCTGGCCTATGACACAGCCAAAGCAACTCGGGATCCGAGCCGCATCTGCAACCTATACCACAGCTCACAGCAACATCTGATCTCTGGCCTACTAAGTGAGACCAGGGATCAAACCCGCATCCTCATGGACACTAGTTGGGTTCGTTACCACTGAGCCACAACAGGAACTCCAGAGGAAATTTTTCATCACATTTTTTCTGTCCCAGCTGTTTGTCCCATACTTAAATGGTGACTGCAATGTGTATGGCAGGTGCATCAGTGAAACTCCTCCTTCCTGTTTTCCCTTTAAGAGAATGAGTTATTAATCATTTGGCTTTCCTCATTTGTGTCATGTAGATGATGTATTAATTAGAAGTGGGGATGCTTTAAAGCTGACCTAAATGTCATTGTTCCTGCCTTTCTGTTTTTTCCCCTTTCACAGAGGATCTTCAAATGCTTCCTTAAAGGAAGAAGAATATAAGGAGCCTCTGCTCTTCCACTCAGGAGATCACTACCCTCTATCTGATGGAGACTGGTCCCCTTTAGACAAGTGAGTACTCTTGAAGTTTCTCCGTTTCTTAAAGGACAGATTTACTAAATAGCTTTTTTGTTACTCAGCAGGATGATATTTCCATGTCTCATACAGAAGAGGGACCAAATGTGTGCTTTTAACAGGAATATGGACCCTTTCCCTCAATTATTTTGTTCCTAAACTTGATCTGACTGGATTCTCATAGAGTTGGCCAGTGTAGACCTGAATAATCAGCATAGAATTTGACCCTCTACAGTTCTTTTCAGTGTCAGCTACTAACCATAACTGTAGTTAATACCGTGAAGAAACATGCATCACTCTATGTGTTCAGATTCAGTTTCTCTCTGTACTAGCTATGTTAATTTAATCCATCTTTCCATGTATTTCCTCTCCTATAAAATGACCTTGTTGATTTCTTGTGACAATCGAGTGGGATAATACATGCTATTGAGGGCCCGGCAATGCCACTCTAGTTGGCCTGGTTCTTATTAAAGAACTCAAGTGGAAGAATGGCCTTTATATCTGCAGATGAAGTGGATATATTCAAACTTACATTTCTTTTTCGTCTGTCGAGCTCAACAAGACTGAAATTCCTGACTTTAAAGTCATCTTTGCGTTTCTCTCCTGTGTTTGCAGCCCCTACTCCCCAGCGGCATGTCCGAAGAGCGACTCAGAGCTGGAGTTGAAACCGGCCGGGAGCCTGCTCAGATCTGAGTCCCACATGGAGTGGACGTGGGGCGGCTTCCCGGAGTCTACCAAGGTAGGGGCAGTGAGCTTCCACGGGTGCACATGATGACAGTGCCTCGTTTAGTCGCACAACTGGACCCAAGTTCATGTCTCTCCTAATGTTTACACTGTCTTACATGGAAGGAATCAGTGTTATTTTGTGTGTTTCTATTTAGTAAATAATAATGATTGATAATTTAACATTTTAATCAGGAAAATTTTTAAAGTATCTAAAGGAAACTAAAATTTCCACTGAAATTTTAAATAGGAAATTGTAAAAGCTTTTTTGTCAACTTGTAAGGAGAATTAAAAAAGTTGGGTTTCTTGGGAGAAAGAAATGTTTAGACTCTAATTTTCTAAAAATACACATTTCGCTTACTTATGTGATGGCACTGAGATTGGAGTGCCTGCTTTTACATTGTGCTGACAGAGCCTTGAGGTCGTCCAAGCAAGAGAGCTCAAGTACTCACTCTCTCTTGTAGTAGTTTTCTCCACTGTTTATGAACTGTTTCACACAAAGTACTATAGGTAGTGAATGCATGCTAAGTTATAAACATGGGCACCTCCATCCAGCTTAAGGAATAGAGTGTAACAAACACATCTGAAGTAATTTGATTTTTAAAGAATTCACCTTTTTTTTAGGTCAGCAAAAGAGAGCGATCTGACCATCATCCTAGGACAGCTACAATTACTCCATCAGAAAACACCCATTTCCGGGTAATTCCCAGTGAGGACAGCCTGCTGGGTGAGGTGGAGAAGGATGTGTCCATGGGGGAGACCGTCTGCACGGTCGTGAAGCCCAGGCCCCGGGCCCCGGGGAAGCAGAGGAGCGAAGCGGCCTCTGCAGCTGAGCTTCTGGAGCCTCCAGTCCCAGCTCCCTTGGACACCCAGCACCCCCTGCCCCCGTCGTTTGCCGAGGTTCCTTCAGAGTCCAAACCAGTCACTAAAGTCGACTCTCCATCAAAGAAGAGAGGTAATGGTGGTTTTTGCATTGGCCTCGGCTGCTCTGAATCTAGATGGTTAATTATTCCAGGGTGTCAGGCAGTACAAGGTGACCCCATTACATCTGTGCTCCCTACTCAGACCTGCCATGCCCCGGAGGACTATTAGACAGCTTTCCTGTTGTGCTGCAGGGGCCCCAGAGAAGCGTTGATTGAAAAACTTCTGAAGGTGTTAAAATCAGTCAGTGAGTAAAATCAACCCCTTTAATGACTAGGTGTGTCAATTAAGTGAAGAAGACTCCTCAGCGATTATGCTTAACAGGAAGAATTAGACTAGAGAGGTGTTTACACCTGAAATATCTGGTTAGTTGAGGCCAAATTAAGTACTTTTGTTGCAATGATGTGGGCCATGAATAAAGGAACACTAATTATTGGTATGTGTTCTTTCATTGACTGTTTTCCTTTAATGGACAGAAGATGAGGTCCACCTCTTGGCTCAGCGGCTCTCACTTTTGGAAAGTAGTTTATATCCATCAGAACATTCTTACTGTTGAAAAATATAAAGCTATCCAGTGATACTTGGTACGGTAAGAGCCCCAACACACTGAATACTGGCCTCGGGCCTCGTTCCAGGGAAGCAAAACCTTACCTAAAATACCCATTGTCACATTAAGCCTGCCTCACTTTTTAAAAAATAACACCTTAGGTCAGATGATCACAAACTGACTTTATGAATACTACAGGGGTGGACGTTCAGGGTCACTCAGAATAGTTTTTTTAAAATACAAGAATGTCGGAGTTCCCGTTGCACAGCAGAAACAAATCCAATTAATATCCATGAGGATGTGGGTTCCATCTCTGGCCCTGCTCAGTGGGTCAACAATCTGGCATTGCCACGAGCTGTTGTATAGGTCACAAATGCGGCTCGGATCCTGTGTTGCTGTGGCGTAAGCCAGCAGCTCTAGCTCCGTTTGGACCCCTAGCCTGGGAACCTCCATATGCCATGGGTGTGGCCCTAAAAAGACAAAAAATAAGTGTGTGACTGTCACAGGTGTTTGTGGCCAGGTGTGCTCACTGGCTGCTTCTCTTCTTCTCCACTCAGCCCACCACCTGCGCCATGTGCTCAGGAAGGTGAAGGGGGAAACCCCATATTGGTGACTGTTTTGTTTTAGTCTAGGACATAATGACCCCTCTTCTTGCATGTAGTGTGGTGACTGACTGGAGGTGGGCAC
Source organism: Catagonus wagneri (assembly GCA_004024745.2). NCBI lineage: Eukaryota > Metazoa > Chordata > Mammalia > Artiodactyla > Tayassuidae > Catagonus > Catagonus wagneri. Next base: position 14,519,282 of record PVHT021183608.1, on the reverse strand, counting down.
AGAATGCTCGTCCACTGTGGTTGTGGCCTCATTCTTTTCCTGCAACTTTTTATTATGAAAATCTTGATTCATATTTGTTTTGTTTCTCCACTCACACACAGTTGATTTTAAACCATTTGAAAATAAGTTGCAGGCGTGATGACATTTCATCCTTAAATACTCCATTCTTTGCATAACCGTGGTGCCACTAATCATCTTAAATCCATAGTCATATGTCCTAAATATACGTAGAATAACATTTTAACTGCTTGGATTTTTTTCCAAACCAAGGTCTTGTCGAGGTTAACATTTTGCATTTGGTTTTTGTGAGTGATCTTTTTTATTTAGAACAGCCTCCACACACACACACCACTATACTTCTTTCCTCCTTTGCATCCATGATACTGACCTTTTGAAGAGCCCAGCCAATGAGTTTGTATACTTTCCCAGATTATGGATGTATTGGATTGTTTTTTTTCAGATGAGATCCTTAAACTGGAGCTTAAGTCTTCTCACATTAAAAAAATAAAAAATAGGGAGTTCCCGTCGTGGCGCACTGGAAATGAATCCAACTAGGAACCATGAGGTTGCGGGTTCCAACACTGGCCTCGCTTAGTGGGTTAAGGGATCCAGCATTGCCATGGCTGTGGTGTAGGCCAGCAGCTGGGGCTCCAATTAGACCCCTAGCCTGGGAACCTCCATATGCCACAAATACAACCCTAAAAAGCAAAAAATAAATCAATAATAAAAATAAACACGTAAAAGTTAAGTTTACGAATATATTTTATCTAAGTAAATCCAAATGATTATAGTTTTGACAGGTACTTAATATAGACATTATGGAGCTGTTTTACATTTTTTTATAGTAAGCCTTGGAAATCTGATGTGTGTTTCACACCCTTCACCTCATGTTACATAACCTCACTCAGACTAGGACAGGCCGGGCACAGGTATGGGCAGTGTAGATCTAGAGGTTTAATTGGATTTGGATTAAATACCCCTTTTTAAAAAATTAATTTATTTATTTATTTTACTTTTTAGAGCCACACCTGAGGCATATGGAGGTTCCCAGGCGAGGAGTCTAAGCAGAGCTACAGCGGCCAGCCTGGATCTGAGCCGTGTCTGCGACCTACACCACAGCTCACGGCAACGCCGGATCCTTAATCCACTGAGTGAGGCCAGGGATCAAACCCACAACCTCATGGTTCCTAGTCGGATTCATTTCCACTACACCATGATGGGAACTCCTAAATACCACTTATTTATTTATTTATTTATCTATCTATCTATCTATCTATCTATTTTGAAGATAACCTAGTGGGCTGTATTGGGCCCAACTGTTGTTAATGCTAAAGGTGATCCCGGGTTGAAGGTGCCTTCTGCCACATTTGCCCGCCCGAAAGGGTCCTGCCCTCCACAGGACTGTGTGAGCTCTCGAGCACCCCCGCCCCTCACCCTGCAATCCTCCCTGTGTGGCTTTAGAACAGTGGCTTCTTTCCTGATGCCAGCAGTCACATCAGGCTTGGTCACAGTTATCATATACTATAAATTTTAAGAGTTACCATCAGGTTTAAGTGATTTCGGCCCCAGGATTACTCACTGAAAGAGCAAGTGCCATGTTTATTGGGCCCTGAGCTGTAGGAGTGTAGCCATGACGTCTTCTTCATTCACGTGGATGGTTAAGAACAAGCACAAGGGATGTTTATTGATGCCTTTAAAAATACAACACAGTTCCAATCATGGTCCGTTTGGTTATTTGCAAACCTTTGTTTTCTTGCAGTTTCAGATGAGTAACCAAGTGTGTTTTTCTTATAAAAACAGGTGTCCACAAGAGAAGCCAGCACCAGGGACCTGATGATATTTACCTGGATGACCTCAAGGCACTAGAACCTGAAGTTGCAGCTCTCTATTTCCCCAAAAGGTAGTGGAATTTACATGTAAGAGTGGACAGCTCTGAAATACTCTGAATGTTTCTAGAGCAGTGCGTTTTGTCTGAGAAAAAGGAGCCAAGGAGATGGTGTCCTTTAGCCAAGTTGGATGACTGCTTCAAATTTTGGAAAATTCGTAATTGTGTGTTGTTTTGACTGTAGTGATTTGAAATTAATAATTTACCTGTTTATGAAGAAATTTTAAGCACACTGAGAAGAGGGGAACTAGTCAAGCCTGCATAAGGGTGCCAGTGGGGATGACTCCAGGTCCTCTTCATTAGCGTGTGTCTCCTTCAGAGTGGCTTAAAGGTCGTGCATCTTCAGAAATACTTTACAGAGGATGCAGCTTCGCTCGCAGGCCGGGGGCTGTTGAGACCCCTCCAGCTGCCTGTGCACCCCCTGGAGCTCTCGGCTCCATCACCCCCCTCCTCCTTCGTGACTCTCCCCATGGAATAGCATTGAAATCTCAGAAGTGATAGGGCTTGTACTGTTTTCCTTAGGTCATTTCCATTCTTAGGGGAATTCCATTATAATACTCTGATGACAAAAAACAATTTACTTTTCCCCATGAGAAGTCTGGCTTGAACATACTGAGCCACAGGCACGCATAATTGAACACTTCTAAGTAAATTATTGAAAAGTATATTTTAAGTTTTTATTTAAAATAGAAAGGGGTGAGTTCCCGTCGTGGCTCAGTGGAAAACGAATCCGACTAGGAACCATGAGGTTGCAAGTTCGATCCCTGACCTTGCTCAGTGGGTTAAGGATCTGGCGTTGCCGTGAGCTGTGGTGTAGGTCACAGACACAGCTCGGATCCCGCGTTGCTGTGACACCGTGTGGCTGTGGCTGGCAGCTGTAGCTCCAGTTAGACCCCTAGCCTGGGAACCTCCATGTGCCGTGAGGTGTGGGCCTAAAACGACAAAAGAAAATAAATAAATAAACAAATAAATAGAAAGGGGATTGATGTGAAGATACTTACATTTTTACCAGTATTTTTGAAATTTTAAAAACTCCTTCCTAGGTTTGTGCTCTATATTTGTCTCCACATATACACTTCATTTGAAGTAGTGGTTGAGGATTTGTTTTTTGTTTGTTTGTTTTTGGTCTTTTTATGCCTGCACCTACAGCATATGGAAGTTGCCAGACTAGGGGTCAAATCGGAGATACAGCTCCTGGCCTACTCCACAGCCACAGCAATGCCAGATCCAAGCTGCGTCTGTGACCTACACTGCAGCTTGTAGCAACACCAGATCCTTAACCCACTGAATGAGGCCAGGGATCAAACCTGCATCCTCACGGATACTAGTCAGGTTCATTACCACTGAGGCACAACAGGAACTCCAGTAGTTGAGTTTTTAAGGCGAAAGAAATGAAACTGGTCTCTCTTTTCCCCAGGAAGAAAGTTTAAAATGTCAGCTCTCTTAAAAGTATCACTTTGTTTTAGATTTCCCAGTCCCTTAATCATTTTTATACATTGGGACTCCTAAGACAGATTTCCTAGTTTCCCTTTTAAAAAATGGGGAGTATGACATAACTAAGTGCTGTGGGACCTCCCTGTGCTATTATAATTTGACTGGAGCCATTGCTATTCACCAAGCAAGCTTCTTACCTCATGAACTGTTTGTTTCTTAAGACATTAATATTTAGAGACAGACTGTTGAAATGTTCATAAGCATTTGTTTTATTGTGTTCATGGCCACTTGACAAAATATCCAGTATCTGTAATTAGCTCTAAGCTTGACCCTAAGTCACATCCCTCATGGGTTTGGTGGCCTACCGTGTCCTCCAATGGCACTCGCCGTTGGCTCCAGTAACACCAGCTGCTCTGATAAAACCTGAGACCTCGGAGCCGGACCACAGCAGCCTGGGCCACATGCTCTAGTGGTGACAGTCCAGTGCTGGTATTGGTGGGAGGCCTTGGAAATGGGGGTTCAGGAGCACAAGCTCCTTCTATCCTGAGGCTCTCCATCCCTAAGGGCCTGGACGGGGAAAGGAGGGGATCACAGGGGCAGTTTTAGGGGCCAGGCTTGGGAAGGACTCAGCACAAACCTTCTGTCCACATGGACAGCTCCATCATCTGATCACGTGGCCACACCTGACTACAGGGGAGCCTCCCTATCTCCCCAGGAAGATGAGGACATAGATGTTTGTGTTTCATCCAGGAGTGGGCCTTGCCCCCCGGACCCCAGCATAGCAGCAGGTTTTGTTGTTGTATATGATTTTGGCTTTTTCACCATTTCCAGTAAGGGGTCCATTTTGTTGATACGATTAATCTCAGTATTGTGCTGTGGGTATGCATTGCTCCTAAGAGAATTTCCGAAACCCTAGATCTTATCTTAAAAGTTAGCTCAAATGCAAAACATAGTAGAGTTCGAAACTGCTTTCTGTGACATGTCCGTTCTCTGCTGCCACCTATTGCTCAAATTAGAGTTTTCTCTGAAGGTTGTGTAACTTCACTGGATGGCCACAGTATATATGCTGGCTTTTTGAATAGAAGAATAGGATTTAGGGAGTTCCCAATGTGGATCAGTGAATTAAGAACCCAACTAGTATCCATGAGGATATGGGTTCAACCCCTGGCCTCTCTCAGTGGGTTAAATATCCAGTGTTGCCGTGAGCTGAAGTGTAGGTCTCAGATGTGGCTCAGATCCCGCATTTCTGTGGCCCAGGAACTATCATATACCACAGGTGCGGCCCCAAAAAGAAGGGAAAAAAAGAATTTGAAAATTTTAGAACAGTATTTCAGCGTGACATTAAATATTGATTCAAAAGGTATAGAGCAGTAAGCGTTCATGACTAAAAGACTTAAGGTTCCATTTCCTTACTCTTTTTCTCCTAGATTTATCGTTCATTACAGAAAGGTTTTTTTAGGATCAGCTTCTAAAACCTGGCTTCTAAGCCTTATCTAGAAGAGTGGAAATATTAAATAACCTCAACTTTAGTTCTGGCCCTCACTAACGTAAGGGCAGTTTATTCTACTTTTCATTGTATTTCTTTTTTGAGGTTTATCTAGCTTCGTGAGAATTTTCATTTGGTTAATTCTTTGTCCTGTTTTGCAAAGTCAGATGAATTTAGAAAAGCCTTGTTTTTAAAAATGATACAGGAGTTCCCATCATGGCTCAGCAGAAACGAATCTGACTAGCATCCATGAGGATGCAGGTTCAATCCCTGGCCTTGCTTAGTGGGTTAAGGGTCCGGTGTTGCTGTGAGCTGTGGTGTAGGTTGCAGCCAAGGCTCAGATCCTGCGTGGCTATGGCTGTCGTGTAGGCTGGCAGCTGTAGCTCTGATTTGACCCCTAGCCTGGGGACCTCCATATGCTGTCTGTGTGGCCCTCAAAAGACAAAAAAAATAAATGATACAACCTTAGACCAAAGTAATTTTTTTCCTTTTTTTTTTGTCTTTTTCCTAGGGCCGCACCCTAGGCATATGGAGGTTCCCAGGCTAGGGGTCTAATTGGAGCTGTAGCTGCCGGCTGACGCCACAGCCACAGCAATGCCAGGTCCGAGCCGCGTCTGCAACCTACACCACAGCTCACGGCAACACTGGATCCTTAACCCACTGAGCAAGGCCAGGGATCGAACCTGCAACCTCATGGTTCCTAGTCAGATTCGTTAACCACTGAGCCATGATGGGAACTCCCAAAGTAATTTTCTACAGGATGTATATAGTACCACATGGTCCTTTCTGGGAAGTTGGGATCAGAAGGTTTCCAAACATCATGTTTTTCTTAATTACTCTGTCATTTTCATCATGGAAATGTAAATAAATGGTTATAATTCTTTTGCCCCTTTAATTTAAATCAGGCTATCATTGAAAAGTTTGCATTATTGCAAATGAGGGTAGTGATTTTTTGTGCCGTTTTTACTGTATTCAGTTAATTCCTCAGTAATGCTTTTAGGCCATTTTTGATGTCATTTGTGATGTGATTCTCAGCACCACCTAAGTGAATCCATGTCCCAGGGCAGGTCAGCCTGCCCCTTTTCCGAGCTGGTTCAGGCTCCCTGGGGCCGCGCAGTTAGGAAGCCTAGCCTCAAGGAGCCACATTAAGGTGAGTTCTTTCTCCCGCAGTGAGTCGGAGCCTGGCTCCCGGCAGTGGCCCGAGTCTGACACGCTCTCTGGCTCCCAGTCCCCACAGTCAGTGGGCAGCGCGGCTGCTGATAGCGGCACCGAGTGCCTGTCGGATTCCGCCATGGACCTGCCCGACGTCACCCTCTCCCTCTGTGGGGGCCTCAGCGAGAACGGGGAGATTTCTAAAGGTACGCCCGCCTGCCTGTAGCCCTGGGGGTCCTTGCAGGTAGCAGGTGCCTCCCTTCAGCAGGGGACACCGCGGATCAGAGGGTGGGAGAGGGCGTGTGGCTGGGGGCTCAGGCGGCCTGGCTGTGGCTGCCTGCCCGTCTTTACAGTTACTGAGATTGTTGTGGGGGTGGGTCCTGGCTGCTCTGAGCCTTAGACACGCAGGGAGGACCCGAGGGCCCATCACCAATCGTCTGCTGAGTCAGTGGCCTTTCTGGCAAAACGGAGAAGGGGTTGCTTGCTATCTCAGCCCTGAGAGCTGGCCCAGGAGAGTGAGCTACTTGGGAGAAAGGGAGGCCCTGAGCAGGTTCAGATGTCTGCCCACCTGTACGTCTGTCCCATCCTTTCACCTTCTTGGTTTTACGTTCTTTTGTAAACTATACTCTTCTTAAAGTTTTCTCAGTTTGGCTGGTGGCGCTTCATTGATTTCCTCTAAGGAAAGTTTTTCTTTTTATGATCAGCAGCATCTTTTGCATGTGATAGGCTGGGTGCCCCGAGCCTCACAGCTGTGCTTCCCTGAATCTCCTCCTCCTCAGGGTACAGGGTGGTCACTGCAGCCCTTTCTTTTCCACCTCTTAATTCTATTTGCTTGTTTTATTTTTTGCAAGAAATTAAGAATGTGTTATGGCCAGTGGTCCCTTCTAGGGACAAAATTAAATAGGTCACATTTTTATCGTAATCTTCATAAGCACTCACTTTAAAAAATATAGGTGGAGGAGGGGAAATACAATTTATATAAACTATAAAATTTGTACATAAAACCTTATAACTTAAGTAGAGTTTGATATTTGGGAGGTAGAAATGACAAGGAAAAGTAAATAACATACAGATTACCAAAAGGGACAATTCCAGTGAGAAATTTCTCTGTTAGCCTGCATCACAGTGCAGAGTTAGGGACAGGATACAAAAATTAATGCAAGAACCTCATTCATTTTGAAAAAACTTGGGATTTATTTCTGAAGAGATCCTAAGCCAAGTCTGGAGTGTGGTTGGTTTTCCTTCTCCAAGCATTATAAATGTTTTGGGTTTTTTTCTATCATAGCTTCTTACAGTTATGCACTTAAAGCTGTAAGACCCGTGTGAATATTCCTCAGTTAGGCAGAATATCTGCTCTTATAAGAGTGAAACTCACGGGGTTCCCTTCTTGGCTCAGCAGTTAATGAACCCAACTAGGATCCATGGGGATTTGGGTTTGATCCCTGGCCTCACTTAGTGGGTTAAGGATCCGGCGTTGCCATGAGCTGGGGTCTAGGTTGCAGATGACGCTTGGATCCCAAGTTGCTGTGGCTGTGACAGAGGCCAGCAACTGTAGCTCTGTTTCAACCTCTAGCCTGGGAACTTCCACATGCCAAGGGTGCGGCCCTAAAAAGCAAAAAAAAAAAAAAGTGACACTCAAAGCTTCTGCTGATCACGGAGTTGAGTGTGTGTGCGCTCAGGCCTCTGGGCCACATCTGTAATCTACTTTTCTAAAAGTCCCTGGCTTATTCCTTTCTCCTGGTTTTTTGTTGCTGTCTGGGTGACTGATTGTTTAGTTTTTGGTTTTCAGTTTTTTTTCTAGCTAGGGGAGGAGTGGTAGAAGAAGTAGAAAAGAAGGGTTTTCTTGTCCTGGGGAGAAAAAAACAAGTGTCTGATGTTTTGCTTTTGATGCACATAGCAAAGTTAGTTGTTGGTTTTTTTGTTTTAAGAACTTTTTTGATCTTATGGTTAGTCTTTCAGTGTGGAGAGTATTGTGATAGTCTCCAAAGTATTTGGGTAATCTCTCACCAAGTGGATAATTATTATCTTATATTGCAGAAAAATTCATGGAGCATATCATCACTTACCATGAATTTGCAGAAAACCCTGGACTTATAGACAATCCTAATCTTGTAATACGGATATATAACCGGTAAGTACTCTTGGTTTTGTAATTATTTAATACTCTTGCGGGTAAACAGCAATACTCCCAATTGCTGTTTTTAACTATTACAGTCTTTCTCACCATAAAATATGCCATTTCATACAAATGAGCTAATAGGCAGTGACTTTGAAGTAAAGGTGAAGCCTCAGCTTTGTTTTCAAATGAGGTGTTTGGAATGCTACTTTGTCTTATAGATTTTACTACTTCTATGCTCAGAAGTTTGGCTTGAAGCAAAGATTGCTCATGTGGCAAGAAATTTAGCTGATCCGCTTTTCATTGAAAAGAATGGGAAACTGTATATGGTATTTTTATCTATCTCCCTTCCCGCCCTCTCCTCTCCCTGTGTAATGGTCTTGCACGATTTTTATTTCATAGTTACTATAACTGGGCATTGGCTGCTCCCATGATCCTCAGCTTGCAGGTCTTCCAGAAGAGCTTGCCTAAGGTGAGACCCTCCGCCAAGCATTGCCTTCTCAGAGGTAGTATCCATAGCTTGTCGGGGCACTTAGAAGAATCCACGTGTGCGTATTTCTAAATTGGGACTGTTCGGAGTTTTATTTAATATTTTAAAATTAATATTATCACTAAAATCATCTCATGCCCCAAAATCTAGGAAATTAGCTGGGCTGCCAGTTCTTTGTCATTTTTTACTAGATATTTTACCATTTTCTGATGGTTACAAAGGTTGAAAGATTTTACTAATTTTTAGTTAAGTATGGAATGAATGAAAACACCTCCTCCTGTTAACATAGAAAGAGAGCGATGCAGCCCCAGGAGCATGAGTGTGATTAGTTCAGGCTGTGGCCAAGAGGCCTGTTACATGGAACCTCAAGGTTTGCTGGAGTCTGTCCACCAGGGACACGTCCTTGGCCTAGTGTGGCCTCATAACTCATGCCCTGAGGGTGGAGAAGTGAGCAGCCCGCGTGCTGGCTTCCCGGGGCTATTGCTCCACAGCCAGACCACTGGTCTCAGGCCAAAGAGCTGCCACCAGAGAGGCCACTGTCCATCTCTCAGGCATTCAGGAGGCATGGAGAGTGTTGCCCCAACTCAGTGCTAGGGCATCATCCTGTGGCTTAGTGGCAGAACATAGTCCAGTGGTCTGTGATGGACAGGTGGCTAGACTAACCCATGTTGATTGTTTTCAGGCCACAGTGGAGTCCTGGGTCAAAGATAAGATGCCAAAGAAACCTGGTCGCTGGTGGTTTTGGCGTAAGAGAGAGAGCATTACCAAAAAGGTAACTGACCTGAGGTAGTCCTGTCCCTGGGTTGAAAGGATGTGAATCTTTCATTTATTCAAAAAACCTTTGTGCCAAGCACAAGAAAGTCAGTTTGGGCTATGTGACGCACTCCTACAATAATAAATGTCACCACTTACAAACAGTTACCTCTGTAGGTGTGATACTAGGTGCTTTGTATGCATTACTTCTCACCTTCGCTACAGCCCAACAGTGTGGGTGTGTGGAGTCCTGTTTTACAGGTAAGGAAACTGGAACACGAGGAGGTGATGCAGCTTGGCCAGGCAGCTAACTGTGGAGGGATGGAGCTGGGCTTTGACCTTCAGTCCAGTCCAGAGCCTGTGCCCTTTCCTCGGCCCTGCTGTCCCTTCCACAGAGAAGCCAGGGCTGGCCCGCCTCCCTCACGCCAGGAGGAGGGCTTGTTGTCCCTGCCGCAGACCCACAGGGTCTGGGCCAGTTGTATGATGATGTGTGACTTGAGTTGCTGTTTCTTAGCAGATCTTACCTCTGACTTTGTGGTGGTAGTTTTTTATGCCAACAGCATATGACTTCTCTCTCAGGTTTCTGGCCTTTGGCTCAAACTAGAGAAAGTCTGTTTCTTCAGGGCTTTTAAATTGTGCATTCAGAAGGCAGTTTTGCTCATTCCTGAAGCGAGCTCCTGGTGAATTTCTGCTTGTCACCAAAGAGCGGGGATATTGCACATTGTCATTAGCATCTTGCTCTCCTAGCTGCCAGAGGCCAAGGAAGGGAAATCTGAGGTGCCACCACCCAGCGACCTGCCATCGAGTGTGAAGGAGCCAGCCAGTGGCAGGTGAGGGTGCCCAGTCCCCCAGCTCACAGCAGTTGGCCACCCCTGCTTCAGCATTGCATCCAGTTGATTCTGGCAGTTGTGCTTAATTCTTAGTCAGAAGTGCCTCCTTCCTGTGGACATATATGACTATCAGTGACTTCATCGTGCTGCTCGGTTAGCAGATGATAACTTCTGCTTTTCTTTAAAAATACCAGCTTAGAGTAAATGCATTTGTGCCCTCTTCCCCTTGCTCCCATCCTGGACCCCTGGAACGGGGCGCCCGTGAGAAGGAGGCCTTGGGAAGGGACCTCTGGGGGAATCTGAGGTGCGCCTTCCCACGCCCTTGCCAGCTGTGAGGTGCAGCGGGAGGTGTGACAGAATCTCAGGTCGGTGAGGGTCCCTCCCACTCCCAGGAAGGCGCAGAGCCACACGGCCCGGGGGAGGTGCCGCCACATACCCTTTTCTTGTTTCTGCCTCCTGTGTTTCTTCCCCCAGTCACATTCTTTTTTTCCCTTCCCATTCCCTAACTCTTGGGTTCATCTTTACCCTCTTCCTGTAAAAGCAATGTCTAAAGTCTTCCTTGTCGGTTTCTTAATCACTGTGAACATTCATATTTTCTATAATTTGTATCTTTTGGAGCATACATCCTTTCAACAGGAGCCAACAGACCAGTAGCCATCACAGGGTGTAGAGGGAGGAGGAACGTGCAGGTGTGGAGATGGGGCCTGGGTTGCAGCTCTTCGTAGAATGGATTTCAGATCTCTTTCTTGATCCCAAATGAAAAGCTGTCATCCGTAAAATGTCTCACTGCCTCTTCATTAACTGGGCTGTTGTTGAACAGGCCGGCCGAGGACGACTCGTCCAGTGACGAGGGGTCACAGGAGCTTGAGGAGTCCATCAAAGTGGACCCTGTCCCCACAGAGCCCCTGAGCCACGGCAGCACGACCTCCTACAAGAAGTCTCTCCGTCTCTCCTCAGACCAGATCGTGAGTTGTGTGTGAGCGTGTGGGTCCGGTCAAGGTAGCTCGGGAACTGTTTACCTCAACCTGCCTCCTTTTCTGTCCACCCGACTCCAAGCCTTACACACACTGCACAGTGTGTGGCCGTGTCTGTGCTCACACACAAACAGAACAGCATCCCACCCCCGGGACCCCCTCGATCACCTGGGGAACCGGGGCTTCCTCCACCTTCACCCCAGGCCTCCCACTTCAGCCTCTATGAGGGAACCAGGGAGCCTGTATTCTCAGCCTGTTTCCTGAGTGAACCTTACACACACTGGGCCACACGGCCTCTTAGAGCCACAACCATAGAGAAATGACATTTTCTTATTAGATGCAGTTCCCCCTCCCTGTTTATTTCCCACATCCTGACTTTGCCCATTTTCAGTATGAAGTAGCCCGGCTGTGGTCCAGGGAGGCCCCAGGAGCTCTGGGGCTTGTGTGTTAGGGGTTCGGGCAGCAGCCCCTCAGCCCAGCTCCTAGAGCATGGCATGCACATCCTGCCTTGAGCTGCAGTCCTCAAATGCTGCTGGTGGTTTTTTTGAGTCATTCCAAATTATTTTTCAGCTGACTTTGTTTTTTTTAAAGTTATTGTGTTTATGTATTTATTTCCATTCTTTACGTGTTTTCACACACGTACATTTATATATTTTACTGATGATCCTTTTCTACTTACATTGCATCTTAAGCAATCTCTTTCACCACATATTCTTGGAAAGTGACTTAACTGTTTTGTGATTCCATCAAAGTCACGTGCCATTAATACTCAAAATGTTCCCTCTGACTTTGTTTATTCTTACACTTTTTATAAAAGGCAAAACTGAAGCTCCAGGATGGCCCAAATGATGTTGTGTTTAGTATTACAACCCAGTATCAAGGCACCTGCCGCTGTGCAGGGACCATTTACCTGTGGAACTGGAACGACAAGGTCATCATTTCCGACATTGATGGAACAATAACCAAGTAAGCAGTAGCCCGTGGGGTGACAGGGAGAGGCCCTCACCTGGGCAAGGCCCATCAGGAGAGTTTTTAAACTCTGTGCACTGAGACGTCCTGAGTGCGGTCCACACAGAGTCATTTTAAGGATGGAGGAGACGGGTGGGACCATTCAAATGTAACATCACAAGTAACTTTTGGAACAACTGAGTCGTTTGAGCTCCAAATTCTGGCGTGAGGAAAAGAGAAGCTGTTGAGATTAGGAGAATCTTAAAAGAAAAAGAGGACGTGTAGTTATAAATTCTCTCTGAAAATGAAAAGCTGCTCTCGGGTCTGATTCCTCTTTTGGAAGCTCCTGGGGGGTGTACTTGCCTCACTGTTGCACCGGCCAGTGAAATCGCCTTTGTGGATTGTCTCTGCACCCCTGCCCACCCCGGGGGCTGCCAGCCACTGGTGTTTAAATAGGAGAACACTTGGCTTGATGTGCTTCTGATGCCTTTTTCCATTTCTGCCCTTTAGGTCCGATGCCTTGGGACAGATTCTCCCACAGCTGGGTAAAGACTGGACTCATCAGGGCATAGCCAAGCTCTACCACTCCATCAATGAGTGCGTATCCCGACTGCTGTCCAGGCAGCTAGACGTTTGCTTTAAGACTGTAGGAAAAGAGCATTCATCAGCTAGTGCGCAGAAACCCTGTTCACGGTCCAGCTGTTCCTGCTCCTTTCCCACTCCCCAGAGCCTCGTGCAGGGAAAAGTGTGAGCCACCATCTATGGAACATGAGCTGAGTGCCTGGTGGTGTTAAATCTTCAACACATGTCGTCTGATTCTCACAGTGCTACACATTGTAGACACTTCCTATATCTATAGTTATAGCTGTAATTGGGTTTTTTAGCTATAATGTAACGAGAGTCAATTTTCTTTTTATTTTTCTTGAGTATTTTTCATTGTATTTCTTTAAGTAATACATGCATGGGGAAACAACTTACCATGGGTTCCTCGTCACAGTACTTTTTATGAGAGTATAGTGCCACGGCCTTTGTGAGGTCCTGATACACAAGAGTTAAGCTGATCTGCAGAATTACAGTGTCTCAAGCATTAGCTGAGAAAGGACATAATCTGTCCTAATATCAAACTTATGAGAATGTCAGTTACCCAAGTAAAGTTTTGCTCCTTGTTTTATAGAATGATTTGCATTCTGGCAACGGTCTTTGTAAATAAGATCCTTTGGGGAGGTCACTGTTATGGCCGGGGTTGCTGCTGTGATGCAGGGTTGGTCCCTGGCCCAGGGACTTCCTCATGCCACAGGCACGGCAAATTAAAAAAAATAAAAAAATAGTTCCCGTCGTGGCTCAGTGGTTACAGAATCTGACTAGGAACCATGAGGTCGCGGGTTCCATCCCTGGCCTTGCTCAGTGGGTTAAGGATCTGGCGTTGCCGTGAGCTGTGGTGTAGGTTGCAGACGTGGCTCGGATCCCGCGTTGCTGTGGCTGTGGCGAAGGATGGTAGTTACAGTTCCTGTTAGACCCCTAGCCTGGGAACCTCCATATGCCGCGGGTGCGGCCCTAGAAAAGGCAAAAAGACCAAAAATATATATATATATATATATATGTATATATATTTTATATATATATATATATACACACACACACACATATATATATATAATGTATCTTTTGTATCTCTCACTTAAAGATAGCCCCAAATTGTTGTCTCTTCTATAATCCAGCTTTCACAGACAAGAGGCTGAAGACACATCGTTACTTGCAAATTTAGCACCATCTCTAGTTGTGTACATACCTCTGTTTTCTCCCTATGTGTTTTTCATGGAGTGGTGGGATCTTTATAGTCATAACAATTTTCCTGTTAAATTTAGGAATTTGATTTTCATAGTAAATGAGAGGAACTTTATTTGGACCTTTTGAAAGAAAAATGTACTTTCCCCCCTCTTCAGCCACAGGCTGAACAAGATGTGCTCTCTTTCAGGAACGGCTACAAGTTCCTGTACTGCTCCGCCCGCGCCATCGGCATGGCTGACATGACCCGTGGCTACCTGCACTGGGTCAACGACAAGGGCACGATCCTGCCGCGGGGCCCCCTGATGCTGTCCCCCAGCAGCCTGTTCTCTGCCTTCCACAGGTGACTGTGTGTGCGTGTCCGTGTGGGGCAGGGCCAGAACAGACCGTATCTGTTTCAGAGCTTCTGCGTCTTGGTTCTTTGCCTCCTGTATTGTCCTGACTCACATAGCTCACCTGGTCTGGGTCACACACAGTTGAGAAAAGTCAGGTTGGCCCAGGAGAAAGATACCAGTTACGTAGAATTAAGAAAGTTGAGTCGTTGCGAGTACTAAAGTCTTTTTAGGAGTGCACACCAGAGAAAACTCCCATTTTCTATTTGGCGATTGTATTCATATGTATATATATATTTTCCCCCTAGGGAAGTAATAGAAAAGAAACCAGAGAAGTTCAAAATCGAGTGTCTAAATGATATCAAGAATCTGTTTGCCCCATCCAGGCAGCCCTTCTACGCTGCCTTTGGAAACCGTCCAAATGTAAGTGGCTTCTGGGCTGTGCCAATGGGGTGGGTCAGACTCAGAGGAACGAGCTACCCGCTGTAGAGCCAGAAGGAACATCTGCTCTGCCGAGTAGGCTTTCACTGCTCCAGCAGCTGGGAAGGGCCTGTCGTGGGTTCTGCCCCGGAGTTTTGGTGTGTGACGAAGCGCGTTCTCTCTCTCTGTGGCTTCAATTCCGTTTCCTCAAGCAGTTCTGACTCTTGTTCTGAGTGATTCTGAGCCACGTCTTAGATGCGACCTAGACCAGGGCATGAGCGCCCCCTTCATCAAGGCCTCCCCTCTCCTTCTCCAGGGCCCTGGTATCTCCAGGGCACCCACGTTTTCTGGCCGCCCCAGTGCTTGGCTCCACCCTTTAGTTTGTGTTTGTCTAAAGCTCAGCTTCAGTGGCCAAGCTGCGCTGTGCCAGCTCCATGTGTTTTCTGTACATGGTCTCCTTTATTATGTGATTCTTCTGGCTCACAAGGAACTAGAGAGCCATCTCCTAATTTCTGCCTGTAATGGCCCTGCCCACTGTGTCCTGCTGCAGGATGTCTATGCGTACATGCAAGTTGGAGTTCCGGACTGCAGGATATTCACCGTGAACCCCAAGGGCGAACTGATACAAGAAAGGACCAAAGGAAACAAGTCATCGTAAGTGTGCTCCCATTTCCCAGCCCTGCGGCCAGGCCCAGTCTCAGAACTACACCTGCCTTTGGGGCTCCCCCCCCCCGTGCGGGCGTTTTCTCCTCTGCCGTGGCTCTGTGGGATGGTGGGGGTCATAGACTTGGAAGAGGAAAGCTGTGCCCTGGGAAGAGGTGCCTGTCTCGGGCCCTCCCCATCTGCAGGGTCTGAGGAACTGACTTCACAGCCTGCAGTCTTGTGCTCTCACCCCAACTTCTAAATAACGGTTGGTGGCTTTCTCCCCCAATCCCTTCTCCCAGGTATCACAGACTGAGCGAGCTCGTGGAACATGTGTTCCCACTTCTCAGTAAGGAACAGAATTCTGCCTTCCCATGCCCGGAGTTCAGCTCCTTCTGCTACTGGCGAGACCCAATCCCCGAGGTGGACCTGGACGACCTGGCCTGAGGCGGCACTTCCAGCGGGGGACCCGCCATCGCTCACCTCACAGCGGGGGAAGGTGACCGGCCCTTCTGCTGGACAGAGGACACGGGGCTACCCTCCCAGCCACAGGTGTGGGATGAGACACACTGACAGTCGGGTGCCAGCAGGGACGGGGAGGGCCGCTGAAGCCAGAACCACCCTCCCCGTCACCCTCTCGGGCTCGGCGGGGCCACCAGCACCCAGGCAGGCGCAGCGAGGGGAGCGAGTCCTGGGCTCTGTCACTGGCTGGTCCTCTCACAAGCGCTGTGTCCAGTTGAGGTGTGTGCTGGGTGCTCCTTTAATTGCGTAATTTAAGAGGAAGAGGAAAGAAGCTAAAAGTGGACCAAAACATTGCACAAAGTAAAGTGTTATCATTTCTGCTGGGCAGTTGAGAGTGTTTCTCTCTGAAACGAGGGCTTTCTTCAGGGGCCCAGCGTCCAGTGAATGACGGAGCTCCAAACTGCCCTGCTAGCTCTTCTGTGTGCGCCTCCCTCCCGGCCCCACGGGGACAGGACGGTTGTTCAGGCCCCCAGGCGACACGTGGGCTTCTGGGGAGGAAAAGGCCGTTAGGCCAAGGCCGCCTCACCCGTGATTTCTCCTCTCCGGAGACCTGCAGTGTTGTGTCTTGGACCAGCCCAAAGGGGCAGGTCTGACGGGATGTATGTGGCGCCGTAGGAGTGGTTAAACAAAGAACAGCTCCGTTTTCAGGGAGGCATTGGAAATGCACATGTGCACTTGTAACGGGTCCTGGGAAACGTCCTTTTCTGTGTCGTTCTGCCTGCAGCTTAGTGTCCCGGTTGTAGGGAGCCGGGTTGGAGCCAGGCAGACTGCACCAGGGACGGTTTCTGTCCACAAGCCCCTCCGGAGCTGTGGGCACGAAGTGCAGAGATGAGGCTGAGTGTGGACAGTCTCGTGTTCGGATCAGGGGACTCAAAGAGAGGAGGCTCTCAGGACCAAAGTTGACCACAGATAGCCCTGCGCTGGGTGAGAAAGCAGTGAGCTGGCTTCCCGAGTGGAGAGCGACACGGTGGAAACCCTGCAGATCTGTGTAGCACGGTCCCCGGCAGTTGTTGTCCCTACCTCTGCTGTCCCTGTGCCATGCTGGGGGCAGCCCTCGCTCTAGGTCGCTCCATCGAAATAATCGTGATCTAGGGATGGAGTGTTGAGAGTGGTTATTTTCCAGATTGGAGAGTTGGAAGTCCGTGACTCGGTTGGGCTTTTTCCTGGTGCTGTTGGCTACAGAGACAGTGGCAAAGTCCCCTGAAAACAGTTCCCAGTGGCAGAGCCTGGAGGCAACACGTCCCAGAGGAACAGCACAGCTTCCTCTGGTGCAGACCTTCCCACCGCAAGTACGAGGACTCACCTTCTGCGTCGTTTATTTATGTACAGTAGGGCAGGGAAACTAGGCTATGTTTATACGAAATTCTGCCTAGTTAGTGAAATAAGTTCCTAGCACAGTGGCCCTATGGTTACTTCAGCTCATAGAAGCAGGTGGCAGGCATGTCCCCACCACGTCTGGTTTAGGCAGGTACCCTGAGCTTGGTAGGGCTTCTTTGCATATGTGCGGTACCGAGATCGTAATACACACCTGCTGTAGCCCTTTGTAGGTTGTCCTTTAAAGAGTTTCTGACTAGACAGTTTCTTTTGCTTGATACGCTCTTCTTTCTGGGCTCAGGGGCGTCTTAGAGGGTCGAACCTGGGAACCCAGGTCTCCAGCCCCATGCCGCCCGCTGCCCTGAGTCTGTCAGCACTCAGCTTTGTCATTTTGTCACTGCAGATTGATCCAGTGAGTACATATGCTAATTAACATGAGTCTTTTTCCTTATTTAAAGGAATCCCTCTTGCTGAAAGTAGATGATTACTATTACTATAGTGTATGAAAGTATTGTTTGTGCTGAAAATCCATTGCCATTTGGTACAAATGACATTTGTTCTTTCTGTGAAAGAGAGATGCCCTCGAGTGTGTTTGTACACAGACCCTCATGATGGCAGCTGGTGAAGGACCAGTAGCTTCTTGCTGCTTTGGGTGACTGGTGGCACTGGGGGGGCCCAGGCAAACGGGCTCTTCTCAGTCACTCTCCCGCTTGCTCCACCGGCGCGGATGGCCGCGGCCCCTCTCCGTCTCGCCAGTCCAGCTCGCCTTGATCTCCGCCTTGTCCGCGTGCTGAAGCTTGCACGGCTGTGGTGTCAGGCCTGCTGCGTCTCTGCGGGGCGCAGGCAGTACACGTGTGGGCCCCAGAGAGCACACACTTAGCCCCCGTGTGTGATTACCGTGTTGGCTGTGCTTTAAAACATTTGCTTAGTTTTCAACTGGAAAAAAAACTTACTATGTGATGTCACCAAATGAAAGCTGCTGACAGTCCGGGAACATCAGCCGGCGGAGCGACTGTAAAATACTGGCGCTGTTGACGGCTCGCGGCCCTTCCAGAGGGCGAGCCGGCACGGCAGGCGGAGGGAGGCTTTCCTTCTTTGCCAGTTGGTGAAAACGGGCTCCCCCAGGGAATTTTATCATCTTTTGGAGTTCATCACAGTTACCCTGGGAAGCCTTGTTTTCCCCTATTTTAGAAAATGGTGGGTTTAATGGAACTGGTTAAAAATTGAGTTTTTGTTTAAAGTAAGTGCTCTTTCCAGGTGAAAACTGTTTTGGTTTGTTTTAAAGGTAAGAACAGGAGGGGAAACTGCTTCTTTTAATTTAATCATTACATTCAGTCTAGAATGACTTACTTGATTATTAGAGATGCCACTAAAAAGTTTTAAGTTTTCAGAAATTAACTGTAAACATCAGTCCTTAGTTTATGGCAGAGACAACTGTCTTAAGATAAACCCTCATTTTGGTGCAGTGTTTGATGTTCAAAACAAAATGTTACAACAATAAACAAATATAAACTGAATGCATCTGATTCTTTAGTTCAGAGGGCATTTAAATCATCTTCTCTCTACTCTTGCCAGAAATTGATCATTTCCATAAATCAGCATTTTGATCTTGGCTGACACTTACGTTTGTATACAAAAAGGACTTCTTTTTGGTGCTTGTTTTTATAATGCTGGACTCCAGAAGTGAGGCCATGCCCACAGGGACTCCCCTCTCTGGCTTTGTGGGTTCTGCCAGGGCTGACTCACTCATACAGAAGACGTTTCTGGTGTGGTCTCCTGGTTTCCGCTGCGCCGACCCCCACCCCTCAGCCCTTCGGGTTCCTGTGTCCTGCACAGAGCTTAGCTGTCCTGATGTTTTCAGAGGCAAAGTGATCTTGGATCCGAAACCACGTCCTTTTACCCCCTTTACCCTCAGATGGCCGAGTGTATACACCGCGTTCTGCAGGTACTGAACGTTCAGTCCTGCAAGCCCCCAAGGGCCTGCTCCCAGTGTGTTTGCCACGACACGGCCAGGTGAGCGATCTGGGTGAAGGGGGCCACGGCTGGCTTTTTGGGGTGCACTTCGGGAAAGGAAGCGCTCGCACAGGGAGGTCCGTTGTCAGGAAGTGGCTTCCTGTGCTTTGGGCAGGAGCAGCATGACGGCGCTCAGAGGCCAGTCTCCCCCTTGGCACCTCCTAGACTCTGCGTGTGTCCTTCCCACAGGTAAGACAGCACAGGGAAGACACGTGTATGTTTAGAGAGAGGGTGTGGATCTGCGCAAAGCCATGTTTCAGACTTACACATGGACTGGCTGTTTGATTACAAATACTCCTTTTCAAACTGTAAACTGTGGGAAACAGGTCAAAAAATAATAGGGCCCATGAGAAAGCGCTAACACAGGGATACTTTAAAGTGCAGTTTGCGTTGATTTGCAGTCTTTATTGCTGCTGGTATTGTTTTGGTTTTCATCGTTTAAATGAGGCTGTTCACTGATGATGGAAAATGGCCCAGTCCTGTCCGCGTATCTTAGGGAGCGCGCCCTGATCCTTTTCTCAGCAATCCCATTGTTTCAGAGGTTGTAGCCTCACGCCTGATTGAGGCCAAGGGCCTCCTTCTCACATCTTATGCCCAGACCCACAGCTCCAGGCTCTTGACTCCTAGAAGGCGCTGCATTGAGGCTCCCACAGCCCCGAGCTCAGCATACCTTGAATTTTCCCTCTCGGTACAAGAGGACGGCCTTTCCCTAAGATGCTGGCTTCTTGTGAGCCGTGATCCTGCCTTCATCCTGCTGATGTCAGCACGGGGCCGGATGCAGTTCGTCCGCTTTGCCCGCCTCGGATACTCAGAGCTGAAAGACACCTTTTTCGGTAAGTGAGTCACGATGTCTTGGCAGAGGGAGACCACCTCGTACTCTGTGCTCTAGAACACCGTCCCTGGAGGGAAGTGATGACTGGTCCCTGCCTTTCTGGCCATCGAGCATCTGTCGCCTTTGGCACTGGGTGAGGTCTTTAGGGGTGAAGCGGGGGAGGGCAGAAGCATGTGCCTGTGCCAACTGGGTTTTCCTGAAAATACTCCACTGTGCCAGGGTTTTTCCATGAGTCTTTTTTTTTTGTCATTTTAGGGCTGCACCTGTAGCATATGGAGGTTCCCAGGCTAGAGATCTAACCAGAGCTACACCTGCCAGCCCCACAGTCACAGCAACGTGGGTTCCGAGCCACGTCTGTGACCTACACCACAGCTCATGGCAACGCCGGATCCTTAACCCACCGAGCACTGAGCGAGGCCAGGGATCGAACCCGCAACCTTGTGGTTCCTAGTCGGATTCGTTTCTCCGGCGCCACAACGGGAACTCCTCCGTGAGTCATTTCTAGGCAGCCATCTCTCCAGCCACCGTTAGTCAGTCCCCAGCTTCAGAAACGGTGAGAGCGCCACCCCTACCACACCCCCGTGCCCTGGGCTTTCAAACACTAAACACTAGGCCCCTTCTGCCTAGTGGAGGGCGGGTGGGGAAGAAGGCTTCTCTCAGGTCTGCAGCGGCCACCCTGTAATCTCACCAGACAGTCAGGAAACGCCAGCATTTTTACAGCATGAGCTTGTCTTGGTGGTTTGATTCAGGCCAGGGAAACGTTTCTGTTGTCCACATCTTCCCTGGGACTCTGGGGCACCTGCCTTCCCTGAACCCACAGATTTTACCATCCTTCTCGGCAAAGACACCCGGAGCTCCAGGTTTGGCACAGCTGCTGGTAAAGGGGTGGGTACCTGGGCTCCACTGGACCGGAGCAGGCTCTCTGGGGGATTCCTGCTCCCCTCAGATGATCTCCGCTTTCAGTCGGGGATCAGTCCTGTGTTGGGCCTCTTGGTGCCTGAGAACTCAAGAATTCTCAGAGCTGTGTCTGCCATGAGCTGGGCAGCTGCTGACTAAACATGAGTTCTCGGCTTCCCCTGCAGAGCCCCCTTTCCAGCTCTGGGGCTCAGAGAGGGGCTCTGACCTCCAAGCACATCTGGTCCATCTTTATTTACAAGCCAAAACCAAAAAACCCAAGTATATAGCTTGGATGTGTGGCCTGTTCCATGGCTGAGGTTAATTTATTCAAGCTTACTTTCTAGAGCCATTAGTCATTACTGTAGCTTGCTTTTTAGCAGCAACCCTCACTCCATAAGCACCAGACTTAAATAACTTGAGTTGGTTTTACATCTTTATTCATGCTCCCCGTCTTTGCACTTGAGTCGTACATGTCATTCAAGGAGTCCAACAAGCTGCGTAAACAGTCTCTCCTGAGTCCCTCTCAGCCAGGTAAACGGGGCGGGAGGGAGGAGGTTCGGCCAAACCTGGGACAGCCCTCTGTCAGCCCCAGGGCTGTGGTGGCACATGCCACTTCAGTGTTTAAACCCTTCTGCATGCAGGGTGAACAAAGATCGCTGGCAATACTTTTGCTCCAGTAAAGACTGGCCACAGACACAGCCAGTTTTTGCCGCCTGCCTCTTGCCCAGCGGCTCCTCCTCTGTCAGCAGGACGTGGCCCTGTGGGACAGCAGCTTGAGCCTCCGAGGTCAGCTCGCTTAGGCCCAACACAGCCCCTCGGCGCAGAGCTCACGCCGGCGCAGGGAGGTGTGCAGAAAACGAGACCAGTGCTCCAGGTACGCACAAAAACTGAACAGACTAAGGCTTCTGAGTTCTTACAGCTCCTTCCCCGGCCACCCTAGAGGTGGGAAAGGAAAGGATATAAGAAAACCCCACTGAACGTGGAGTACATTTCGTCAAAGTCCGTGTGAGCCAACCTGCCCCCAGTCACCACGATGTTGACGCCGTCCCCTGCCTTCAAGTGCACGACCAGGTGGAAGGCGCCCGGGCCCCCGCATGTGTGCAGCGCCCCCTGGGGCCGGTGGTACTCCAGGAATTCTCTCCTGTAGCCGGCGGTGTGCAGCTGGGCCACGCTGGCGTTGGAGACCGAGAGGACGGCTTCCACGTACGCATCCCGCTCGGGGGTGAGGGTGGCCGTGATCAGGTAGCGCCCGTCGTACGGAGCCGTGAAGACCCCTGGGAGGAGGAAGCAAATGTTCAGGTGACACCATCACAGCCCTCGGAGACAACTTAGTGGTTAACTTGGATGAAGGCGGACCAGCCACCTGGGTTTGCCCAGCACAGCCGGGTTTAGGCTCAAAGTCCCACTCACCTTCCCACAGAGGGTGGGCCAACTTGACATAGCCCCTTTTTGTACTGAACCCACGCAGTGACAGTTCCCTTAGCTGACGCCAACCTTTGCCACTGTCTCACACATGTAACAGCAAGATGACACACCACAGAAGCCCCAGGAGTCACAAGAATAACTCATGTATGCCTGGCAGCAACTGGCCCCATCTTGTGCCCACAGGCCTGTTCCTCCCTCGTCCAGGGTTCACCAGACGCGGCCCCCGGAGCCCATCTCAGCACCTCAAGGCCGCCTTAGAATCAGCCTCCCAGGCACAGCATCCACACAACGCCTTAGCCGCTTTTTTTTTTCCTTTTCCTTTTAGGGCTATATCCTCGGCATGTGGAGGTTCCCAGGCTGGAAGTCGAATCAGAGCTACAGCTGCCAAACTACACCACAGCCACAGCAATCCAGATCCGAGCCGGGTCTGTGAGCTACACCATAGCCTCAGCAACACCAGACCCTTAACCCACTGAGCAAGGCCAGAGATCGAACCCTTGTCCTCATGGATACTAATCAGATTCATCAGCCACTGAGCAACAAAGGGAATGCCTTGGCTGCCTTCTGAGCGGGCGGGACCAAAATCCCTACGGAGCCAGTCACCAAGGTCAGAAGAAGCTACACTGGCCCTGCCCGGGTTGGGAGCCCGAATCCCGCTGGACCAGTCTCTGCATCTGTCAGGCCGGACACAAGCTGGTATCGAACACAGGCGCGTGGTGGGGAGATAAGTGTGTGGATGGTGCAAAGCAGCTGCAAAGGGCCCAGAGCGAGAAGAGTCAGGACCCAGACCAGACGCTGGCAGGAGCGTCCCTGCCCCAGGGCTCTTGACCACCAACCGCGGGGCCAAAAGCTGAAGAGGCATCTAAGGTTCTGAGTCTTCAACCTGCCCAAGCCACCCAGCTCCCTCCCTGGCTTTTCATAGTAAATTTAAAGCCCAGGGCCTGTGGCTTTGCTCAGGGTGGCCCAGAACGCCCTTTCCTGAAGACCCACGGAGAGTAGGATCTGGGCACCCGTCCCGGGACAATGAGCGAAAGCAGTCACCATCCCTGCATGCACGGCGCACCGGACCCGTCGGAGCGGACAAGCGGCCCCGCCCCCGAGACCTGAGCGGCAAGTACGGCAGCCCTTCTCGCACCCGCCTCGGGAGCAGGTTGAGAGATCCCGACCGTCACTCCAGGGGGCCCGAGACCAGGAACCGCATGTTTCCAAGTTGTGCAGGTGGGGTCTGCGCTCACTAAAACTTGAGCAGCTGTTCTGAAGGTGATGCCAGGGCGACAGCTCACCTCTCCACCCTGAAGGAGACTCGCAGGATCCCCACCGCTGCGCCCACCCTCGGTCAGCGGGTACCCAAGGGACAGCAGTGGACCCGGGCAGCCTCCTGTCCCCGCTGTCCCTGGGCTGCAGACATCACTGATTGAATCCTGGCACGGTGAGTGGGGCTGGCCCATGAGGGACCAGTTCCTCCCAGACCAGGAAGCCTGTCTTGTCCCCAGGTTAGGGTGACACCCAAAGAAGGGCATCGGGGTGTCTTCCAACCTCCCTGAACCTCGAAAGCCTCACAACACAGGCTGGGCCCACCTCGCGGCTGGGAAACCGCCGTACCCCCCACCCCACGCCCCAGCACAGACCCCTGGGCCGATCCCCGGCCACCCCCCTCCTCCCAAGCGCCACTAGCGTGTGTGGGTGAGAACTCACCAGTGCTGGGGTCGTACACGTCCCCGTCGTTCACCAGCACTTTGTTAAAGAGGACGACGCCCCCATCGCTGGGGAAAGGCTTCCGGGTGAGCCCCGCGGAGAAGGACACCAGAGCCGGGACCGGAACCCCTGGGCCGGGAAAGGAGCACTGGCTGTCAGGCTGGGAGCCGAGGCCCGCGTGCTGTCCCCGGGGGAGACCCCACCTCTCTTCCAGCCTCAATGCAGACACACCCTCCTCACACCCCGGGTCACCGCGTCCTCAGGAGAGAGGCAAGAAATTGCGTGAGACTGCGTGGGACACTGCAGAGATGAGGGCTCTGCGCGTGCGTGGCACCGGATGTACAGGGGTGGGGGGTAAGTAGAAGGGTGTCAGGGAACTAGGGTGGGCAGGCCATGGACCACAGCAGTCATCTCAGGAGCTGCTGACAATTACTCCAGGCCCCCCTGATCGAGCTGGGATAACATGAGGGGTAGTTCCTGGTCTGGGGCCTGACTCTGACCCTCTCTGGGGAGCAGACTTTGTGGGGCTGTCCGCAGAGGCCCTGTCCCGCAGCTGGCGTTGAGCTCCACCTGTGCTAATGGCCCAGAGGGAGGTAGCAGGACACGTAGGGGAGGCAGCCGGGCTGCCAAGGACAACTGGCCTCAGCCTCTCGCCCCGGTCTCCTGGCTGACATACCTGGGGAGGCTACAGGCGGTGACTTGGGGTACCCTGAAAAACAAAATGCAGATGCAATGTCAAAACCCTGAACAGCACCTCATTTTTCTGAGCCCCTCCCTGTCTCCCTGTTCCTCACACTGTTGAACCTGACATTCAGAGCACCCTCTCCAAGCTGCCTTCCCAGACACAGAAGCAGCCTCCGCTGCGCCCCTCCTCGGCAGCGCACAGGGAAGACCGCCCCGAGGAGCTGGCCGGGGGGAACAGAAGGAAGGTGGCTGGGGCCCTGGGACGCAAGCCAGGGAGAAGGCTACAGACAGGCGCGTGTCACCTCCCAAGCTTGCCCTCCAGGAGCGCTGGCTGTTGGTTGGCTTTGCGCACAGCTAGACCGGAGGCAGGGCTTGTTGTACAGATGGACGGGTGGACAGATGTGAAATGAACAAACAGCCCAACAGAATACAACCGTCTGTGATACAAGGAACTAAGAGAAGGAAAACTCATCCTAGAAAAGGCAGCACACATGTCTAAGTGAGAGTCGTGATCACTGAAGCTTGGGGTGGCCGAGAAGGAAAGCAGTGACCCCCACCTGCCTGGCAGCCCTGGTGCTTCAATCAGGCAGCCCGGCCCTGCCCGGTGCCTCCACCTTTCAGCTTGGTTTACTCGGGCGACTGGTATGTACTATCCTGTGACAGCTGCCACGACCTACCCCACATGGCATCACTTGTTTCTGTGTCTTAGCCCAGAGCCTCGGTTTTCTCATCAGTAGAATGTCACCTTCACAGCGCTGTCACAGATCAGGCCCTGGCACACAGTGGTTGTCCCCTAAATGCTCCTCCCTTTTCCTTCTCGCTCCCGCCTTTACCTCCTCCACCACCACCTCCTTCTCCACCGGGTGCTGAGGCGCACAGCTCACACGGAGCGCTTCCTAGCCAAGCACTGAACCACACGTTCTCTGTCCTCACGTTAACGCCGAGGTCCTAGTGCTGTCCTCCCTCTGCTGAGCCTTGTAAGGACAGAGCTGGGCTCGGAGCAGAAGCTTCCAGCCTGCCCACTCGGAGGTGTGCTTGTCTTTGCTGCCCCCAAGTTCCTGGTAGCTTCCTGCTGGGAAGATGATCCAGCTGCCTGTGTGGGTCCAGGTACCACAGCCCCTGGAGCAAATCCATTTTTAAGTATAAGTGTGACAGCAGGTTCCCGCCACACCTGCCGAGAGCTCAGTTTTGGACCCTGTGCCCTGAAGTCTGGGCCTGTGACCCGCAGAGACCCCGCAGCAGCCCCCGGGGCCCCAGCAGCTTACCTGGAGCTCCCGCGTAGCCTTCCGCGCTGGGGATGAGCCCGGGCTGAGTGTGGCCGTCGGCGCCCCGGGGCAGCCCCCTCCCCGACACGCCAGCCCTGCCCGGAGGCCCGGCCTCCCCGGTCTCCGTGATGACGCCGGTGGAGCCCGGCAGGAAGGGCAGCCCCACCCGGCCGGGCCTCGCCGGCGGGGGCGGCGGCTGGGGGCGTCTCCGGGGCAGGATGGGCCGCTGGCCGGTGGGCGGCCTTCCTGGGGCCTCGGGAGGCGGGAGCGCGCTGGGCGGCGGAGGGGGCAGCGCTGGAGCGGGCTCGCGGGGCGCCGGGGACTCTTCCGAGGGCTCCTCGGCTGAGCCTTTTGCAAAGCAGAAAGAAATACACAGGGTTAAAAACGGCAGACTCCACAGCACAGCCTAGGGCCCCTCAGCGCGGCTCCCGAGGGGTGTGCACCGGGAGGGCTGCCCCGGAGGCAGCCACGGAGTCACTGGCTGGGGCCACCACTGAGCACGAGAGCAGCCACCACAGCGTGTGGACGGCCTGCCTCGGACTTTCAGCCTCTCTTTCTACATGATGGTCACAGTCTCCAAGCAGGACCATTCTCGGATCCGCTTGTTGCCACCCATGACTTTACATTCTCCCAAACAAGCTAGTCTCGTGCGGTGGTTCCACAGGCTGAGAGCCCGCGGTGGGCAGACACAGCGTGGCCCAGGCAGATGTGGAGCTGCGCTGCCTCTGCAGCAGCCAGGCCCCGAGGGAGCAGGGACGCCCTGGGCCTCTCACCCCAGCCTCAAGATGACCCATTGCTGGAGTTTCCGCTGAAGGAAACTCCTGAGTCAAGTCTCCCTGCTCTCTCCGGATGGCGCTGTGACACAGCCAGGAAGCTTTCCACCCTTTCCTCTGAATACCTTCCTGGAACAGCCTTCCAGAAAAGCCTACAAGGCATCTGAAAATAAGCAGGACTGGCCCTGATACCACTGGCACAAGCCAAACCCCACCCACCTCCTCAAGCTGCAGTGGCCCAGGCTCCAGAGCTACCAAATTATAACCAAGCCACCAATCAAATGCATTCTGGCCCACTGTCTAGCTTTGTTTTAAAACTCACCAAGATAATTATGGCAGATCAGACACATGTTCCCCACACACACACACACAGAGCTGGGCTGCCAGCCACCTCTATCCGCAAAAGAAGGCTATTTCCCAAACAGCCTTTCCTGACCAGTACTCCAGGAGAGGAATAAGCCTGAAAGAAAATGATCTGAATGAAGTGGTCCCTTTTCAATTCTTCCAGGGATGGTACAGAGCTAATACTATTTCAGATGCACTGATAATTCACACCACACAATAGAAAGGGATTAGGTCTTACCTGTTTTCAGGACTCTGGTGGGAAGGGCTGGGTTAGACACAGAAACAGAGGCAGAGGGATTCCAGACATAGGGACACCACCAGCTACAGTGAAGGACACGAATAAGAAAGGAAACCAACCAATAAAAAGGAACTTTGAAGAAAGAGATAATGCGAGATAATAAAACCTGGAATATCCTCAGAGAAACAGAAGACACTGCATCCAGGTACAAAAATAGATTGGTATTTTTAAAAATGGCCTAACCAGAGAATAAAGATGAGCCTTTACTGATTAAAAATATGCTCGCCTGGAGCTCCCCGGTGGCTCAGTGGGTTAAGGATTCAGACAACAGTACGGGAAACAGACAACAAAACAACAGTGTCTTCCAGGAGTTCGCATCGTAGCTCCGGGGTTAATGAACCCGACTGGGTTCAATCGATAAGGATGTGGGTTCGATCCCTGGCCTCGACCAGTGGGTTAAGGATCCAGCGTTGCTGTGAGCTGTGGTGTAGATTGCAGACGTGGCTCGGATCCTGTGTTGCTGTGGCTGTGTTGACGGCCAGCAGCTACAGCTCCAATTCGACCCCTAGCCTGGGAACCTCCATATGCCACGGGTGCAGCCCTAAAAAAATAAATAAGAACAGTGCTTTCCAGTTTTGAGGGAATCTAATTGTTAACCTTGAATTCTAGGCCCAGCTAAAACATCTTTTAGTTATGAAACTAGAATAAAGATATTTTCAGCCATGCCATATTTGAAGACAGACAAACAAGCAACACTCTCAAGCACCCTTTCTTAAAAAGCTCTTAGAAAATGTACCCCCACTGAAACAGAGTAAACCATGAAAGGAGGAAACATGGAGTAAAGAAAAGGAGAAGGGACACAAAATTTTTAGAATGGTAGTGAAGGAAGTTTCATATTAAAAGCTTACAGTGAGCCCTGGAGTTCCCATAGTGGCTCAGCAGTAACAAACCCAACTAGTGCCCTTCAGTACGCAAGTTCGATCCCTGGCCTCGCTCAGGGGGTGTGGGATCCAGCATTGCCATGAGCTGTGGTGTAGGTTGTAGACGTGGCTCGGATCTGGCGTTGCTGTGGCTGTCGCATAGGCCGGCAGCTGTAGCTCCGATTCGACCCCTAGCCTGGGAACCTCCATATGCTGGGGCACGGCCCTAAAAAAAGACAAAAAAAAAAAGGCATGGACACTTACAGCGAGTCCAGAGAGTAAGCAACCAAGATTGGGTCAGGAAGAGAGAGATCTCCAGGAGGGCACCACTAATTTTAAAAAATGGAATGAACTAATGCTCTTGATACTTGTTATGCTATTAAGAGGGTAACTGAGGGTGGAAGAATCCAAAACAGATACACAAAATCCAGCCATTACTAACACACCACTACTAATTCAGAGAAGAGCAAACCAAAAAGTAACAATCATATTTAGCTACTGTGGAGCTGTTTAGCTTCTAACAGAAATACTGATTTTTGCAGTATAGCTGATAATAATCCCTGTAATGTCTAAATACGATGTAATATTTACAGAAAGAGCAATCTAAACACAGTAAATTCGAAATATGGAGGTGAACATCAAGGGATAAAACAGCTGAAAGAGTTGCACGTGGCCGGCTCTGAGGAAAGAAGGTGACGGGGGGGGGGGGCTGGTTTTCACTGTAAACTTCTCAGTACTATTGTTATTAAATATAATCATAGAAGACACCAAGGGCCTGGCTCCACTTCTCCCTCCAGTCCAACCACACCTGGGCGCCCCTCGTCCGTCTGTCCTCCCCCCTCGCCCCACGCTCCCACTGTTCCCCCCTCACGGCTCACACATGGGCCTCCCTCCCAGGGTGCAGGCTCTGGCCCAAGCCCACCCAACCTCACTCTTCTCCATCTCCTTCCTTCCTCCTCCCTGGCTTCATCCCGTTGGCCTAAGTTTGTGTCTCTGTCCAAAGTTTAAAACTGTTTTCTCAGTGAATTATAGTTGCCAAAGCACCTAAAAATAGCAGAGTACAAGTCCGTCACACTGGTCCTTATTTTCGTACTTATCACCCCCCGCCAGCCCTCTTTCTCTGAAGCCCCCCAAACCCGTGTTCTCCCCGTCACCTCATCCAGGTGCCAGTCTTTTTGTTCTTCTCTGTCCTTTATCGCACACAACCCGACCTGTGCTAATCCAGCTGATTCTAACTTCGAGTCATCTTTTGGATCCTTTTCCACACCTTTCTCAGGATGCCCTTAAAATGTGTCCTATTAGCAGACCAAATCCAACAATATAATAAAAGGTCACACACCATGATCAAGGGGGATTTATCCCAGGGATGCAAGGATTCTTCGATAGCTGCAGATCCATCAGTATGACACACTACATTAACAAACTGAAGAATAAAAAGTATACGATCATCTCAACAGACGCAGAAAAGGCTTTTGACAGAATTCAACATGGATTTTTGATTAAAAACTCTCCAGCAGTTCCCGTTGTGGCTCAGCAGAAATGAGCCTGACTAGTATTCATGAGGATGCGGGTTTGATCCCTGGCCCTGCTCAATGAGTTAAGGATCTGGCATTGCCACAAACTGTAGCATAGGTCGCAGATGCAGCTCAGATAGGGCATTGCTGTGGCTGTGGCTGTGGTGAAGGCCAGCAGCTGTAGCTCCGATTTGACCCCTAGCCTGGGAATTTCCATATGCCACACACGGGGCACTAAAACAAAACCAAACCAAACAAACCCCAAAACTCTCCAGAAAGTGGGCATAATAAAAGCAGTTTATGACACACCCAGAGCTAACATCATTCTCAGTGGTGAAAAGTGAATTTTCTCTAAAACCAGGAAAAAGACAAAGTTGTTGACTCTTGCCACTATTATTCAACATAGTTCTGGAAGTCCTAGCCACAGAAGTCGGAGAAGAAAAAAAGAAAATGAATCCAAATTGGAAAGGAAGAAGTAAAATTGTCACTGGCGATTACATGATACTATACATAAAAAATCCTCAGAATGCTATCAGAAAACTGTCAGAGCTCATCAACGAATTTGGTAAAGTTGCACAAAATTGCAACTTTGTACCAAGTTATACAAAATTAATACACAGAAGTCTCTTGCATTTCTATATGCTAACAACAAAAGAAAGAGAAATTAAGGAAACAATCCCATTTGCCATTGCATCAAAGAGAATAAAATATCTAGGAATAAACCTACCTAAAGAGGCAAAAGACCTGTACTCTGAAAACTATAAGATGCTAATGAAAGAAATCAGTGAGACAAACAGATGGAAAGATACACCATGCTCAGGTTGAAGAATCAATACTATCAAAATGATTATACTATCCAAGGCAATCTACAGATTCAATGCAATCCCTATTAAATTACCAATGCCATTCTTCACAGAACTAGAACAAGATATTTTAAAATTTGTATGGAAACAAAAGATTCCAAATAGCCAAAGCAATCTTGGAAAAAAAAAAAAAAAGGAATTGGAAGAATCAGGCTCCCTGACTTCAGACAAAGCTGTAGTAATCAAAACAGTATGGTACTGGGAGTTCCTTTGTGGCTTGGGGGGTTAAGGATCTGGTGGTGTCACTGCAGCGGCTCCAATTTCTGATATGGCACAGATTCAATCCCTGGCCTGCGAACATCCACACGCTGTGGGCACAGCCAAAAAAAAAAAAAAAAAATATATATATATATATATATATAGTACTGGCCACAAAACAATATTATAGATCAGTGGAACTAAATAGAAAGCCCAGAAATAAATCTAACCACCTATGGTCAACTAATCTATGACAAAGGAGGCAAGAATATACAATACAGAAAAGATAGTCTCTTCAATAAGTAGTGCTGGAAAAACTGGATAACCACATGTAAAAGTAAGAAATTAGAGCATTCTATAACACCATACCCAAAAATAGACTCAAAATGGATTAAGAACCTAAATGGAAGGCCAGAAACTACAAAGCTCCTAAAGCAGTTCCTGTTGTGGCTCAGTGGTAATGAACCTGAGGATTCAATCCCTGGCCTCACTCAGTGGGTTAAGGATTCAGCGTTGCCATGAGCTGTGGTGCAGGTCGAAGATGCACCTTGGATCTGGCATTGCTGTGGCTATAGCAATAGGCACGGCTGCAGCTCTGATTCAACCCCTAGCGCCCAGGAACTTCCATATGCCGTGGGTGTGACCCTTAAAAAAAAAACCTCCTAGAGGAAAACCATAAAAAAGCAAAAAGACAACCAACATATTGGGAGAAAATCTTTGCAAATGAAGCAACCAACAAGGGATTAATCTCCACGATATACAACATCTCATGTACTGTTATATCAAAACTAGGCAGAACATCTAAATAGACATTTCTCCAAAGACAGACAGCTGGCCAAAACACATGAAAAAATGCACAACATCACTAAATATTAGACAAATGCAAATCAAAACTACAATTCGGTATCACATCAGTCAGAATGGCATGGCAATAATCAAAACGTCTACAAACAATAATAAATGCTGGAGAGGGTGTGGAGAAAAGGGAACCCTCCTACACTATTGATGGTAATGTAAATTGGTGCAACTACTATAGAGAACAGTATGGAGGTTCTTCAAAAAACTAAATATAGAGGGAGTTCCCGTCGTGGTGCAGCAGAAACGAATCTGACTAGGAACCATGAGGTTGCAGGTTCGAACCCTGACCTTGCTCAGTGGGTTAACGATCCGGCGTTGCTGTGAGCTGTGGTGTAGGTCACAGATGAAGCTCGGATTCCGG
>PVHT021183608.1:14410962-14480971 GCA_004024745.2 Catagonus wagneri | reverse complement strand
GCACGCTACTAAACAACCAATGGATCACTGAAGAAATCGAAGAGGAAATTAAAAAATACCTAGAAGCAAATGACAACAAAGATACGACACTCCAAAGCCTCTGGGATGCAGCAAAAGCAGTTCTAAGAGGAAAGTATATAGCAAAACAAGCCTACCTCAGGAAACAAGAAAAAGCTCACATAAACAACCTAACTTTACATCTAAAGCAGCTAGAGAGGGAAGAAGCCAGGTCATGGAAACAACCTAAATGCCCATCGACAGAGGAGTGGATAGGGAAGAAATACACACAATGGAATATTACTCAGCCATTAAAAGGAATGAAATAACAACATTTACAGCAACATGGATTGACCTAGAAATTATCATGTGAAGTGAAATCGGTCAGAAAATTGGACAGCAACACCCATTGCTACTGCTTACATGTGGAAACTAAAGAGACACAATGAACTTTGGAGAACAGACAATGACTCACAGATTTTGGAAAACTATGGTTTTTCAAATAAGACAATTTGGGGGGTGGGGGGATGCACTGTGGGTTTGGGACACAAAATCTATCACATTGACGTGATGATCTTTGTACACCTATAATTGAAATAAAATTCATTGTTATAAAAAAAAAATGAAATTATGCCATTTGCAACAACACAGACGGACCTAGAGATTATCATACAGAGTGAAGCCAGAGAAAGATAAATACTGTATATCACTTATATGTGTAATCTAATTAAAAAAATGATACAAAAGAACTTAGAAGACAGAAACAAACTCACAGATTTCAAAACTAACCTTAGGGTTACCACAGGGGAACCATGGGGGAGGGACGAACTGGGAGGGTAGGAATGACACACACTACTGTGTAAAACAGGTAATTAACAAGAACTTTCTAATGGGGAAAGCTACTCAATAGTTTGTAATAACTTATATGGGCAAAAATAATGGAGATATATGTGCGCGTGTATGTGTAACTGAGTCGCTGCTGTACACCTGAAACTAATACAACATTGTAAGTCAACTCTACTCCAATAATTTTTTTTTTTAAAGAGAGAGGAAAAGAGGGGGGAAAAAAATGAATTCTAGTCTTCTTCCCTGCTCAGAACGCTCCTGTTTTTCCCACTGCTTGTGAAAGGAATCGAATCTCTTCTGACATCTGAGCCCCCAGCACCTGCTGCGCCTCCTCCTGCCTCCTCCAGCACCCCACTGGGGCCCGGCTCTCCCTGATCTTGTGCTTTGCTGTCCACACTCCCTAAAAGGCCTCTTCGGGCACCGTCGCTGAAACACCCGTCCCAGATCGGAAGCCACCTCCTCTGAAGCTGCCCAGCGGGGCTTGAACAATCCTGCCGCCCAGGCTCCCAGAGCTCTTTCAGCTTTTTACATCTTGCCTTTCTTGCTGGATGATGAGTACTTCGCGGCACATTTTAACGATCTTTTATCCCCAGGGCCTGGCCCGTGACACTGAGACATCTAAGTATTTGGTGAATGAAGGAAGTCTGGAAGCACAGCAGGTACGACAGGTCCCCCTAATGCCTGCGAGCCGTTAAATTAGGTGCCCTAATTTGGCGTCGTCATTCTGGGGTCCCCTTATGGCAATGCCAGGACCTAGAGACAGTGACAGTTCCCTCTCACATCCGTCACTCCTTCAACACCCATGCCTGTCCTACTAAGTGAAAGGCAGTAGGGAAAGAATGAACAAATAAACCCCTTAGGCCAAATATCCTCCACTAATCATGGGGTTGGGGGGGCCACCCACGGCTCTGTGGAGAGCTGACAGCTCCAAAACAGCCCCTCACGTCACAGCAAAGATGGTAACGGATCTGGACCCGCCCTCCCCCCGCGCCCCCAGCCCCGGCTTCCAGCGTGCCTTGCCAAAGCATCACATGGCGTTTCTGATGCACACATTTATTACGTGGTTGTAACAAAGGCTGGCCAGCATCTTGCTCACTCTGGGAAGATAACTGGCAGTGTTTCTGAACTGACCATATGTTTCTAATCCAGACAGGACCATTTGCATTGAGTTCTTCCTAAGAGCCAAGTGTTGCTGCCTGTGTCCTCCGCGTGAGGAATGGTCAGCAACGGTCAGCCGCACGTGCGCCTGCTTTTGTTCCAGAACCTGCCCCAAGGCGTCTGTTCTGACGCCAACACGTGGCCTTGTGCCACCATGCACAGGACAGGCAGGGCCACAGCCTTAGCGAGTAGGACCTGACATCTGGTAGGAAAAGCCACTGTGTCTCCTTTAACCTTCTTAAAAGCCAATTTCAACTTTGCTAAAACAAAGACCTGCCTAAGGAAATTCCCAGTAATCCACGAGGCTGCTAAAATGTGGATCTTCCAGCTGCCAGGAGCCTGGGCCGTCTGGCTGCTCGGGAGCCCTGAAGACAGGCAGCTAAAGCACCAAAGTTAAGGCCCCTTAGCTGTGCTCGGCAGTTTGGGGGTATCTTGTCACAGAGGAGGGCTGCGGGGACAGGGACAGACACAAGCCTTAGAGGTTAGCGTGCCTGTCGGCAGCGCAGCTGTGGGAAAGCCGCAGAAACTCTCGAGTCATCACCTCATCCATCACTCGGGCTAAACCGCCAAAGCCGCTTGACAGGCGATCAGAGGAAGGGACTGTAAAAGGGTTCCTCCTCCCAGACTGTAAAACGCTATGCAAATGCCCAGTGCGATTCATTAGAAGCCCGGAAGGGTGAAAGCAGATCTGCCTGGTATCCTGGGGGTGTGTCTGCTGACCAAATGCTGCCACCATGGGACTAGTTTATTTTTTGCTTTTGTTTTTTTTTTTGTCTTTTCAGGGCCACTTCTGCGGCATATGGAGGCTAGGGATCGAATCAGAGCTACAGCTGCTGGCCTACACCACAGTCACAGCAATGTGGGATCCGAGCTGTATCTGCAACCTACATCACAGCTCAGGGCAACACCGGATCCTTAACCCACTGAGTGAGGCCAGGGATCGGACCGGTCTCCTCGTGGATCCTAGTGGGGTTCATTACCAGCTGAGGCACGACAGGAGTATTTTCAAGATGTCGATCGAGACCTCGGACTTTTAGGAGTTCCTGCTGTAGCACAACGGGATCTGAGGCATCTCCACAGTGCCACAATGCAGGTTCGATCCCCGGCCCAGCACAGTGGCTTAAAGATCTGGTGTTGCCGCAGCTACAGTGTAGGTTACAACTATGGCTCAGATTTGACCCCTGGCCTGGGAACTCCGTGTCACTAGCCAAAAAAAAGACTTCTGACATTTAAAAAATCCATCCAAATGCTGAGACAGCAGGTTAAGCGGACAAATGGCCACAGCACCAGGCAAAGTCAAGTTCTGGCCATCCCTGACGAGGTGTGAGATGCTCTAGATGCATTGCGAAGTTGCAGGGACCGGTGCTTCCTGCACTAACCAGGCACAGGGTGGCCTACAGGCAGGTGCTTCCTGAGGGGACAGCTGCCGGTCCCCCACAGGAAGGTGGAAGGAGGAGAGGACAGGGCCTGTGAAAGGGTCCCCAGGGCTGAGGGACCATCCACAGAAATCCTGCGCTGTTCCCGGGACAACAGAAGAGGGCAAACGTGTATTCATGGAAACACACTCTACTGAAATGCGGGCTCTGGTTCCACCAAAGAAGAAAACTGCTCAAGCGCACGCCAGCAGCGCCGTGCAGTTCCGTCACAGAAGGACCCACGTGGACTCTTCCTCAAGAGGACAGAGACCATGGGCAGAGCTGAGAAAAGGGGCGCAGATGTGACCACACCGAAGCCCATGAAATCAGGCTCAACAGGTCCACATTTCTGAAAAGCACAACCTAGGGAACATTGACCGGCGGCTCTAGCCACGGGTGCTGATGTCGGGGGCGGTGCGTCTGGAAGGGAAAGTAATTTGCAGTCACTGAATCCCAGTCTGAGCATCAACATCACTGCGGGATTTTTTTTTTTTTTTGGGTAGAAATTCACAAGCTAATTCTAAAATGTATACAGAAAAGCAGCAGATCTACCTGAGTTTACGACTTGCTATAAAGCCGCAGTGGTGAGGCCATAAGGAGACACAGCAAACAAGGGAGAGCTGAGTCCGTCAGTGATACGTGTATCGAGGTGGAGCTGTTGTGGGTGGTGCTGGTTGCAAGTCAGATTTTTTTTTTTTTTTTGTCTTTTGTCTTTTTACGGCTGCACCTGCAGCATATGGAGGTTCCCAGGCTAGGGATCCAGCTGGAGCTGATTGGAGCTGTAGCTGCCGGCCTACACCACAGTCACAGCAACAGGGATCCAAGCTATGTCTGCAACCTACACCACAGCTCATGGCAATGACAGATTCTGGATGCATCTGCGACCTACACCACAGCTCACAGCAATGACAGATTCTAGATGCATCTGTGACCTACACCACAGCTCAGGGCAATGCCAAATCCTTAACCCACGGAGGGAGGTAGGGATCGAACCCAAATCCTCATGGATACTAGTCGGGTTCGTTAACCACTGAGTCACATGGGGGATTTTATTCTCTCTCCTCACCGCCCTCCTGCTCTCTTTCTGGCCCAGTGGCTCTGGTGCTGCCTCTGACAGGGGCTTCCTTCTACTTCTGGGACCAGAGGTGGGGGCGGGGGACTTTAATTGCAAAGTCATTACAAATTCCTGGATCTCACCTCATCCCTGCGGCGCGGGTGAGCTCAGAGCTGTGCTGTTTGTAAAGCTTGCAGAGGATTCTGCACACAGCTGTGAGACAGCCCAGTTCCCAGGACACCGCGATTCTAAAGCCAAGGTTAAGATGGAGAAAAGCAGCTGCTACTTTCACCAACTGAACTAAAGAGGATTATGAAAACCAGATGCCCACAGGGCATAAGGGCAGGTATCGGCCAGAGTCCGTGTGGTCTGAGGGTATGTGGTTTATTTCGCTTCGAAGTATTTATAAAACTCTGACTCTATCATGCTGTCTTGACCCTAAACTGGCCCCAAACTCAGCCGATTTCAAGTTGAGGGCCAAATCCGTCATAGTACTGGCACTGGGCCACTCTTTCCCTGGCCAGGCTTCACAGCTAACTACTTGTTTGAAAAAAATGTGTGCTTTTTCATCCTTATGGCACAGCTTAGGCCAAGCAACTGGAAAAGATGGGACTCTTAAATCTGTAACACCCCTAATGGAAACTGTTATTAATATAATTCCATACTTAGGAGAAATTGCCCTAAAACATGGGGCAGAAGAAGGAAGTGGGAGATTTGCAGGAGGAAGCGGCATTGTCACGGGAGTGTGTGGCGACAGACAGCGCTGTGGCATCCAGGCAGGAAGGGGGACTGGGGAGGAGGGCTTCCCCGACTGACCGCGGACTCTGCCCCGCCCCCAGCGCCAGCTGGGAGCCCCAGGTTTCTTGGCACCAGGGACTCCCCTTCTGACCGAGCTGGCAGAGGAAGAGCAGAAACGCTGGGGTCTGCCCGGGCTCGGCCTCTGGGTCAGAAGGCAGGTCGAGGGCGTGCGGGCCACCGAAGGCTGCAGGGCAGCCCCTGCCTCCCACCCACGCTGGGCGCCGGCCGTGGAGCCACTCCCTGCCCACAACATCAGTAGAGGGGAGACGGGGTGACTTGGGGACCAGATGTGTATAAAGGAAAGGGACCAGGTGCTGGTGAGGAGGAATGAAGGACCAGCGCTGAAACAGGAGGGAGTGTGACCAGACACAGGGCAGAGCCCGCCAGCCACGTCTACAGAAGAGCACAGTGGACCACCCCCTTGTCATTTTTTTTTCTCTCTTTTTTCTTTTTTGCCTTTTCTAGGGCTGCACCCGTGACATATGGAGGTTCCCAGGCTAGGGGTCTAACAGGACCTGTAGCTGCCGGCCTTCGCCACAGCCACAGCAACGCAGGATCCGAGCCGCGTCTGCCACCTACACCACAGCTCACGGCAACGCCGGATCCTTAACCCACTGAGCGAGGCCAGGGATCGAACCCACAACCTCATGGTTACTAGTCAGATTCGTTAACCACTGAGCCACGACGGGAACTCTACCCTTGTCATTTAGAACCTCGCTTATTGGAACATGAATCCTGAAGGAATGGGGGGGGGGTTTCTAGGTTTTTTACACTTTCTACCTGACTCTGAATTCAGAAAATAATAAAAAGAAAGGGGGGAGGGGAACCCTCTGGCTCTCTAGAACATTCAGCAGAGCAGACAGGAACCTGACACCCAGGGAATCCCGGTCTGCAGTACGGACAAGCCCACCCTCATTACTCTGAGGCTGCAGACCTGGGGGCTTGTGGGGAGAGAAGGCAAAGTTCAGCCAGGAGCAGGATGAACAGCCAACAGCAGGGACAGAGGGGCAAAATAAACAGCATTTACTGCGTGATGACCAAGTACCAGGCGCTACTTAATACTCTACTACTTAGGAGTATTAGTCCTACACTCACTTTTCTTTTTTTCAGGGCCGCACCCACGGCACATGGAAGCTCCCTGCCTAGCGGTTGAATCAGAGCTGCACCACAGACCTACGTTGCAGCCACAGCAACACGAGATACTTAACCCGCTGAGCGAGGTCAGGGATCAAACCCACATCCTCAGGGAGCCAACATCTGGTCCTCAACCCACTGAGCCACAACAGGAACTCCCATACTCACTTTTTGAGGTACTACTATTATCATTATTCGCTCCAATTAATAGTTGCAGAAAGTGAGGCATAAAGTAGATAAATAGGCGTTCCCATCGTGGCGCAGCGGAAAAGAATCCTACTAGGAACCATGAGGTTGCGGGTTCGATCCCTGGCCTTGTTCAGTTGGTTAAGGATCCGGCGTTGCCGTGAGCTGTGGTGTAGGTTGCAGACACGGCTTGGATCCCGCATTGCTGTGGCTGTGGCGAAGGCTGGTGGCTACAGCTCCTGTTAGACCCCTAGCCTGGGAACCTCAATATGCCATGGATGCGGCCCTAAAAAGACAAAAATAAAATAAAGTAAAAAACTAAAGTCGATAAATAACTTGCCCAAAGTCACAAAGAATGTGTAGAACAGCTGGAATTGCAAACCTGGGAAATAATCACTTCCCAGCTCAAAATTCTCCAGTAGTTTCTCAAGATACTTCCAATCCAAATCCTCTGTCAGGCCTGTAACATCCCACCTGACCTGATTCCTCCCCCGTCTTCGCTGCCTAGGACGCTCCCTCTTGCTCCCAGACTTGACCAAACCGGCACTCTGCGTTTTCCCACGGGACACGTTTCCTGCCTCGGGGCCTTCAAACCTGCGGTCCCCACCGGTCTCTGCAGGGCTTGCTCCCCGGTCTTAACCATTCTCTGCTCAGGCATCATGTCTGCTGAGCAGCCCTCCCCGCCCTCCGACCTAAAATACAGAGAGTCCCCCTGCCTCCGTCACCCTCCTGTCACAGCTTTTCCCTCACACCCATCGCCAGCCCACGTCAGATCTTTATCCGCTGGGCGGCGCCTTACTGGTCTCCCCACTGGAGCGTGAGGTCCGCTGGGGCCGAGACGCCAGCCGGAGGACACGGCTCGGTATCTGCTGAATGAAGGGCTGGGGTGTGTGGGTCACGCCCACGGCACAGAGACCGTCGCGAGAATACAGGGGCTCTTCACCCCAGCGAAGAAGCTGGCAGCTCCCCAAGTCCTAGATCAAAGCCACAGGCTTTTGGTCCAAAAAAGTAAACAAATATTTACATACAATCTCAAGAACCTCTTTTAAGCCCCAGGGAAGTACATCTGCACCCATCGTGGGGCGGGGGAGGGGGGCGTCAGAGACTCGGGGCCACTTGAGCGTCAGCTGAAGCCCCTCTGCTCCCCCACTGGCCGCCTCCTGGGCGATGCAGGCCCCTCTGAGGCGCTTGCCGAGAAAGGACAGAGATCTGTGAGCCGGGCGATGGGCAGAGAGAAACGGCGGTGTCTGCGTCCCTGCTCCAGCCGCCTGGTTTCTGGTGACTACACCCTGCGTCCTCAGCTCTGGACCGTGGCTGGCGTGGAAGATACGATGATGTCCTGACACACACACGAGCTGCATCATCCTTCAGGAGTGACTTGCTTTGACCAATGGAATGTGGCAGAAGTGACTCCACGCCAGCTCTGGGCCAAGCCCGGGACAGGCCCGGCGGCCTCTGTCTTTGCCGTGCGGTAAAGCCTGACCACCCTGAGACTGCCGTGCTGTGAGGACGGCCACGTGGGGGGGCCTGGGTCTCCAGGCACCTGACTAGTCTTTCTGAACCTTCCAGCCCAGACGGGCCCAACTGAGCGAGTGACTCAAGAGACGCCACAGGGACAGAAGAACTGCCAAGCCAAGTCCTGCCCGAGTTCCGGGCCCACAGAATAATGGGAAATGATACATCTTCATTGTTTTAAGCCACCAAGACCTGGGGTGGGCTGTTACACAGCAAGAAAGAACAGCTCATCACACAGCTCCTCGCTAGGCACGCCCCGCTGTCGTGCTTTTCTGAACCCTTACCCCTCCCTCAGTCTTAGCTCCAGCAGTGACTACTTCCAGAAGTTTCTCTCATCACTCCACCTCACCCTTGACCCCACCAGTCTCTGATTTCTCACCCAGCTCAACCTCAAAGGCCCCCTCCTCTGAGAAGCCCTCTCTGACTTGCACAGTGGCCGTGGGTGCTTCTCCGCCTGCCCAGGGCACCTGTGCTCACCCCATTCTCGTCATCTCTGCCTGCTGGTCACCCCATTCTCGTCATCTCTGCCTGCTGGTCACCCCGTTCTCGTCATCTCTGCCTGCTGGTTTGTTTCCCTCAGATCACTGTCACCCCACACACAAGCTCACTGCTTCCCCCACAACAGGGGCTCAATAAGATCCAATGAACTAAAAGAATAAACCCGACAGCGCTTGCTGGGCCTTTACACACGACCTCACTCATTTCCTCTGCAGACTGTGTGTGTTTTCATGTCGTGACTGGAAATGCCTCAAGAGGGAGAGCCATGCTGCCTGAGTCCCTCACAGAGCCCTGCACATAGTAGGTGCTCAATAAATGTGCTGTTGACTCTGAACCGGTCAGTGTGGCCTGGACTCCAGGTTGGCTCACAGGCCTCTGACACTCAGGTTGCAGACCTGGACCCAGATGCACTGCGGGGATGGACAGACCGCCTGTTCATTTTGGGGTCTTTTTCTGTTTCTGCTTTTTAGGGCCACACCCATGGCATGTGGAGGTTCCCAGGCTAGGGGTCAAATCAGAGCTGCAGCTGCCAGCCTACGCCACAGCCACAGCAACACAGCATCTAGGCCGTATCTGTGACCTGTGCCACAGCTCACTTTAACCCTCTGAGTGAGGCCAGGGATCCAACTCACATCCTCATGGACACTGGTTGGGTTTATAACCTGCTGAGCCACAATGGGAACTCCTTGGCTCATTTTCAATCAATGAAATTCTCGAAAGCCCACGCATCCCACAGTCACAACAGGGCATTCATTCCAAAAGGACCCCACCTCCTCTTTAAAGGCATACGCTTCCACCCACCACCTCCACAGCCCAGTGTGAAGGGGTTAACACGCCTTCCCACGCAGCCTGGGAGCTGCAAATCAACTGGAAATATCTGGCTGGATCTGTTGTTACAAAGCACAGTCCAGACGGCACTGTCACCACACGGGACAATCATGCTATGAATACACACCCAGTCTTGTGACCTTTACCCAACATTCCAGAGATACAGGGGCCTGGGGCCTGGGAGGGGGAGGGTTATAAATAGTGTGCTTGGCCTGGGTGGTTCCTTATCTACAAACTCCTATCTCTGTCCAAAGCATTCCCTCCCCACCCACCCAGGACCCTCCTGTGTGCTGGGGACCCGGCCAGGCCCTCCCCTCCTTCTCCACCGCCCCCTCCCCCTTCCTGGGTTGTGTGTCTCAGCTGGGACCTGACCCTAAAATCCTCCAAGCTCACTCCAGGCCATGAACTCACATCAGCACATAAGGGCCTTTGTCACCTGGAACTGAGTGAGGTGGAAAGGTGACAGGAAGGATGACAGAAGGAAAGAAAACGGAGAGGACTGGCCAGGAAGTGGGCTCCTTTGGGGCGCAGACCTGGCCCCCACACGTCCTTCTGGACCCAGTAATCCGCCTTCAAGCTCTGGCAGACAGAAGATGTGCCCTAGGAGATTCCTGGTGGCGCAGCGGGTTAAGAATCCAGTGTTGTCACTGCAATGGCTCGGGTCGCTTGGGTGCGGCCAAAAAGGAAAAACAGCAAATAGAGATGTGCCCTGGACCAAAAGGCATGATTCCCAAGCGCAGGCTGCCCAGGGGCCTCATCCTGCCTCTGCCACTTCTCAGCTGAGCCATCACGGACACACTTTCCCTTGGGCGAGGGGTGAGCCTTCCCTGTGAGGTGGCTGTGGTCTCTGGGACATGTCCTGAAGCGATTGGCCCAGAGCTGGTCATGGAAAGCACTCAGCAGACGTCAGCTCCCTGCTCCTCCCTCCCTGCCCCCTTGAGAAAAGCTTGGCTCAGTATAGAGGCTACTTAATCCGGGGCCCCAGAGAAGCTCAAAACTTCAGGGATGATGTGTTGAACCCCCAAGTAACAAATCAACTTGACTATATCACTCAATACTATCAGTGGGACCACTCATTCATTCATTTCACTTAGTCATTCAACAAACATTTGTCAAATGTGTCATGTGCAGTAAGCATTGGCCTAAGCAGAACTGTTCTGGGCACTGTGGGGCTTTAAACAGTCACTGCCCCAAAAGTGCTTTCATCCACAGTCCTATCTCTGTTTTTGTTTTTTGTTTTTTTTGGGGTTTTTTTTGCCTATTCTAGGGCCGCACCTGCGGCATATGGAGGTTCCCAGGGTAGGGGTCTAATCAGAACTGTAGCTGCCGGCCTTCACCACA
This sequence comes from Catagonus wagneri, assembly GCA_004024745.2. Taxonomy (NCBI): domain Eukaryota; kingdom Metazoa; phylum Chordata; class Mammalia; order Artiodactyla; family Tayassuidae; genus Catagonus; species Catagonus wagneri. The sequence goes on along the minus strand of PVHT021183608.1, from coordinate 14,470,201 downwards.
GCCACAGCAACGAGGATTTGAGCTGCGTCTGCAACCTACACCACAGCTCACGGCAACGCCGGATCCTTAACCCACTGAGCGAGGTCAGGGATCAAACCCACAACCTCATGGTTCTTAGTCGGATTCGTTAACCACTGAGCCACGACGGGAACTCCCCTCTGTTTTTTGGAAAGAAAGAAAACATTCTACCTGCCATCATCTTGGCCCTAGATTTTAGGGAACAGGAACTGGCCCAAAGATGATGATGACAAAGATTCTAATGATGCCAGAAAACAAAAAGTGATGCTGATGCTGGTACGAGGTGAATGGCTATGCATACAACAAACTCCCTCAGTAGAAAGCAGGACAACATCTACTGCCCCAGGCTCTGATGCCAAAACTCTGACCCAGCTCGAAGCTCACCGACATGATAGTATAGATCAACCTTCTTCCATCTACCTGTGGTAGAGGACCAGTCCCCCTTTCATATTTTCCATTTGTTGTGCCTGATAATTTGCAAAATGCATACATTACATGCTTGAATGCAACGCAGGTGTCAAGTTATTTTAAGAGTTTCAAAATACTTGCTCTCAATGTTGGTATTTATCTCCTTGCTACCGGCACCAAATGATTCACAAACGGGCCCCCATCTACAATGCATTCTAGTAAATTCCACAACCCATCCAAAACAGCATCATATCTGCGTGCACACAGATACAAGAAATGGAATTGTAAAGATCCACTTACTTGCCGATGGCTGAAATTTGATCATATCCTGCAAGTCAGTAGAAATCTGGAAAACGTGGCTATAGAACTGCTGCACTGAATTCTTCAGGCCAGAGATGTCTCTGGAATGTGCCCGGAGCGTCCCGTTCATCTGCCTGACACAACCCCACAGGCCATTGACGTGCTTATTGAGTCCTTCTTTGATTTTCTGAAGACTCCCCGAGATGGAGTCCAGCTTGCTGCACGTTTTCTCCATACGAGACACCCTGTCCTCCACCACGGAGACCTCCCGCTGGACCCCGTGCGTCTTCTCCTTACAAGTGTCCAGCTCGGCGAGGACCTGGTCCTGCAGCCTCTGCCACCGCTCCTCCAGCTGGCCGCAGCAAGGACCTGGCCAGCCCTGGGGGAATGGAAGGGGCACCGCCGTCTCCGCTGGCTCACCCCCCTTAGCCGAACCCCCTACTCCAGTGTTCTGACCTTCTCTGCAACCACTCAGCTCAGTCTGAAGCTGACTCACCTGGTCTTCTGTGCGGTTGAGTTGAGAATAAAGAAAACTGAAATCCTGTTGAAGTATCTGGATGCTCCGTGCAGTTTCTTGAAACTTCCTGTGCACCGTATCATTAAGAGATTTCCAAAGGCTCCTAGCATCACCCGCTGTGTGGTCTCCCTTTCGCAAAGCATCCTCCACCCCGAGCGGCTCTCCCTGGACACTCTGCAGGCACTTAGCCTCGACCGCCTGCACTCTGTCCTTGAGGTGGTTTAATTCCACCAGGACCTGTTCGTTCCCAGCCCCCGACCTGCCGGGCAGGCCCGGCGCTGGGGGTGCGAGGCCCGCCTCAGTGCCGTTGGCCATTTCTAGGAGCGCGCTCCCCAGCCGCTCCTCCAGAGACTGTATTTTCCGATCAAGAAGCTGCTTCAAGCCATCCACCTCCCCGCTGATGGTTCCCCGAAGGGTTTCCTCAATGTAAAAGCAGTGCTCCTCGGCATTCTTCTCCGTCACGTTGATCCTTGCATCTAGTTCGCTCCATCTTGCATCAAAGTCCACCTCCGGCTCCGGAACTACGAGGCGGTCGAACTCGTTGTCCAGTCGCCCGTTCAGCATTCTGGTGGCTTCAGCAACTCTTTCGATTTTCTGGTCTAACATCTTGATCTGTTGCCCAAAGTCCCCATTCTTTGCACCGTCACAGCAATTTGCCCGGGCTGAAGGGTTCTGCACCCGGGCTCGTAGGTCGTTTATTTCTTTCCTCAGGCTCTCTTCCTTCTCTCCTATAAGCTCGATCATGCCCAGGTAGCTGCTCCCATAGTCATCACACTGCTGCTGGAGGCCAGTCAGCTTGTACTCACACGAGTTCTTGAGATCAGCCAGCTTTCTGTCCATTCCCTCCATGAGCTCTTCTCTCAGGGCATCAATCTTACTATCGACATACGCCTGGTAGAGCTCATTGGCCGTCATGGTGACCGTGGGGCCCTGGGCCGCCTCCTGGAGCTGTTTGAGCTGCCCTTCATAGCCCTTCACTTTCCCATCCAGCTCTTCCAGCTTGTCACTCTTGGTCTTCAGAGCATCCTTGACTTCAGCCAGTTCAGACTGGATGTCCTTCATGCCGGATTCCTTATTATTGAGGACGCCAGGAAGCTGGACCGTTTCCAGGTCTCCGCCCACCGCACTGTCAGGCACTGGCTGCGGATGCTGGTTACTGAGCCACGATGCCAGCATTTTGCTGGCATCGTCCTGAATGGCATGTTTGAGGTTTTCGTTCACTCCGGCCATGGAAGACTGGAGATCAAGAACCGTCCTTGTAAGGCGGAGAACCTTGTCCTCAAGCGCCTGGATTTTCTTTTCCTGAAGTTCTTGAGGCCCCTGTATTGGATCTACTGTCCCACTTCGTTCTGCCGTAGGCGTTGGTGACAATGTCTTCTTGGGCTCTGAGACTTGGCTTGGTTCATTGTCTGTTACAAAGACAGTTGGACAAGACTTAACATTTTCTACTTTGACCCAGTTTCCCCCAAGACAATAAACCGGGTACTCACGGAATACACTGAAGCCTCCACTGACAACGCCCCTCTTAGCACGGGTAATTACTGTGCTGGTGCAGAAAAGACTGTGGGCGAAGTCTGACAGACCTGCAGTGGCTTTCTGGCTCTGCTGTTTACAGCCTTCCCTGGAGCAGGTTAATTCTGTGAACTCTAATCCCCTCATCTATGAAGCAGAGGTACTATCTTTCCTTTTCAGGTTGTTAAGAGAATGCTGACATAGCATGGAGCAGATACTCAATGGTCCCTTTCACCCTGAAGGGAAATATTCTTAATTTCCTTTATCACATGAATGACACATCATTCCCACATTAGTGAACTGCAGTCACACTCTGATGGTTGACTGAATTCTGCAAAACCACAAGAAGTTGCTTGAGATCCACCCACTAGCCGTTGGGTAGTATGATATCAGCAAGTTATCCTCCAGGCAACTCCTAAAAGTTCTCTCACTCTTATGAGCATCCCTAAAATGAGTCTAAAAGAGTCTCCTAGACATTGTTTAGTGCTGCAATGCAGCTGGGGAAACTAAAAGCAAAAGAGAGAGACAGCAACAGATTCTATTGGCACCTCCTAACAACAGAGCCACACGGCCCTATGCAGCGAGACTCGCTAAGTCAAAGAATACAAGCATTGAATTTTTGATAATCCTACTCTGCGAACAATAGCCTCCTAAGAAAACAGTCCAAAAGAAAAAAATTATTATAAAGTAACTGTGATGAGCCATAAAATGAAAAGGGAAGTATACAGAGAGATAAACAAAAAGGAGGTTATCAAAACTTGGCGTTCCCGTCATGGCGCAGCGGTTAACAAATCTGACTTGGAACCATGAAGGTTGTGGGTTCGATCCCTGGCCTTGCTCAGTGGGTTAAGGATCCGGCGTTGCCATGAGCTATGGTGTAGGTTGCAGACGCAGCTCGGATTCCGCCTTGCTGTGGCTGTGGCGAAGGCCGGCAGCTACAGCTTCTGTTAGAGCCCTAGCCTGGGAACCTCCATATGCCGCGGGTGTGGCCATTAAAAAAAAAAAAACCTGCAATAGGAGAATAAACGCAAGCCATGTCCTTGAACGCAGTGAAGACAAAGGCAATTACTCTGTTATCACTTATATGTGGAATCCAAAATATAAAACAAATGAACGTATATAACAAAACAGAAACAAACTCACAGCGTAAACCAGTGGTTACCAGTGAGGAAAGGGGAGGGGGGGGCAAGATAGGAACACGGGGCTAAGACGAACGAACCACTACGTATAAAATAAGTAAGCATGGAGTTCCGTGGTGGCCTAGTGGTTAAGGATTTGGCATTGTCACTGCTGTGGCTCAGGTTCAGTCACTGAACTGCGAACTTCTGCATGCCGCGAGGCCAGCCAAAAAATAAACAAATGAGCAACAAAGATATGTTGCACAGTGCAGGAAATATATTATACAATAACTTTAATCGAAGTATAATCTATACAAATATTGAATCACGATGTACATCTGTAATTAATATCATACTGAAAATCAACTATAGTTCGGTTTTAAAAAAAATTTTTTTCTCTTTTTAGGGCTACACCTACAGCATAGGGAAGTTCCCGGGCTAGGGGTGGAATCAGAGCTGAAGCTGAGGCCTATGCCACAGCCACAGCCATGCCGGATCCTTAACCCACTGAGCAAAGCCAGAGATCAAACCCATATCCAAATGGATATTAGTCGGGTTCTTAACCCACTGAGACACAATGGGAACTCCTAAAAAATTATTTTTAAAGAATTTAAAGTAATTACCACTGAGACGAAAAAGTGGGGGAGAAAGAGAATCACCGTTTTTCTGAATAGTCCTTATAAAGCTATTCAAACTACATCTATGTTTAAAGTTTGTGTGTGTGTGTGTGTGTGTGTGTGGTTTTTTAGTTTTGTTTTTGTTTTTAGCCACGCCTGCGGCATACATTAAGTTCCTGGGCCAGCAGTGACCTGAGGCACAGCAGTGGCAACACTGAATCCCTAACCCACTGAGCCACCAGGGAACTCTACATACAAGGGAAACTAAACAAAACAGAAATAAATACACCATCTCCTAGGATCCAACAGACCCCTCAGGTGTCCCGACCACGGCACCCATCATGATCTGTTGCCTTCCATGAGGTCAGGGGCTGTGTCTGCCTTTTCTCTTTTCCTAAGTAGAGAACCTACAGATATAGAAGCTCAATAAATATTTGTGGGATGAATGAATTAATTTTTCTTTAACAAAACAGATGTAGAAATACAAAAGAAATGTACGTGCAGATGTAGAAAAGAAAGTAGTGTTCTATAGCAAAAAGTTAACAGTAGCTTTCATTTGGTGATGAGATTGTGTGCACTTAAATGTTTTTCCTATATTTTATAAATATTCTTTAATGATATGCATTACTATTACAAGACTAAATTATTTTAAAATCTGTTTTGCAGACAATACTGGGAAACACCACTAGTTTCAAAATTGAAAACACCTCCTAGAAAAATATATTAATGTAGAGACTTTTTTTTTTTAGGGCCACACTCGTGGCATATGGAGGTTCCCAGGCTAGGGTTCTAATCGGAGCTATAACTGCCAGCCTATACCACAGCCAGAGCAATGCCAGATCCGAGCCGCACCTACAACCTACACCACAGCTCACGGCAACGCCTGGTCCTTAACCCACTGAGTGAGGCCAGGGATCGAACCCGCAACCTCATGGTTCCTAGTTGGATTTGTTTCCTCTGTGCCACAACAGGAACCACAAATTTTTGTCTTGTCCTTTTCTTTTAGGGCTGCACCCATGGCATATGGAGGTTCCCAGGCTAGGGGTCTAATTGCTCCTTATCCCACTGAGCAAGGCCAGGAATTAAACCCACATCCTCATGGATACTAGTCGGGTTTGTTAGCCACTGAGCCATGACGGGAATCCCTATTAATTTAGAGACAACTTAAACATCTAACTCATAAGGAAATCTAGGTTGCATTATTCTCACTGAGTTTTAAAAAAGAAAACAGGTAAAGTGATGTAGAAGAAAAATATCGAAACATTTTTATCCATAAAAGTCAGTCTTTTAAAGTTACACTTAAAAGCCAAGGTAAAATCATCACTGCTTTCTAAGCTGTTCATTGAGCTTGTGCTACTTAATTTAAGAACAGCCTCATAGGGAGTTCCCATCGTGGCTCAGCAGTAATGAACCCAACTAGTATCCATGAGGATTCAGGTTCAATCCCTGGCCTCACTCAGTGGATTAAGGATCCGGTGTTGGCTGTGAGCTGTGGCATAGGTAGCAGCAGATGAAGCTCAGATCTGGCGTTGCTGTGGCTGTGGCCTAGGCTGGGAGCTGCAGCTCCAATTTGCCCCCTAGCCTGGGAACCTCCCTATGCCACAGGTGTGGCCCTAAAAAGACAAGAAAAGAAAAAGAAAAAAGAGCAACCTCCCTGTATACTTCTAATTTGGGGCTCAGCTTTGCAATTAACTCAAACAGAATGACAATGATTCCATTTACCTACTTTTAAGAAAACCCACGATTTTAGCCCCTTCAAATTCAGGTTCACGGAAGCTTGTAGGTGAAAAGTAAAACCAAACCAAGCATCCTTACGGCGCTGCATCTGCGTCTCTTCTGCCTGTGCCTCAGGCCACAAAGGCTGAAACCAGCAGCGTCTCCTACTCTAAGGCCTTGACTTTCACAGCCCTTTGACCCCAACAAAATAATTTTAAAAAGTTTGCCTTCCGATTGCTACTGCTTCTGCAAATAAATTTGTGTGCCACGTGTGTCCACAGTAGGCGCATAAGGCGTGTTATTGGGAGACCCTGTGACGCACAGGTCAGGTTGCAGGCAGGGCAGAGGTCAGAGGTTACCTGTGGCTTTCTTCACGCTGTTTCGAGGCCGCGTGGGCGTGGGGCGGGGAGTCCTGGGGGGCTCTCTGGGACCTTCTTGGCAGTCTCCCCCCCTGAAGCCGGGGCAGCACCTCCATTCCAACTGTGTCACCATCTTGAACCTGGTGACGTACCTGGGTCTGACGCTCACACGATACCTGCCAGAGAACAAGGTGGCGTCTCTCTTTACTGGCTGCTGTTGGGAACACCGCCCCCCCCACGCACACCCCGGCCCTCCTGCCTGGGAACGAAGAGGATCCTGGTCACTGGTCCCCAGGGTGACCCCCCTCCTTCCTCCATGTCTTCCATCCACCGGCCCCCAGCCTCCCTCCCCCTAAAGTTCAAGCTCGCAAGAACTTGGCCCACAAGCCCCATTGGACGTGGACGTTTTTCACAAACCAGGCTTTTTGTTTTACTCACAAACTTCTGTTCTATAATTCACTGCTCTGTGGAGATTTTTGGGGGGGTAAGTCCGGGCCATTAGATTTGTGTTTCTTTCTTTCTTTCTTTTTTTTGATCTTTTTGTCTTTTCTAGGGCCGCACCCATGGCATATGGAGGTTCCCAGGCTAGGGGTCTAATCGGAGCTGTGCCATTGGATCCGAGCTGCATCTGAGACCTACACCACAGCTCATGGCAACGCCGGATCCTTAACCCACTGAGCCAGGCCAGGGATCGAACCCGCAACCTCATGGTTCCTAGTCGTATTCCTTGACCACTGAGCACGACGGGAACTCCTGTGTTTCTTTTTCTTTTTCCTCTGTGGCCGCACTCACAGCGCAGGGAAGTTCCCAGGCCAGGGACTGAATCCAGGCTGCAGCTGCAACCTACGCCACAGCTGTGGCAATGCTGGACCGTAACCCACTGTGCCCAGCCGGGGACTGAACCCGTGCTGCTGCAGAGACAACGCCAGATCCTCAACCCACTGAACCACAGCGAGAACTCCCTGGTTTGTGTTTTAGAGAGACCCCACAGCCCCGTGTACTGATCTCAGCACCTTCCCCCTCAGCGCTGGCAGAGGGGCAGCGAGCCGCTGGAGCCAGCACCCCACACTGTTTGTGTTCTGATCTTTGCAAAAAGTGCCCGGTCCATACAGCCCATGACAGAGAAAAAGAAGAAGACATGGAGCCATCCGAAAAACCCCTATTAAAGCGCACATTACCTGACTGAATCACTTTGTTGTACAGTAGACATGAACACAAATGCTATTAAGGCAACTACACTTCAATAAAATTTTAAAAAAACAAAAGCGATAAAGTGCACATTCCCTGATGCACTCGCCTATCACACAGAGACCCAACGACAAGCTGGAAAGTCCTTCAGCCCCAGGGCTGGGCTTGGCTGAGAACAGAGAGGGACAATCAAGAGCCCCTGGGTGCTCAGAGGGACAACTGGGAGTTCCCCTGCCCCCCGGGGGGCCTGCTCAGGGCACAGAAGCAAGCTGGAGCTTCTCCCAGCTCCAGTGGTCAGCAAGGGCCAAAGCTGGACTATAACCCACATTCCCCCACCCCGTACCCACACGGCCCTCCCAGAGCCCAAAAAAGCCAGTCTAATATACGCACTACTCTATATAACACAGGTAAACAACAAAGACCTACTGTATACATAGCACTGGGAACTGTACTTAATATCTTGTAATAACTTAGAAAAGAATCTGAAAAAGAACATGTACACATGTATAACTGAACCACACTGCTGCGCACTTGAAGCTAACACAACATTGTAAATTAACTAAACTTAAATTTTAAAAGAAAATAAATTTTAAAAAGAAAGAAAAAGCCAGTCTCTCTCTGGCAATTGCCTTAAACCGAAGGGACACGCCCCACCCCGCTCCCTAGGGAAGTTCCAGAAGGCCCCACAAGCTGGCTCAGAAGGTAGCCTGAGCGTCTAATTTGATTCAGGTACGCGCCAGCCCTCAGCCCTCCAGCCTCCCGCCTACCCAAAGCATCCTCTGTGTGGTCCCAGAAACTATAAGCAGAGAAAGAAAAATTCCACCTCATTGTTCTGCAAGCTTGAGCACAGCCTAATGCTGGAAAAATGTGTAATCTCAGAAAAACTTGGTCCCTCTGCGCATTTAGTATTGAATGTGAAAATGTGTTTGCTGGTGCCAGGAGAGACGGCTCACGTGAAACCCTTCCCCGGACGCGGCTGAGGCCGGCGGGGGTGGCGGACCCACGGCTCCGACGCTGGTGGATGAGGGATGACCCCCACCCCACCCACCTCTTAGCCCCTCACCGCCCAGCAGGGTGTAAGAACGTTCTTGCTTTTCCAACACACTTCATTGTTTTCACCGAGGGCGGTGTGACTGCAGCCGGCTCCTAACTTAGGAGAGCTCCCTGGAGCGGCGCCCTCCCCCGCACCGCCACCGCCACCGCTACAGGGTTTCAATGGCCTTCAGGCTGACCAAATTTCCAGCCCCTCTTGTAGAAGCAGGGACAGCTGGAAGCCATCAGGGGCCACCGCTGCCACGGGAAAGCTCACCGCCACCTCCCCGCACACGAGGAGGACATGATATCCGAGCGGCCTGCGGGTCCTCAGACCTCAGGGTGGGGGTGCGATGGGGGAGGCAGGGGCTGCGATGGGGGGCATGGGTACCACGCCGCAGGTAGCGGTGCAATGGGGGAGGTAGGGCGAGTTGGGCCCCATCCCCACAGAAATGGGATTGCCCTTCCATGGGGGTAGCCAGGGGCTTCCAGGCCCGCCCCCATCGCCCCGGTGCTGTGGGACAGTAACCGGCCAGGGAGCTTTTATAAAAATTCGAATTTCCCTGTTCCGGGGAGGGGGTGCCCAGACATATGTACTTTTCGAAAACTCTTCAGGCAAATTGCCAAGCGCAGGGAGACACCCTGGGGCCCAACAACCGGGCCCTGGATGAATGGAGCCCAAGCCCCTGGGTCGCGGGTAAGGGAGACAATGGGTGGACACTTACTGCCTCAGCAAACTGCACCCAGTGCGGGGTGCGGCTAAGGGGGGTGGGGACGGGAGTGGGCAGGGGACAGAGTCACTGCTGGGTGGGGCTGCAGTCTTGGCCTCTATTCCAGTCTCCGGACAGAGAGACAAGACAGAAATAGCATCCGGTCCTTCAGGGGAGCCCCAGCCAGCTGCCTCAGGCACCCTGGGGAGCCCCAACCAGTTGCCTCACAGCCCCGCCCACTCCCCCATTCTCCCCTCCCCCTCCTCTCCTTCTGAAGCCCTTCTGGGATTTTTTTGGGGTGAAACAAGGGCTCGCTATTTTCATAAGTTCGGTCACCATGTCAAGGCACCAGATGGGCCCAGGAGATGCTAATGAGAAGAAGATGGAAGAAAAGGACTGGAGAAGCTGAATCAGAGCTCAGGGACAATATGACTCAAAGTGTCACACAGAACGACAAAATGACTACACCTCCAGCTAACGTCACCCCCACGAAGACGCCTTCCTACCTGTGGAGGTGAGACCATCCCTCACCTGCTTCAGTTCACACTTATGTTTGCTCATCTAGCATTCATCCTCCCCAAGGACCATGGGCCATGGGAGGGCAGGAAGCCTGTTGGTTTTGTCCTCTACAAATCCCTGCATTCAACACAGTATCCTACTGTGCTTAATAACTGAGTATTCACTGGCAATCAATAACTGTTTGATTGATCAAACAGTTAATGACACTAGGCCTACTTTTGACAAGTCCCCTGTCCCTATTAAGAACCCCATATGTGGATTGGATTAAGATGGCGAAATAGAAGGACTGGAGCTCAACTTCTCTCCCAAAAAACAACAAAACTACAACCAAATGCTGAGCAGCCTTCAACCAAATGGACTGTAAACTTGCAAAAAAGATATTCTGCTCCAGAAGACAAAGAGGAGACCACATCAAGAGGTAGGAGGGGCGATTACACGGTAGAAGCAACCCCATACGTGCCGGGTAGGAAGTCCCACAGACTGGAAAGTAACTGCATCACAGAGACTCAGCTAAGGACTGAGAGTTCTGAGCCCCACGTCAAAACCCCACACCTGGGGATCAGTCACAGGGAGAAAGAGCCCCCGGAACATCTGGCATTGAAGGCCAGCGGGGCTTGTGTGCACGAGCTCCACAGGACTGGGGGAAACAGAGACCCCATTCTTGAAAGACACACGCAGACTTTCACGTGCACTGGGTCCCAGGGCAAAACAGTTTCCATAGGAATCCAGGTGGAACCTGACTGCAATTCTTGGAGGATCTCCTCAGGAAAACGGGTGACTGTGGCTTGTTGTGGGGGAAGGGCATTGGAGGTGAAGCTCTTGGGAACATTCATCAGCCTGCATTGCTCTGGAGGTGGCCATTTCTGGGAAAATCTGGTCCCTCCAATTAGCGATGATAAGCCCCAGGCCAAACAATAAGCCAGGTGGGATCTCAAACCCACCCACCAGTAAACAGGCTGCCTAAAGACCCCTCAGGCACACAGCCAGCCTCTAATCTCATCCAGAGACAAAACCCCACCCAGCAGAGGGAGAGGAATTAACTCCACCTACCAGTGAGCAGCCATCACTCCCTCCCATCAGGAAGCCTAGGGCAAGCCCCCCCCCATACCAACTTTAGCCACAGGGGAGGCAAACACCTGAACTAAGAGAGGCTACAACTCTATTATCTACAAAAAGATCACCACACCAAAAACCTATAAAAATGAAAAGACAGAAAACTATAACTCAGATAAGGGAGAAAGAGAAAAGCCCAGAAAAACAGCTCAGTGATGAGGTGATTATCAGCCTCCCAGAAAGAGACTTTAGACTGTTGATGCTGAAGATGATGCAAGGCATTGGAAATAAACTGCAGGCAAAGACTGATCATTTACAGGAAACACTGAGCAAAGAAATATAAGATGTAAAAATTAAACAAAAAGAGATGCAAAATACAGTAACTGAAATAAAAAAAATTCATTAGAAGCAGCCAACTGTAGAATACAGGAGGAAGAAGAACGAATCAGTGAGGTGGAGGAAGATTAGTGGAAATCACTAATGCGGAAGAGAAAAGAGATAAAAGATTGAAAGGAAATGAACTGAATCTCAGAGAACTCTGGGATAATGTTAAATGCACCAACATCTGTATTATAGGGGTGCCAGAGGGAGGAGAGAGAAGGGGACAGAAAAAATATTCAAAGAGATAATAGCCGAAAACTTCCCTAATATGGGAAAGGAACGACTCACTCAAATCCGGCAAGCACAACGAGTACCATATAAAATAAACCCAAGGAGGAACACCCCGAGACACATATTAATCAAAATGACCAAAATTAAAAACAAAGAGAAAATTTTGAAAGCAGCTAGGGAAAAGAAACAAATGACATACAAGTGAGCCCCGATAAGGTTATCAGCAAATTTTTCATCTGGAACTCTGCAGGCCAGAGGGAGTGGCATGATATACTAAATGTGATGAAAGGAAAAAACTTCCAATCAAGATTACTTTATCCAACAAGGCTCTCATTCAGATTTGAAGGAAAGATCAAAACCTTTACAGAGAAGCAAAAGCTAAGAGATTTCTGCAACTCTAAACCAGCTTTACGACAAATCCTAAAGGAACTTCTCTAGGCAGAAAAGAAAACGCCACAACCAGAAACAAAAACACCACAAATGACAAGGCTCACCAGGAAAGGCATATATACAGTAAAGATACTAAATCATCCATGCACAATTATGCTACCAAAATCAGAAATCATGAGAAGAGAGCACAAATGCAGGTCACTGGAGAGGCATGTGCAATTAAGAAACCAACAACTTAATACAATCTCATTTATATATAGACTCCTATATCAAAACTTCAGAGTAACCGCAAACCAAAAATCTACAATCGATACACAAACAAATAAGAAAAATCAACTCAAATACAACATTAAAGATAGTCATCTTGTGAGAGGAGACAACAAGAGAATAAGGGAAGAAAAAAAGAGCAACAAAACCACCAAACAGTTAATACAATGGCAATAAGAACATATGTATCAATAATTACCTTAAATGTTAATGGACTGAATGCCCCAACCAAAAGACACAGACTAGCTGAGTGGATACAAAAACAAGACCCATATATATGCTGTCTTCAAGAGACCCACTTCACTTCTAGAGACACATACAAATTGAAAGGGAGAGGATGGAAGAAAATATTCCATGCAAATGGGCATCAAAAGAAAGCCAGAGTAGCAATACTCCTATCAGACAAAATAGAGTTTAAGATGAAGAACATTTTAAGACACAAGGAAGGGCACTACATAACGATCAAAGGATCAATCCAAGAAGAAGATATAATAATTTTAAATATCTATGCACCCAACATAGGATCACCACAATATAGAAAGCAACTGCTAACAACCTTAAAAGGAGAAATCAACAATAACACCATCATAGTGGGGGACTTTAACACCCTACTTACAGCAATGGACAGGTCATCCAGACAGAAAATCAATATGGAAGCACAGGCCCTGAATGAAGCATTAGATCAGATGGACTTAATAGATATTTATAGGACATTCCATCCAAAAGCAACACAATACACATTTTTCTCAAGCAAGCACAGAACATTCTCTAAGATTGATCACATCCTAGGCTACAAATCAAGCCTCAGTAACTTTAAGAAAACTGAAATCATATCAAGCATCTTCTCTGACCACAATGCTATATGAGTGGAAATTAACAACAAGAAAAAAATGGCAAAAAATACAAACACGTGGAGACTAAGCAACATGCTAATAAACAACCAATGGATCACTGAAGAAATCAAAGAGGAAATTAAAAAATACATAGAAGCAAATGACAACAAAGACACGACACTCCAAAACCTCTGGGATGCAGCAAAAACAGTTCTAAGAGAAAAGTTTATAGCAATACAGGCCTACCTCAGGAAACAAGAAAAAGCTCAAATAAACAACCTAACTTTACATCTAAAGCAGGTAGAGAGGAAAGAACTGACAAGACCTAAAGTTAGTAGAAGAAAAGAAATCATAAAGATCAGAGCAGAAATCAACGAAATAGAAATGAAGTAAACCATAGAAAAGATCAATGAAACTAAAAGCTGGTTCTTTGAAAAGATCAACAAAATTGATCAACCCTTAGCCAGACTTATCAAGAAAAAAAGAGAGAGGACACAAATCAATAAAATTAGAAATGAAAAAGCAGAAAGTAACAACAGACATCACAGAAATACAAAGGATCATAAGGGACTACTATATGCAACTACATGGCAATAAAATGGAAAACCCAGAAGAAATGGACAAATTCTTAGAAAAGTACAATCTCCCAAGACTAAACCAAGATGAAATAGAAAAGATGAATAGACCAATCACAAGTTCTGAAATTGAAACTGTGATTAAAAAACTTCCAACAAACAAAAGTCCAGGACCAGATGGTTTCACAGGTGATTTCTATCAAACATTTAGAGAAGAGCTAACATCTATCCTTCTGAAACTCTTCCAAAAAATTGCAGAGGAAGGGACACTCCCAAACTCATTTAATGAAGCAACCATCACACTCATACCAAAACCAGATAAGATATCACAAAAAAAGAAAATTACAGGCCAATCTCACTGATGAACATAGATGCAAAAATTCTCAACAAAATACTAGCCAACCGAATCCAACAATACATTAAAAGGATTGTACATCACAATCAAGTGGGATTTATCCCAGGGATGCAAGGATTCTTCAATATCCGCAAATCAATCAGTGTGATATACCACGTTAACAAACTGAAGAATAAAAACCATAGGATCCTCTCCACAGATGCAGAAAAAGCCTTTGACAAAATCCAACACCCATTTCTGATAAAAACCCTTCAGAAAGTGGGCATGGGGGAAACTACCTCAACATAATCAAGGCCATCTATGAAAAACCCAGAGCTCACATCATTCTCAATGGTGAAAAGCTGAAAGAATTCCCACTGAGATCAGGAACAAGACAGGGATGTCCACTCTCACCACTACTATTCAACATAGTTCTGGAAGTCCTAGCTACAGCAATCAGAGAAGAAAAAGAAATAATAGGAATCCAAATTGGAAAAGAAGAGGTAAAACTATCACTTTTTGCAGATGACATGATACTATACCTAGAGAATCCTAAAGGTTCTACCAGAAAACTGTTAGAGCTCATCAATGAATTTGGCAAAGTTGCAGGATACAAAATTAATACACAAAAATCAACTGCATTTCTATATACTAACAATGAAAGATCAGAAAGAAAATTGAAATCAGAAAGAGAAATTAGGAAAGCAATCCCATTTACCATCGCATCAAAAAGAATCAAATACTTAAGAATAAACCTGCCTAAAGAGACAAAAGACCTGTACTCCAAAAATTATAAGGCACTGATGAAAGAAATCAGGGATGACATGAATAGGTGGAAAGACATACCATGCTCTTGGATTGGAAGAGTCAATATTATCAACATGACTATACTACCCAAGGCAATGTACACATTCAATGCAATCCCTATCAAATTACCAATGACCTTTTTCACAGAACTAGAACAAAATAGTTTAAAGTTTGTCTGGAAACACAAAAAACCCAGAATAGCCAAAGACATCTTGAAAAAGAAAAATGCAGCTGGAGGAATCAGGCTCCCTGACTTCAGACTCTACTACAAAGCTACAGTCATCAAGACCATATGGTACTGGCACAAAGACAGAAATATAGATCAGTGGAACAGGACAGAAAGCCCAGAATTAAATCCACGCATCTACAGTCAACTAATCTATGACAAAGGACGCAAGAATATACATTGGACAAAAGACGGCCTCTTCAATAAGTGGTGCTAGGAAAACTTGACAGCTACATGTAAAACACTGAAACTAGAACACTTCCTAACACCATGCACAAAAATAAACTCAAAATGGATTAAAGATCTAGATATAAGACCAGATACTATAAAACTCAGAGGAAAACATAGGCCAAACACTCTCTGACATAAATGATAGCAACATCTTCTCAGATCCATGTGTCAGAGTAAGGACAATAAAAAGAAAAATAAACAAATGGGACTTAATTAAACTTCAAAGTTTCTGCACAGCAAAGGAAACCCTAAACAAAACAAAAAGACAACCCACAGAATGGGAGAAAATATTTGCAAATGAATCAACTGACAAGGGATTAATCTCCAAAATTTACAAACACCTCCTACAGCTCAATACCAAAAAAACAAACAACCCCATCAGAAAATGGGCAGAGGATCTAGGTAGACAATTCTCCAAAGACGACATGCAGATGGCAAATAAACACATGAAAAGATGTTCAACATCACTCCTCATTAGAGAAATGCAAATCAAAACCACTATGAGGTACCACCTTACACCAGCCAGAATGGCCATCATCAAAAAGTCTACAAACAATAAGTGCTGGAGAGGGTGTGGAGAAAAAGGATCCCTATTACACTGCTGGTGGGAATGCAAATTGGGGCAACCACTGTGGAAAACAGTATGGAGATTCCTCAGAAAACTCAAAATAGAATTACCATTTGAACCAGCAATCCCACTCCTGGGCATCTATCCAGCAGACACCATGACCCGAAAAGACACCTGTACTCCAGTGTTCATTGCAGCACTCTATGCAATAGCCAGGTCATGGAAACAACCTAAATGCCCATCGACAGAGGAGTGGATAGGGAAGATATGATACATACACACAATGGAACATTACTCAGCCATTAAAAGGAACGAATTACCAACATTTACAGCAACATGGATGGACCTAGAAATTATCATGAGAAGTGAAACCAGTCAGACAATTAGACAGCAACACCCAATGCTACCGCTTTCATGTGGAAACTAAAAAGACACAATGAACCTCTTTGCAGAACAGACAATGACTCACAGATTTTGGAAAACCTTTGTTTTTCAAATAAGACAATCTGGGGGGTGGGAGGATACACTGTGGGTTTGGGAAACAAAATCTATAAAACTGACTTGTGATGATCTATGTACACCTATAACTGAAATAAAATCCATTAAGTTAAAAAAAAAATAGTACCAAGAATTATAAAACAAATTGAGCACCTTGTTTAGAGCTGTGTGTGCACGGCCCCCATGCCAAGCGGTGCTGTGCACTCTAGGCATCCCTCACCTGGGAAATTTTTTTAGTAGATTTGGGGACAGGGTGAGCTGGCTGAGTCCATCTTAAAGTTGGAGTGAAATTTCTGTTTTCTCTTCTCTGAAAAGATGAGTTTGTATGTTCTGAGAGTAAATACACAAATATTTAAAAAACAAAACCAAAAAAAAACCCATATGTGGAGAACAGTATGAAGGTTCCTCAGAAAACTAAATATAGAACTACCATGTGACCCAGCAATCCCACTCCTGGGCATCTATCCAGACAAAAATACAGTTCAAAGTGCACCCCTATGTTCATAGCAACACTCTTCACTATTGCAAAGACATGGAAGCAACCTAAATATCCATCAACGGATGAACAAATTAAGAAGACGTGGTACATATACACAATGGAATACTATTTAGCCATAAAAAATAAGAAAGCAGGAGTTCCCGTCGTGGCTCAGTGGTTAACGAATCTGATTAGCATTCATGAGGACGAAGGTTCAATCCCTGGCCTTACTCAGCGGGTTAAGGATCCGGAGCTGCCATGAGTTGTGGTGTAGGTTGCAGATGTGGCTTGGATCCTTGCTGTGGCTATGCAGAGGCTGGTGGCTACGGCTCCGATTTGACCCCTAGCCCAGGAAACTCCACATGCCACAGGTGCAGCCTTAAAAAGAAAAAAAAAAAAATGCGGAGTTCCCGTCGTGGCTCAGTGGTTAACGAATCTGACTAGGAACCATGAGGTTGCGGGTTCGATCTCTGACCTTGCTCAATGGGTTAAGGATCCAGCGTGGCTGTGGCTGTGGCGTAGGCCGGCGGCTACAGCTCCTGTTAGACCCCTAGCCTGGGAACCTCCATATGTCGCGGGTGCGGCTCTAGATAAAAGGCAAAAAGACAAAAAAAAAAATGCCATTTGCAGCAATAAGGATCCTACTAGCGATTCTTATACTAAGTCAGGTAAGTTAGAAAGACAAATGCCGTATGATATCACTTATATGGGGACTCTAACATATGGCACAAATGAACCTGTCTACAAAACAGAAACAGTCTCGCAGACGTAAAGAACAGACTTATGGTTGCCAAGGGGGAAGGGGAAGGGAGTGGGATGGACGGGGAGTGTGGGGTTAGGAGATGCAAACTATTACATTTAGAATGGGTGAGCAATGAGGTCCTGCTGTACAGCACAGGGAACTATATCCAGTCTCCTGGGATAGAACATGATGGAAAATAATATGAGAAAAGACTGTGTATATAGGTATGCCTGGGCCACTTTGCTATACAGCAGAAACTAGAAGATTGTAAATCAACTATACTTTAATAAAAAATTAAAATTAAAAAAAAAAAAGATGAACCGAGGCATTAAAAAAATCCCCAGGTCTAACCCCACAGACACAGATTCCTTAGTCCTTCGAGAACGAAATCAAGCTCCAGAATCCACAGTCATGAGAAGAGGACGAGACCCCGACTGTAGAAGGTGACCCGGCTCCGGGCTGTCCGGTGAGTCCGCCGTTCACCAGGGACGCCGTTTTATGAAACCAAACCGAACTTCGAGTTCCTCAGTCACACTATCCACACAGGCTTTCCAGCCACAGCGGCCACAGCATTCAGTCAACAACACGAACATCTCCAGCATCACGGAAAGTTCTCGGACGGGGCTGGCTGAGAGTCACGGGACTGTCTAGGGATCAGCGAGGGGCTCATGTCTGTCTGCTCCTCTGATTTCTCCTCCCACATCCCTGGCCCTGCAAGGAGACCGCTTCTCTGAAATCGCCACGTGTCACTGGCAGAGGACCGTCCAGACAGCCCTTCCACATGGTGAGGGTCCTTTGCCTGCATACAGTATTTACCTGGCTTTTATTCGAACACTGCACAAATCGAAAGCCCAGCGGGCCCTTGGGGACACTCGCTTGACTGGGATTTCTCCCAAGAACGGACTTTTTAGCAAACTCCTCTCCCTCTTCCAGTCACTGGCTTGCCCCAAAGAACCTGGAGCCAAGCCTCGCTGCTTCATTCTGCGTGTGTGGTTCTGCGCAGACTCGAGGAGGAGGAGACGGAGGATGGAAGAGAGGCTCTTCCCTCCCTGGCGGGGAGCCCCCCGGCCCGGGGAGACACCGCCTCCCGGGGGACAAGGAAAAGCCACTCCTAAGGGGAGAGGCCGTCCCCCGAGTTGCCGAATGCCCACCAGGGCACACTGGTGGTCTGGTGTTCAGCTACTGCTCCCAGTTTCCCAGAGAGCAGTTCAGTCCAGTCACAATAATTCCATTTTTTTTAACCGTAATAAAGTATGCATCACATAAAATTTACCATCCTACCCAGTTTAAACAGTACAATTCGGTAGCGAGAGCATTATGCACATTCACAGCATTGTGCAAGAATCACCCCCACCCATGCCCATAACTTTTCTATCACCCCAAACTGAAACTCTGCACCCATATTAAATACCAGCTCCCTGAGGGTTGCTGCTGTGGCTCAGCGGGATAAGCACTAGTATCCACGAGGATGCAGGTTAGATCCCTGGCCTCGATCAGTGGGTTGGGGATCCGGTGTTGCCATGAGCTGCAGTGTAGGTTGCAGACATGGCTCGCATCTGGCCAGTAGCTGCAGCTTTGATTCTACCCCTAGCCTGAGAACATCCATATGCCACATGTGCAGCAATAAAAAGAGCAAAAAACAAGCAAACAACCCATCAGCTCCCCACTCCCACCCCCAGGCGGTGGCAACCACCATTCAACTTCCTGTCTCTATGAATGTGATATTTCTAAGTACCCCGTATAAGTAGAATCATAGAGTATTTGTCCTTCTGTGACTGGCTTATATCACTTAGCATATAATGTCCTTGTAGGAGAGGGGGAAAAAACCCTCTCCTCTACCCTCTTAAGATTTGTTCCTGGGGCCTGTGAATTAAACTGACAAAAGACAGATTAACAGGAGAAAAAGACATACAAATTTTACTGGCGTTTAATATTTTTACGGGCACAGGGGGCTTCACAGGACAGGAGTGAAAACTCAAAGCAACTAGACTCAGAGGCTTATGTACTATTTTAACAAAGGCTGATCAATTGTGGAGAAGTGACCAAAGGGAGTTTCGGCCTCAAGGGGCGATAAACTATGGGACTATGGCTAGGAAATACATGGGGGAAACCAACAGTCTGTAAGGGCTATTTTAGTAAGGTTGGTTTCTGCAAACTCCTCTCAGTGGGGGCTCTCAGTCTCTAGGGATAAGGGTCCAGGAGATGCAGGAAGCTCACACCCTGCTTTTAGGCATAAATGGAGAGAACAGACAAGGTGTCTGGTCTCTGAAGTTTCTCAGTGGCCTTCAGCTAAAAATGATCCATATGGCAATGGCATGTTTTGAGATGGCATGTCCTGACTGCCTTCATCTCAGTCTCATCCATCCCACAGCCTACATCAAAATCTCCTTTTTACACAGTTACTCAACTTTCACGAAGTTTGGTCTCAGTGTTCTAATTCAGAAATTGACAAGACAGTGAACCAGTTTTCTAGGAACTCATTGTGACAAATTTTTTTTTTCTTTTCTGTGGTCCTATCAATCAATGAATAAATGAGTGAGCCTCTTAGGGGAGTAACACTTTGCCAAAACTACATTCTGTACAGTAGGGGCTATAAACTTTGAGGATGGAAGGGAATTCAGAACTTCCTGAAGGAAAAGTGCTTCTGCACCTGCAGAAGAGACTCTTGCACCTGAATCCACCGTGTCTTACCGACCATCAGAAGACTGGCTGTTTCAAACTCAGCGCATCTATAAAAATGATCTGAGGAGGTGACACTGAGCCCCAAGGTCTCCTCCTTCCAGCACTGTCTTTCCACATTCTGAGCAAGTCTCCCCACACAAGAGAAAGTCAAGCAACTAGAGGGCCTTCTTCCAGGTTAAAGCACATCACACGCACAAATCAGAAATCTCATTCCCACCCCACCCTGCAGTGCACAGAAGTTCCTGGGCCAGGGATCGAACCCGCACCACAGAAATAACCAGAGCCCCAGCAGAAATCTCATCCCATCCCCACCCCACCCTGCAGTGCACAGAAGTTCCTGGGCCAGGGATCGAACCCGCACCACAGAAATAACCAGAGCCCCAGCAGTGACAACACTGGCCCCTTAACCCACTGAGCCACCAGGGAACTCCTCTCATCTTTTCTTTTTCTACTACACTACATATTTCATAAATTAGATCCCTGCATGGAGAAACAATAACATGGAAGGAAAGAAATGTTCAAAATTTTACTTGACTCCTTAGACTGATCCATCTAAGTTTTAAAAGCCAGAACTAAGGCAAATGTATTGCTGAAATGCAGGATGTATCTAATGAATCTCAAGATGTATCTAAATGATGACCCCTGATTAAAACCAGATTATAATACAGCATTATATACATTTTTTTGTCTTTTTAGGGCTGCACCCACGGCATATAGAAGTTCCCAGGCTAGGGATCTAATGGGAGCTGTAGCTGCTGGCCTACACCACAGCCACAGCAATGCCAGATCTCAGCACACCACAGCTCGCAGCAGTGCCAGATCCTTAACCCACTGAGCAAGGCCAGGGATCGAACCCACAACCTCAGGTTCCTAGTTGGATTCATTTCCAATGCACCACAACAGGAACTCCCAGCATTATTTATTTCTTAAAATAACAGATCCTAGACCAAGGCAACAAGTTCAAAATGAAAGCGTACACGTAGGAGGGTGTCAGTCTCCCGGCACAAAGCGGATGTTTGTGGGACAAACCACAGCTATAAGCTGCTTATGTTTCTGCTTCCTCTTGAATTAATTTCATTATGTACTTAGAGTGGCAAGCTAGAGTCAAACCCTAACACCCTCTGGACCTCTCCGTCGTTTGCTCTGATTATACAGCATAACAAGCAGAAGTTTTCCCCAAGACTTATCATCACCCTCCTTAACCCGAGGACAGAAAGAAATTCCACAGTCCTAAGAGAAAGGCGATGAAAGCAAAGGACAGCAGCCCAGCCGCGAGCCTCAGTCCCCGCTCAGCGGCCCGGACGGTGATACGGTTTCTTCAGATTTGCTGGAAGAACGATGGGGACCTTCCTTCGGAGCAAACGCGCTTTGCTAAAAATGACATCATCGCCAAGGGCAGGGCGCGCCCAGCAACATAAAATACAGCATCCGTCTGTTCCAGTGAGTCCACGTGCTTAGTTTTAACTTCCTCACTTGGGGAAATGCGGGACAGGACTCAAGTCTACAGGCGGGGAGGGCCCGAGTGTGGGGTCACCCCGGGGCCAGAGTAACCACCCGACTTTCTGGAGGGCTGCCTGAGCCCCACTGAAAAGGCCTGCTTTCCCCTGAAGCATTCTTTAGGGGCAGGGCCATCGCTGCTGCAGGCTTTTCCCAACTACGATCTACACAATGCCAGTGTGATTCATTCCTGCAGTTAGAATCACAGGCCACCCTCGCCCCCTCATTCCCCCATGTCCTCATCCTGTGTCCCCACGATGTGGCCCCAAGAACATCTGCAGCCTCAGCCTTTGGCTTGATGCTCACCAACGTGACTTTCCATGGTCTAGGGATCCAAACCTTTCTTCTCAGAGTCACTAGATACCTCGCTTTTGAAGATTTCCTCTTTTTTAAGAGGAAAAATCATTTCCTCAAATTCTCCTACCAAAGTCACTGTCATTTCAAAATCCCACTGTCCCTTGACGTGGTTTGCAACATCCATCCCTCCTTCCAGCCACTCCGAGCTTTCTCTTCTTTCTCAACTTCCACATCGGCCAGCCACACTTCAACACGCAGCCAGGGTTCCCAGAACAGTCAGCCCTCAGTATCCGTGAGTTCCGCATCTGTGGGTTCCACCGGCCTCAGATTGAAAATATTCATGGGAAAAAAAAATTCCAGAAAGTTCCAAAAAGCAGAACGAATCTGTCATGCACATAGCAACTGTGTATTCACTTAGCACCTACAACTGTACTGGGCATTATAAGTAACCTAGAGAGGATTTAACGTACACGGAAGACCTGAGGAGGTTATATGCAAGTATTACGCCATTTTATGGAAGGGACTTGAGCACCCATGGATCTTGGTGTCCGTGGGCAGTCCTGGATCCAGTCCCCTGTGGATCCCGAGGGATGACTGCAGTGCTTTTCCGTGCAAAAAGGGAACCAGCTATGATATCCCATCTGCAATCAGTTTTGAACCTTTTTTTTTTGTCTTTTGTCCTTTTAGGGCCACACCCTCAGCATGTGGAGGTTCCCAGGCTAGGGGTCTAACAGGAGCTGTAGCTGTTGTCCTACGCCACAGCCACAGCAACGAGGGATCCGAGCTGCATCTGCAACCCGCACCACAGCTCACGGCAACGCAGAATCCTTAACCCACTGAGCGAGGCCAGGGATTGAACCTGCAACCTCATGGTTCCCAGTCGGACTTGTTTCCGCTGAGCCACGACGGGAACTCCTGAACCTTTTTTTTTTTTTAATTGTCGTTGCTATTGCTACTACTATCATTATCGGTTTTTTTATTTTATGATTTTTATTTTTTCCATTATAGTTGTATATTTCTCCTGTACAGCAAAATGACCCAGTCTCTCTCTCTCTCTCTCTCTCTCTCTCTCTCTCACACACACACATACATATATATATACACCTTCTTTATCCTCCATCGTGTTCTATCACAAGTGACTAGACAGAGTGCCCTGGGCTCTACAGCAGGATCTTACTCCAAATGCCATCGTTTGCATCTATTGAGTTTTGAACCTTTGGATGAAGCTCTTAAACTGGCCGCACCTGAAACAAGGTGGCAGCCACTTAGAAGCTTAGAAAACCCTAAGACAGTAGGAGTTTCGCCCAAGACATAAAAACAACATTTTCTTCCTTTGGGCCAATTCATTTTCAGTTAAAAAAAAATAATCTGAGAATTTAAAACACAGAACACTTGTATTTCTTTTCTAATTTATGACCACACTGTTGGGGGAAGGAGGTAGGACCAAAATGTTATAAGCCAGTTTCATATTTCACACGTTGTCCAGGCGAACCCAGTATTACCGTCTGTTTTTCAAATCCACACTTAACACAACAAGCAGAGACCTTTACACTTGCCTGCACTCTGCTTCGAAAGAGCCTGGCTGCACGACACAGCCCACCTCCAGGCCTGAAGGTGGGGACAAGCACTCGGGGAGGAGCTGTTTAAAAAGATAAAAAGAAGAATTTGGCTTATTTGCTTTTAAATAGAAAGGGGTGGTGGCGGCCGTGGAGAAGGGGTTTTCTCCCAGACCACATGGGGTGGCCAAGGGACTTTTAAGGTTGGTAACACCTGTCTTGTTGGTTAAGCCATTGTCTTCACTGAATCCTCCCGCTCTCGCAGGCTTGCGGAACTGGATTTTTCTTAAAGAACGTGAAGGTATGATCTCCAGACCTTGGCCAGACCCAGGTGGTGCTGAGAAAACCATCACAGGACCCAGATACTCAGGGTCTGCGGACGGTACAGCCTGGGAACGTCCCAATCTAGAGGGAAGGTTCTGGGCGTCACAGTTCTTATAAATTGTAAATTGAGGGGGGAGTGAGACCAAAATACAGACTCTGAGGTAGGGGCCCAACTGACATCTGTTAATAAGTTAAAAATATATATAGCTTTTTATCTCTTTAAAATCATTAAAAAAAAATTACATAGATTTATTTTGTTTACTTAAATGAAAGACGATCCGTGGTTTGGAATTTCCACTGTGGCTCATAAGGTTAAGAACCCAGCTAGTATCCTTGAGGTCACAGGTTCGATCCCTGGCCTTTATAAGCATTGCTGTGAGCCGCGTTGTAGGCCTCAGACTCGGCTCATATCCTACATTGCTCTGGCTGTGGTGTAGTCTGGTAACTGCAGCTTCAATTCAACCCCTAGCCTGGGAACTTCCATATACTGAGCGTTTGGCCCTAATATATATATATATCTGTAATTTGAGGATTAGTTCTCACCCTCCTAAATAAGTAGGGGCCTAAGTTGGCCCACTATCCAAAGACTGTTCACTTCCATTAAGTTTTGCAAATAAAATACACAAGCAAGCACAGTATTTTCAAAGAAGTCTGGAAGTAATGTTTAGGAAGTTCTCTTATGGAGCAGTGGGTTAAGGATCTGGTGTTGTCACTGCAGTGGCTTGGGTCACTGCTACGGTGAGGGTTTGATTCCCAGCTTAGGAACTTTTATATGCCGTGGATGCAGCCAAAGAAATACATAAATAAAAAGTAATCTTTAAAATCATTCCCTGCATTTTCACTGCTTAACTTTCTCAAAGTGCCCTTTTTGTCTTTGGTCACTGTAACCTGCCAATTACACCAAATCGTTCTTTTGTGTAACGTGAATCCTCCCCAAAACAAAGCCGTATCATACTGCACAGAGTCCACACGTGCTTACCCCGAGGTACTCTTACACTGAGAGGACCGGTTTAGAAATCTAAATGACAACACACAGCATTACTTTGGTTGATTTACCCGGCATCTGTATCACACATCCTCATTTTAGCTGCAAGCCGCCAAATTTTCATTCATTGTTAATAATCATTTTCAGAGACCACATACGTATGTCACAATTTCCACTTTAAAAACACAAGCCATGACATATCAAAGGAGTGACTCCAGTAAGCCCAGACATTTACATCTTCCCATAGAAAGCGGTTTTCTGTAAATCCGGTTACCTCTCAATCATTTGTTCCTACTACCTTCCCTCTGTTGCAAAACTCATAAACTGGCACCCACACCTCACCTGCTCGGAGCGGTTTCTTGGGGCTCCCTGAGATGCTGTCTCCCGGGCCTAAGTCCTAATTCCACCCCAAATAAAACTTAGCTCTCAAAAAAAAAACAACCACACAGCCATGAACCGTTATTCAAACTTATGATCTCCATGCCTGAAATCTGAAAACCAAACTTGGCACATGTGATTTTTAACAACAGGAGGAAAAACAAGCTAAAACCTTTCTCTTCCAAGAATGAACTCTAATATTCCACTATGGACTTTGGGTGATGACGACGTGTCAGTGTGGGTCCACGGCCACGACAAACGCACAGTTCCAGTGGGGATGTTGATGTGGGGAGGCTGTGAGCGTGGGGGATGGGGCTGTAAGAGAAATCTTTGCACCTTTCCTTCAGTTTTTTGGGGTTTTTGTCTCTTTGCCTTTTCTAGGGCCGCACCCTAGAGGTTCCCAGGCTAGGGGTCGAATCGGAGATGTGCTGCTGGCCTACGCCACAGCCATAGCAATGCCAGGTCCAAGCCACGTCTGTGACCTACGCCACAGCTCATGGCAACGCCGGATCCTTAACCCACTGAGCCAGGCCAGGGATCGAACCCGCAACCTCATGGTTCCTAGTCAGATTCATTAACCACTGAGCCACAGTGGGAACTCCGTCCTTCAGTTTTTTTATGAACATTAAATGCTCCAAAAATTAGTCTTTTTTTTTTTTTTTTTTTGCTTCTTAGGGCCGCACCCGCGGCATATGGAGGTTCCCAGGCTAGGGGTCTAATTGGAGCTGTAACCGCCGGCCTACACCACAGCCACATCAATGCAAGATCCAAGCCACATCTGTGACCTACACCACAGCTCACAGCAATGCCGGATCCTTAACCCACTGAGTGAGGCCAGAGATGGAACATGGAACTTACAACCTCATGGTTCCTAATCAGATTCGTTTCCGCTGCTCCACGACGGGAATTCCACAGTCTTAATTTTTAAAAAATAAAGCAATTCACATGCTTTCTCTTTTATCCATTCAGTTAATAAACATCCTCTTGATGCCCAACAGGGGAACCCTAGGCACCACACTATGGCTTTTCTTGACCCACCAGTATCTACAATGGAGCAACCATACTTCTCTGGAGCCATAATAACTGTCACTGGTCTAGGGCCAGCTCAGCCAAGACCCGCCACATCAGACAGGATCCATATTTGCCATAAAGCAAAAACCTGCAATAAGACGAAAACTATGTGCTTCTATAATAATAGACTCAGTTGCCCACATGAAGGATTAGAGTTGATTCCTGATCAACAAAGGTGAATAAAGAGGCCCCAAACGTCCCGTGGACAAAGGTCACCCGCCATAACCTCCAAGCCAAATCCGTGGACGAATCCACCTTCCTGCACAAGGTACAGTCCTTTTTCTCCACAGCGTTGACAACAGACCAAGATGCTCAGACGGCTCTTCATCCCCAGCCCAGCGGTGCTCCTGTGCATGAAGCACCGACAAGCAGTCACCTGGTTGCTCCATCTCTGTCACCGCACATCCCTCTGCGAGCGGACCCGCTTCTCCCACCAGACCTGCCTCCGCTGCACCACGGACCACGGCCAGGCTCCCAACGGGGCCCCTCCTGCTTCCCCCAGAATACATCTCGGAGTCCAAATCCCAGAACCTCAGGATGTGGCCTTTTGGGAGACAGGGTCTTTACAGAGGTAGTGGAGTTAGACGCGGGCGTCAGGATGGGGCCTCATCCAGGATGACCAGTGTCCTCATAAAGACGGGGAATTTGGGAGTTCCCTGGTGGCTCAGCAGGTTAAAGATCCGAAGTTGTCAAGGCTGTGGCTTGGGTCACTGCTGGGGCGTGGGTTCAATCCCTGGCCTGGGAATTTCCACATGCCATGGACGCACCCAACCAAAGTAGGGGGAATTTGGGCAGAGACACTTGAGGAGAAGATGACCATCTACAAGCCGAGGGGAGAGACTGGGGGCAGAGCCTCCCCACAGCCTTCAGCAGGACCAGCCGCACGGACACTGCATCACACATCCTCATTTTAGCTGCAAGCCGCCAAATTTTCTGGGTGTCCTGTACTCGCCTCCTCCTGGCCTTTGCTAACGTTCTTCCTCAGCCTATGCTGGCCTCCTCTCACATCTGCATACATTTTCAACTGGAACCTTCCTTCCAAGCCCTGCTCGGATGTCAGCACCTGCAAACAAGTTCTCAGATTCCTCCTGGCTGGAAACCATTTCCTCTGCCTCTGAACATCCTCAGCTGTTGTGCTTCTCTTATTGCAATTCTCACGCCCACCTTTCATTTTGTCATTATTCCTGTTTATGTCTCATTTCACCTACTAGACATAAACTCCTGCAGGTCAAGAGAAAGGTCAGGTTCCTTGCTGTGTCCCCACAGGGTCTAGTCCTGGGCCAGACATTGACCGCAGAGAAAAATATTTGTTTAACAAAACAAAGTAACCAAGAGTCTTCAATTTTTTTTTTTAGTCTTCAATTTTTTTTTTTTTTTTGTCTTTTTAGGGCCGCAACTGTGGCATATGGAGGTTCCCAGGCTAGGGGTCTAATTGGAGCTGTAGCTGCTGGACTTCGCCACAGTCACAGCAACGCGGGATCTGACGTGAGTCTGTGACCTACACCACAGCTCACGGCAATACCAGATCCTTAACCCACTGAGCGAGGCCAGGGATCAAACCCACATACTCAGTGTTCACAGGCAGATTTGTTTCCACTGTGCCACGATGGGAACTCCAAGAGTCTTCAAACAATAAGTCTGCTTTAACCCTGTCAAGCTTCGTGCCAATTCAGAATGCGTATGCCGATTATGCGGCCTGAATCCAACATTTCCTGGGACTAAAATGTGAAATGTGCTTTTTGTATCTCATTAGGGTTTGTATACAGTGTCCTACATCTGTTAGGTGTTTACCATCTCAGCTGGTCTTCAGAAACATCAGAGAAGTAACCTCACTGACAACACAAGTGAGTTTACATCCTGCACTTCACAATGAGTCCTCAGCTACAAAACGACCATATATAAATGGTAGTGTACACACGCACAAAGGAATATTACTCAACACTGAAAAGTAATCAACTACTAATCCATAGTACAACATAGATATACCTTAAAATAACTATGCTGAAGAAAAAAAAAACTAATATAAGAGTACATACTATGTGATGCTATTTACGCAAAATCTCTAGAAAATGCAAACTGATCTGCGGTGATGGGAAACAGATCAGCAGTTGCCTGGGGAGGGAGCATGCGGGTGGGAAATAAGAGGGGAGGATGACAAAGGGTGTGGGGAAACTCTTGGGAGTTATGGAGATGTTCTGTATCTTTTTTTAGCCACACCCACAGCATGCAGAAGTTTGGCCAGGGATCAAACCCAAGCTGCAGCAGTGGCAATGCCAAATCCTTAACCACTAAGCCACCAGGGAACTCCAAGATGTTCTATAACTTATGGTGTTGGTTTCACAGATACAAATACATGTTAAATTATACAACTTTAAGTATATATAGTTTATGTACATTATACCTCAACAAAACTATTTTAGATATATCTTGTATATAATGTACATATATTATATACATACATTTTGCTTATAACATGCTTTATATTATATATATATGTATATTCATGCATCCAGGTATTTTATAATCTCATCAGAGGAGTTCCCACTATGGCACAATGGGATTGGCAGCATCTCTGGAGTGCTGGAACAAGGGTTCGTTCCCCAGCCCTGCACAGTGGGTTAAGGATCCAGCATTGCTGCAGCTGAGGTACAAATCACAACGGCGGCTCAGATCTAATCCCTGGCCCAAGAACTCCATATGCCATGGGGCAGCCAAAAAAGGGAAAAAAAGGGTTTCATCAGAATCATGAAAGCAAAATACTAGATAGTCTAGACTCTCCAAAAATATATGTTCGTTATGAAAAAACCAAGACCAGGAGCTCTCCAGTGGCCTAGCGGTTAAGGATTCAGTGTTGTCACTGCCGTGGCCCAGATTTTATCCTTGGCCTGGGGAATTTCTGCATGCCGAAGGTGCAGCCGAAAATAAATAAATAAATAAAAATAATAGAACACTACCAAGACCAGCATTATTAAGTCTTTTAAATGAGGATTTAAGTTTTTATTTCTTTTTTTTTTTTTAGGGATCAGGTTAGAGTTCATACATACAACCAATGGTTTCATCCACTAGAAACTCAGGCCTGATATATATATTTGTACTTTTGAAGGTATGGGCCAATGATTAAGAAAGATGATCAGAATGGAATTTTTTTTTCTTTTTTTTCAGGGCCACACCCTCGGCGTATGGACGTTCCCAGGCTAGGGGCTGAATCAGAGCTATAGCTGCCGGCCTATGCCACAGCCACAGCCACGCCAGATCCTAGCCACATCTGCCACCTAAACCACAGTTCACGACAATGCGGGAACCTACATCCTCATGGCTACTAGTCGGGTTCATTACCGCTGAGCCACAACAGGAACTCCAAAATGGAATTTTTTCATAGCTGCCTTCAAATTGCCATTTTGTATAAAAGAACACAAAATGTCAAAGACGTAAATAAGCATTTCAAAAATATGATGAGGAGTAAAGCCTCACCGGGATTATTACTTCTCGGTGTCTAGTCTGCCCAGGAGGGGCTAGAGGGTGCGCTGCTATTTGGTTCAGGAATCGGTGGTGAACGGCACTTCTGCCTTCCCTGCCTGCCGCCTGCAGCTGAGCACGGAGTCCATCTTGCTCATTGTTTTCTTCAACGATGCAAGAGAACGACTCCCAAATACCCTGAGAGTGGCCAGAAGGTGATGCAACAGGTCGGGATCATCGTTTATCACGTCAGAGCTGGGGCCCTGACCCTGCGCTGTTGCCCTGGAGGGTTGCTAACCCAGCGGGGACGACAGCTGAACCCCCAAACCGGGGCCACCTGGTGCGTCACCCAAGCCTGGGCACCGTCGGGACAGCGGCCAGCTTCGAGATTCTGAAATGTTCAAAATATCCAGAAAGGCTCCTGAGGCCTCCCTGCCAAGGCGGTCATTCTCCGGGCATGTGAGAGCGCTTGGGGTTGAAACTGACGCGAGCCAGAGAATCACTTTAGTGGTGAAAAGATCTCCCTCGAAGGGCTGGATTGTGAAACCCGGCCCGCCCTGAGCTCTGTTGCAATCACTGCCTCAGCTTTCGGGCTCCACTTTCAAGATGCATGGAAAAGCTTCAGTTAGCAGAAAACTAGTGGCTTTTGTGCTACTAAGGTTGGGCTGGGGGGGCTGGGGGGGCTTATCTCAAGATCTTTTAACAGCATCCATGCTGAGCAGATGCAGGGAAGCAGCTCGAAGCAAGTGGGAAATCTCTCGTACCTTGTAATGGGCTGTGAGAAAATCTCCGGAAAAGATAACAGAATTAAGCCAACACATCCGATCCGGCAGACCCTAACACCAAAGCGGAGAAAGCTGGAGTGAGTTAGGGACCAGCTGATAAGACTCACAGTAAATTCCCTTTCAAATGATCAGCTTGAAAAGGCTTCACCTAAACTCTTGGTCTCAAATTTCTTTTAACCAAAGGCCCAGCAAAATACACTATTCTAAAAAAAGGCTGATGCTGCAAAGAATCATGTTTAGGCGTATTCCTTAATCTTCAAATTTTTTTTTAGATGGAAAACAAAAAAAGCAGCTAGGTCCTGACACACCCAGAAAAGTTTGCTTCTACAGCATATTCAAACCAGGAATTTTGGGTTAGTTTGAATCCTCCCTCTTTTTTTCCAGCATCCATCACCACTTTCAAACAGGAAGGAAAAAAGAAAACTTAACTGATGAGCTTCATTATTTTTCCTCCAACATGACTGCTGTCATACTGAAAACCACCCTGTTCCTCCCTTGACTCGCCCAGGAAAATCATCCTCCAGACAAAGTCATGCTCGGGTCATTTTATCAAGTGGGTCATTGTTATTTTAAGTCCAGGATTCCTGTTGCATCAAGCACGGAAGCAGTTAATTCCGAGGAGTGCAACAGTCATGAAGCCAATAGTAAATCAGAACATTTGGGTGACAGCCTAGAAGTAATCTGAACACTGGCGGTCAGTTTTAGGTTTTTGAAAAGCAGTATGTGAAACACGGAGTAACTGTCATACGCAGTACCTACCTCATTCACACTCAGTAAACGTGAGTAGCATCCTCATAGGCTGTACAAGAGGGAGAGGATGTTTCCTAAGAGCAAAGAATTAAAACGGTGTGTTCCTGTCTGGATGAAAGATGGCCTGGGGCTCAGTGTGGGCGACCTGGACCATCGGCTGGTCTCTCTTCCCTGACCCACCACGGGCACCCAAACACCTGCAGATCCAAGAATCAGGGTCCACAGCAACTGGAGCACTTGCTTTAAATCAGCTGGAATCATTTAACATACTTTCCCCCCCAAACTCCAAAGCTGGCTCTGCTTCCAAAGCAACCTCTAAGAGTTTCTCCGAGAGTCTCATCTCATGTTGAAAAGTCAATTTCAGGAGTTCCCGTCAGCTCAGCAGAAATGAGCTTAACCTCCATGAGGATGTAAGTTCGATCCCTGGCCTTCCTCAGTTAGTAAAGGATCTGCCGACGTTGCTGTGAGCTGTTGTGCAGTTCGAAGACACCGCTCAGATTCCGTGTGGCTGTGGCTGTGGTGTAGGCCAGCAGCTGTATATCTGATTCAGCCCCTCGCTGGGAACCTCCATATGCCGCTTGGTGTGGCCCTAAAAAGACCAGAAAAAAAAAGGCAATTTCAATCATTTTCTTTTATTTTTGTCTTCTTAGGGCCACACCCATGGCATACTGAAGTTCTTGGGCTAGGGGCTGAATCAGAGCTGAGTTGCCAGCCTATACCACAGCCAGAGCCATGCCAGATCCGAGTTGCAGCTACAGCTACACTGCAGCTCACGGCAATGCCAGAAGCTTAACCCACTGAGCGAGGCCAAGGTTGAAACACGCATCCTCACAGAAACAATGTCAGGTCCTTAACCCACTGAGCCACAATGGGAGCTCCAGTCATTTCATTTTCTTAATTATTATCTTTTTTTTTCCTTTTTAGGCCATAGCCACAGCATACGGAGGTTCCCAGGCTAGGGTCAGACTGGAGCTACAGCTGCCAGCCTACACCACAGCCACAGCAACTTTAGATCCGAGCTGCATCTGTGACCCATACCACAGCTCATGGCAACACTGGATCCTTAACCCACTGAGTGGGGCCAGGGATCAAACCTGTGTCCTCATGGATACTAGTCAGATTCATTACCTCTGAGCCACAACAGGAACTCTTATCCCTGTTTTTTTGGCCGTGCCCACAGCTTGCAAAAGTTTCCCAGCCAGGGACCGAACCCACACCACAGCAGTGACAATGCCGAATCCTTCACTGTTAGGCTACCAGGGAACTCCTTAATTATTATCTTAGGTCACTGAATGTATTTCTTTCTTTAGTACCTCCATCTTTCTCTAACATGTCAGGAAACGCGAAGCCTTCCAAGAGGAGATTAACTGAGAGGAAACAACTCCAAACAATGAGAACAAGGTGTGTTCGTCAGACACTGCTGTTCAGTGTACCTTACCTGAGTGTAAGAGTGACTTTTAAAGTTCTGTCAACTATGTTGTCTCACCGGTAAGGTAGAGGTGAGGAAAAGGCGCCTCAGAGAGGTTGAGTAACTAGCTTGAAGTCACACAGCTGGGCAGTGGTAGAGCTCAAGCCAGGGGCTGAGTTAGTTTTCTTTCTTTTTTTTTTTTTGTCTTTTTGCCTTATCTAGGGCCGTACCCATGGCATATGGAGGTTCCCAGGCTAGGGGTCCAACAGGAGCTGTAGCTGCCGGCCTTCACCACAGCCATAGCAACACAGGATCCGAGCCGGGTCTGAGACCTACACCACAGCTCACGGCAATGCCAGATCCTTAACCCACTGAGCAAGGCCAGGGATCGAACCCGCAACCTCATGGTTCCTAGTCGGATTCGTTAACCACTGAGCCATGACGGGAACTCCCAAACCTATAACCTCTATTTGAATCCTACTCATTTTTCTCCAAGATAAGAAAGGTAGAAAGGGTGCCCACGAGCATAAAATTCTTGTTCCCAGACCCCAGTCCCTGCTCTGCCTAATCTCCTGGCTGAGCTGAAGGAATGTGAAAGTGTCCTGGAGACATCAAAGGGCTCTGCGAACACAGCATGCTAACTACTGGGAACCCAGGAAGAGGAAAGGAGCAAAGGAACAAAGCAGTTTGAAAGGAAGATCTTCGGAGTCTAGGGAAGCAGCACAGATGCGGCGCCAAAGGCTGCTAAGGACGGGGACCCACAGAGCAGGACCCAGCAGGGACAGTGCGCCCTCGGGCGCCTCCAAGCAGGTGCTCCGGACACCTAATTTAAGGTCCCTGGGTGCCAAGGAGCAAGGCTCATCACAGCCATGCATCGCGGACAGAAAATCACTTTCACACAAAAGGCACAATTAGAACTGAAAAAAGGAAATCTGTTCTTGGAGATGTAAAAAACGTAGAACTGGCTCGAGAAGATGTAACCCCCAGGAGTTCCCGTTGTGGCGCAGGAACCATGAAGTTGCGGATTCGATCACCTGGCCTCGCTCAGTGGGTTAAGGATCCGGCGACGCCGTGAGCTGTGCTGTAGGTCGCAGACGTGGCTCGGATCCTGCATTGCTGTGGCTGTGGCGTAGGCTGGCAGCTATAGGTCTGATTTGACCCCTAGCCTGGGCATTCCCTCCATATGCAGCAGGTGCGGCCCTAAAAAGACAAAAAACAGAAAAAAAAAAAAAGATGTAACCCTGAATCCCCCTCGACCCTGACCTCAAGTGTTTTTTTCTTTTAAAGCTTTTTCTGGTTTTAAACTCTTCTTCCAACTAAATGACCGTCTGCTTCCCTAGAATCTAAGGATTAGGGGAGGTTTTTTTTGTGTGTGTGTGTGTTTTTTTTTTTTAAAGATCTAAGAGGAAAAATTCCCCCCAGATACTACACACCCAAGAAGCAGGTGGGGCCAGGCTGGGTGGATGCTGATAAACCATGTCAGTTTGTGGTATCAGGGGAATAATCCCGCCGTGCATCCGAGATCCTCACCAGCAAGGCAGCTGTGCTGCACGCTGGATGCCCCCAAACCTCGAGTGCTAACAGCAAGTCAGCTGGACCAAGCTGAGTGGGAGGTTATGGAACTTTCTGGAATTACTGTCATGCGGCATGAATGAGGCATGAATGAAGCGTGAAAAGGAACAATGCCTGGGCCAGGAAGAAGAAGACAGTGCTGTTTTCCATCAGCGGGGCACCCAAGCAAGGCCCGCCCCATGGAGGGAGTCTCTATGAGAGCTCAAGCCCTCACCTCCTGCCTCCCATCACACTGGGGCTGCCAGTGTCACAGCATCACACACACACTCCCTTGAGGTGCTCATCACAGGGTGTAGGTTTAGACAACAAGGGAGTGCAGGGGTGTGGGTGGGAAGACCTTAAGGCTTAGAAATAGCAGCTGTGGATTTGGACCCAGGCTCTGCTACTTCCTGACTACACGTCCTTCTGGAAAATGGGGGGTTTGCGTAAGAACGGAAGATAATGAATGTAAAGGGGCTCATCATGTCACAAGGATGTGCGCCGGGGAGCATCTCAGCAAGTCAGCCCTGGTTGCATTAAGCCTTCCAAGAAAGTCACCCTGTCCGATACCCACCCTGCAGAGAATTCTAAGTCACTCACATTCCCAGGTCTACCCAAATGTGTCCCTAAAACCAGCCCTAAATATGGACAGACCTTCTCCGTATTTAGGTGCCACTTGCAGGAGCCCCAGACCCCGGTGTGGATCCACCAGGCCCACCCTAAGTGCTCTGCGGGTGGCGCCAGACGGGGACAGTGACAGTCCACCACGTGGCTGAACTGCCAAAGGCTCTTACAGTGAATCGGAAAAACTCCTCAAGGCAACGAAACTTTAAAAGAGGTTAACGTCCTTCTTAACATGAAAGTATCAAGTAAAACAATGATGGGGGGGAGTCTTTAGACTCAGAATGGAGAGGCGAAGGAGTTCCCTGGTGGCCCAGCCATTAAGGGTTCGGCGTTGCCCCTGCTATGGTGCAGCTGGCCTGGGAACTTCCGCTAGCCATGGGTATGGCAAAAAAGGAAGAAGAATTTAAAGTAAATGGTAAATCTCCACCATCCAGCTTTATGCTACTTTACTGTCTAAGAGCAGCTGCTCCTCCGTCCTCACAGGGTAATTATCAAGCTGCTCCTCCCTCCTCACCGGATGATTATCACTGATAATTCCCCTTATCTCCTCCCCTGGCTGATGAGCCGCCCTCGGGAATCAGCTGAGGGAAGACAAAGCAGTGTCTGCTGAAGGAATCCAGTGTCTCAGGGATCCAGACCCCACCACCACCTTGTGCCTGTGTGGGAGACACACAGAGCGACAGAGAGAGTCCCGATTTTAAACTCCTAGTGACAGAAAAGTCTCCACAGGAATTCGGAACTCTCTGCACACAAGAATCGGATTACTACCTCACAGGCATTAGGTCACGAGCTGTGAATTGCTTTTCCAGAAACACACTTTAACCCCATCCCAGGGGACAAGTTTCAGGGGGTGGCAGAGCGCGGGGGCACAGGCGTTGGCTTTCCTAAAGCGCTCAAGCCCCACCACTCGGCCCTCCCTAATACCACCGTCAAACAACCCGCCTAACAACCCAAACAAAGCAAAGCAAATGAGCCAGTGTTTTCATAAACTAAGAAACTGCACAGCAAAGTAGCCAGTGTGAAAAAGGACGCCGTCTCCTGCATCCCTTCTGATGACCCTGGGGAACAGGTGAAGCACGCGGGCGTGAACACACGTGAACGTGCTCACATGCAGAGCGATGGTTCTCACTCACCTTTTCTTCTTTTTTGGGGGGGAGGGGGGCACACCCGCGGCATATGGAGGTTCCCAGGCTTGGGGCTGAATCAGAGCTACAGCTGCCGGCTTACACCACAGCCACTGCCATGCAGGATCCAACCTGCATCTGCAACCTACACCACAGCTCATGGCATTGCCGGATCCTTAACCCACTGAGCGAGGTCAGGGATCAAACTGGCATCCTCTTGGATACTAGTCAGATTCGTTTCCACTGCTCCACAACAGGAACTCCCTCTCACTCACTTTCATCTGGGAACTGCCTTCCAAGAAAGAAGGTGGAAATGTTCTTAGCTGAGAACCATGCTAGCTGCTGAAGACACACACACACACACACTCCCTCCCTCTCTCCCAGCTACAGAGACAGAAGCTGGTCCACAAAGGCCAGCTTCGGAGACACATGCCCCACTGACCTGAAATTGTCTCTTTCTGCACAAGTGAACCTTCCCGCTGCTAAAACCCCTGGCGTTTCTGGACCCCTCAGCCTCCCAGGCTTCTCCTCCCAGGGTCTCTAATGTGGCGTTTCCCCTTCCAAATTCTTGGCGTTGCTCTCTCTCCTCAACTGGCTTCTTCCTCCGTTCCCTCCATCCCTCCTAACCCAGCTCTGCCCCAACTATGTCAAGCCCCCTGGGTCGTACCTGCCCCTCCCAGACGCTGCACTGTCACCAGCAGCTCAACTGCGCTTCTCAGGCACCTCACAGCCAGCCTCCAGTCCCGCGCGGCCCGCCCTCAGCAACTCCCGGGAGACTTTCCCAAGATCCTTTACTTCCCCGGGTCTCAGGCTGTAAGGATCAGATAACGAAAACCTGATGACACCCGTGAATTGAGAACAGT
Organism: Catagonus wagneri; assembly: GCA_004024745.2. NCBI lineage: Eukaryota > Metazoa > Chordata > Mammalia > Artiodactyla > Tayassuidae > Catagonus > Catagonus wagneri. Next base: position 14,433,222 of record PVHT021183608.1, on the reverse strand, counting down.
TGCTCGGGTTCCTGGGCTCATCAGAAACACCTGCCGTGGGAATGTAGGTTGGTGCAGCCACTATGGAAGATGGAGTTCCTTAAAAAACTAAAAATAGGAGTTCCCGTTGTAGTGCAATGGGATCCGCGGCATGTTGGGAGCACTGGGAAGCAGGTTCAATCCCTGGCCCAGCACAGTGGTTTAAGGATCCGGCGTTGCCACAGCCGTGGCTTAGGTAGTGTCTGTGGCTCAGATCTGACCTCTGGCCCAGGAACTTCATATGCCGTGGGGTGGTCAAAAAACAAAGACAAAAAACTTTAAAAATAGAGTTGCCATACAATCCAGCCCTCTGGGCATATATCCAGACAAAACTGTAACTCGAAAAGATGCACCCCAATATTCACAGCAGCATTATTTATAATAGCCAAGACATGGAAACAGCCTAAATATCCACTGACAGATGAATGGATAAAGAAGATGTGATACATGTACACAATGGAATATTATTCAGCTATAAAAAAGTACAGAATAATGCCATTTGCAGCAACATGGATGGACAACCTAGAGATGATCACACTAAGTGAGGCAGATCAAAAGACAAATATCATATTATATGACATATGTGGAATCTAAAATATGACACAAATGGACTCATCCATGAAACAGAAACAGACTGACAGGCCTACAGAACAGACTTGTGGTTGCCAACGGACAGAGTGGGTGAGGCAGTGCAATGAATTGGGAGTTTGGGATCGACAGATGCAAACTAATACATACAGGGCTGATAAACAACAAGGTCCTATTGTATAACACAGGAGACCATATTCAATATCCTGTAATAAACCATAATGGAAAAGAATATATGTATAACTAAATCACTTTGCTGTATAGGAGTTCCCATCGTGGCTCAGTGGAAATGAATCTGACTAGCATACACGAGCATACAGGTTCGATCCCTGGCCTTTCTCAGTGGGTTAAGGATCCAGCGTTGCTGTGAGCTATGGTGTAGTTCACAGATGCAGCTCGGATCCTGCATTCCTATGGCTATGGTGTAGGCCAGCAGCTGTAGCTCTGATTCGACCCCTTAGCCTGGGAACCTCCATATGCCACGGGTTTGGCCCTAAAAAGACAACAACAACAACAGAAAAATCCTCTTACTGTACAGCAGAAATTAACAGAATATTATAAATCGACGATACTTCAATTAAAAAAAATTTTTAAAGAGAGAAACACCTGCAAAATTCAATGCACCTGCCCACCAGAGACAGGGCAGTTTGTCAGCCCTGCACAGTTGACCCAAGTGAAGGTGACACCCAGCAAACCCAGTTTCAGCCTGACTCTAGGGGATGGCAAGTGGGGAATCTCTCCTAAGTTTTTGTTTTGTTTTGCAGGGTTTGTTTGTTTTTGCCTAACAGGAACTATCCCTTCCCTCTTTCAGTTACCACCGCAGCCCACGCGTGATGATCCACCTCACAAGCCTGCGGGCTCCTCTACTGTCTCCAGAATAAGGTTTCCTGGAGCACAAGTTCAGTCCGTCCCTTTGCTTCGCCAAAGACAGATCCGCCTACTGGCTATTCTTTGCTGTAAAGACAACTGTGCTCTAAGACAAACGACTTACTCTTAGGGGAAAACAATTAATTTCAACCATCACAAGTGTTCCCCCAACAGCCGTTTATTCACGTTGGCTCATCCTCTGATATCTGACTTACACAAAAACACAAAGACTTGCCTGATGAGAACTGAACGAGTGTAACGTATGGAACAAAATCTGGGCTCTCTATTGCTTCACTTCCTCTTTGTTTTGTTTTTTGGTTTTGTTTTGTTGTGTTTTTAATGGTGAAATCTTTATAAGCAAAAAGATAAATTCTTCCCCTGGTCTTTAAGGACCATTCTCTCCTGATAACAGCTTAGCTGAATTCCCCCGCCTCGCCCCAAATCTAACTTGTAAAAACAGCAATGGCACATTTTCAAGCAAGCAGTTGCTGGGGACTTGACTTTAGAGATCCCCAACACCTGGAAGAGGTCAGTTTCATGGGGACGTTTGGACAAAACTCGCCTGTTTTAGAACACTGGTTAAAGCTAACCCTCAGCTAATCCTACTCGTACAAGTTTTCAGCGGTATACATTTTGGAATCTTCACTGTGCACCAGTACACGCAATATGGATCTAATTAGGTCCAGCTGCCTTATGTTAGCAATAAAATTGAAAGAGAGAGGGAGAGGGAGCGAGAGAGAGATAGAGAAGTGGGGGTGGGGGGCTTTGCTGGTCCCCTCCTAGGCTCCGCCATCGCAAGCTCACAAAACAGGCTCATCCCCGAACCTCGCTCCAGGCGGCACACGCTTCTTAAACACCCCAGCCTGGCTGGTACCCTGGTCGGCTCTTAAACTTTTCAGCCGATGTTTTTCACCCGCTGGAAGAAATTTGCTGAGCTGCTGGAGCCCAGCGCTCTGACCCCACCCGTACCCACCCCCGCGGCCCCGGCCCCCAGCTGGCTCCGTCTGGCCCTCGGCTCCGCGACTTACACGAGCGCGGACGGACAGGGCATCTGGTTCCAGGCACAGTTGTACTGAGCCTGAATAAAACTCTCGCTTCCTTCCAGCACCGAGCAGCTCACGTTCTTGTTCACGATGTACGCGCACCAGTTCCTGGGGTGAAAGAAAGAGAGGGATAAGGGCACGGTGTAAACCCGAGCCGTGAGGCTGGGGGAGACCCGGACGAGCCGACAGGGCAAGTTTGGGAGGCCCTGGTCCCGGCGGACCGAGGCGGGCGCTCGACCAGCAAATATCTAGAGGGTGCGCGGGTGCGCCTTTGGAGAGTGTGAACCTATATCCGACAAAAGACAGAAGCAAGAAGAGCCCCCCATGGTTCCAGGGACCCCAGTAATTCCCGGGAGTAGTTTCCTGATCGCCCAGTTCTGTGGGACCCACCCTGCGCCCCAAGCCCCAGGCAGTCCTGCGGGAAGCACGGGCGAGGTCGCTGGGGACGCCCGGCGCTGCCCCTGGAGCGCGCGGCCACCGCGGAGGAGGCGCCACCCCGGCAGCTCGAGGGGGACCCCGGCTGCGGCTCATCGCCTCAGCAGGGCAGCGTCGAGAGGGGTAGGCGGAGGGAGCCTCTCCGTCCTGGGGGTGAGGAGAGGCCGCGCACTTACTTGTTCCTGGCGCTGGGCCTCGCGGGGTGCCTGAGCTGCGGGCCGGCGTGGCAAAGTCCCGCGCCGCCTAGGGCCAGAAGCGCCAGCGCCCAACGCCAGGGCGCGCGGGGCCGAGCCCGTGTCCTCTGCCACATTCTGCGCGCGGGGGGCGCGCCCCGCCGGCCGGATACCGAGCGCGGGTCGGGGCGAGTGCCGGGAGGCTGCGGGCGGCCGGGGCGCGGCCCGAAAAGGAAGGAGGCTTGGGCGCTGCGCCGCGCCCCACCCGCGCTCCGCTGCCGCCCCCTCCGGCTTCTTGCTCCCCCTTCTCTTTTTCTACCCCGTGCGCCCGCGCTTCTCCTCGGTCCCTCAATGACGCACAGGTCCCCCCTGGTGCCGCCCTTTTTATTTCACTTCCCCCTCCGAAACGTGACTCTCCCTCCACCACGTCTGTCTCCAGTCTTCTTGCCGCTCGACAGGGGGTTGGGGTGAAAGGGCCACAGGGTTTGGGAAAAGGGTCTCTGTTACAGAATTTCCAATTACTCATTCCTTTGGTCTCTTCCCAGAATTGGAGCAACTCCGCCTCCCACCTTCCAGCGGGCGCGCCCCGGCCCCTCGGGAAGCGGCCGCAGTCAGCGAGTCTGGCGGTCCTCGCGTAGTGCCTGGGTGCCGGCTTCCCGGGGCGAATGAGGGACATTTTTATCAGTTTTTTATCGGACTCGACTCGGATTTCCTCTGGCAAGATGCACGACCATTCCTCCACATCTGACCTTAGGAGCGTTTAGGAGAAATGGACGCGGGTCCTCTTTCCCTTACGCATCCACTTAACAGTTTCCTCGTCAACATGCAGGGCAGCAGGGGACACTGGAAGCGACAGCCTCTCCACTTCCCAACAGGTTCTAAAGCACAGCATCGGACTAATAGACACTACACTGGTTTTGGAAAGGTAACCTCCCAGCCTCTCCTTCTGATGTCCTTTTCTGAATTTTTTCTATCAACGTTAAAGGCATTTGCTCCACAATAATTTCCTTTGCTTCAAAACAGTTGACACTGCTAGATGTCTTTTCACTGCTTGCATATTTTCTGCCTATTTTTAAGTCACACGGATCTCTACGAATTTCTTTTGGGGATGAATCAAGCCCACCCGAAGAACGTTACCTAAAATCCCCACCAGAATGTTGTATTCTCTGGTGCAGAGAGAGCTCGGTATTTAAGTTAACCTGCCGCCTCTAATGAACTGGAGTGAGGTTATTTGCAGATTGCATAGATTAACTGCAATACCTGTGAATTTACAGTATGCTGTTGGCTGTGAATTGTAATACGGACAATGAGGCTTTACTGTAACTAAATGAAACCTTTGCTTTGATGATGTGACTGAGCCTTTTGATTTGCAAATCAAAGAAAGAAAATTCCCTAAGTAGACACTTCACAAAAGCTAAGCAGAAAAATATACCACGTAAGGACATAGACTGTCCGAGAACTCTCTAAAAGGGAGATCATGCAAATAATGGGATGACATGACCCTAGCCTTCAAAAGAGCCGCCCACCCTGAGGGGAAAGCAACAGGAAGGGATAAAAAGTTGTCTTGCGTAACCGAACCTCTAACTTTGTGACTTCCCTGTCCTCCCCATCTGAACCCCATTTTGTCAGTGCAGTGTCACAGGGAAGAAGCGGAGCACAGACACGAAGGAAAAGAAAATGGAGGAAACACACCAGCTGCGTTATGTCTACAGCTCACAGCTAAAAATCACAACTTCTCTCCCATACCCATAATTCTCAAACTTGAGAGTCAGTCAAATTGATCAAGCCACATCTAGTTTTTTTCACTGAGTCAGAGTTACAGCAGGAGGCTGTGTTCAAGTCCAAGAGTTGGAGGATCAGCTTTTCATTGAAGGGAACACCATACTCCATTTAATCAGCTGTAAATGCCATTTTCAGCAGATAAGTATTATTCTGAGAATCTGTTCCATGCTTGGCACTGTGGAAAAATAATGAGTCATGGATGAGCCAAAAGTGACATGGGCTCTGTGTTTACAGAGCTTTCAGGCATTCCTCGGTGATGGTGTAACTTTTCTGATGGTCAGATAAGTGAGACAATGTTTGTCCCCTGTATCTCTCTAGACACATCTCCATTTTTACCCGGTATGGGTCTGCTCTGGGAAGATGGAATACTTGAAGCCAAGCTCTCAAAAGACCGTCTTCTGTTTCTCTTCTCTAGCTAGAGGAAGGGGCCCTTCAGGCTCTGGAAACAGAGCCTTCCAGAAAAAGCAAAGCAGGGAGTTTCCATGTGGCTCAGTGTGTTAAGAACACAACTAGTATCCATGAGGATGAGGGTTTGATCCCTGGCCTTGCTCAGTGGGTTAAAGGATCCAGCCTTGCTGAGAGCTATGGTGCAGTTTGCAGACTTGGCTCAGATCTGGCATTGCTGTGGCTGTGGTGTAGGTCAGCAGCAGCAGCAGCAGCTCTGATTTGACTCCTAGCCTGGGAACCATCATATGTCATGGCACAGCCCTAAAAGTCAGGGGAAAAAAATCGCTTCAGAAGAAGCAGAGCAGAGGGAGGTTTCCAGAAGCGCATCAAGAAACAGTCTAGGGGAGTTCTCCTTGTGGCTCAGCGGTAACGAACCCAGCCAGTATCCATGAGGATGTGGGTTCCATCCCTGGCCGTACTCAGTGGGTTAAGGATCTGGTGTTGCTGTGAGCGTAGGTCACAGACACACATGCACAAACCCCAAAACCAAAAAAGAAGCAGTCTAGGAGTTCTTAGACTCAGTGGGTTAAGGATCTAGCATTGTCACTTCTATGGCTCAAGGGTGATCCCTGGCCCAGGAACTTCTGCATGCCATGGGTGAGTTAAAAAAAAAAAAAGAAAGAAAGAAATAGTGTAATTGGGCAGGTCATCTGGTCCTAGCCATAAGCAATAAAGTGGACATAATTGGCAGAATGCTGCAAGCGTGAATTCTTTATAAGCCGCCAACTTCCTCAGATAAGCACTTGAAAACTGTCCGTTTCCTGTAACAACCTAAATGAATTTCTTCTGCTTTTAAAGCAAAAGTGCCCTAATAGCAATTTATATATATATTAAATATATATATATATTTAAAATATATATATATATTTTTTGTTTTTTGTCTTTTTAGGGCTGCACATGCAGCATATGGAGGTTCCCAGACTAGGGGTCGAATCAGAGCTATAGCTCACAGCAACGCTGGATCCTTAACCCACTAAGCAAGGCCAGGGATTGAACCCACAACCTCATGGTTTGTTAACCACTGAGCCACGACAGGAACTACCAGCAATTTATATTCTTGATGTGTCACTAACTTACTAAGCCAAACTTGTGTATGCTTACCTGATGAGCAGCAAAGCCAACCTCCTGAGCCTGGGTTGTGGTGAAGGAAAGTGTACAGCATTTATTGCAGGGTGCTGAGCAAGGAGAACAGGCAGCTCTGGCTCAAGAAGACACAACTCCCCTTCGGCTTTCAGGAAAGTGTTTTAAATGCAACCTCTGGGGTGAGGGTTGCAGGATGCGTGATTAGCTCATGGATTTTCTTTTGACTGGTCGATGAGTTAACAGGGCAATATTTCAGGAATCTTAATCATCAATATTCTGGTTCCCAGCAGTACGGGGTCTACGTGCTTGTGGTCAGCATCCTCCACCTGGGTAGGGGGATGGGGGCCTTAGTTTCTGCAGAATAACTCAAAGCTATGCATCAGATCACTGTATAGGACTAGGACTTGAGGAACTAGGACTCTGTTTTATCGCCCAACTATTGTTTAAGCTATCATTACTTTTCTTGCTTGACTGCTGTTCTTTTGTTTCTACATTCTCTCACTTCTCTAATTAGTAACTGTTTGAGTCTGCTCTTTGGAACTTGGGGAAGACAGAGGAGACTAAAGGTTTTTTTTTCTATAAACAAGAAACAATGAACACAGAGGGGCTTTTGTACCCAGGAAGGCCCTGCAGGATCCTGCTCAGTTTTTATCCCTTTCTTTCCTTTTCATTTCTTTTCTTTTCTGAGAGTTGCAATGCTGATTTCAGATTATCTCCCTTCTTTTTTTTCTTTTTCTTTTTGCCACACCTGCGGAAGTTCCTGAGCCAGGGATCAAACCTGCACCACAGCAATAACCTGTGGTTGCATTTTCACAGTAGTGAAAATGCAGGAGACTTAACCCACTAGGCCACCAGAGAACTACCCCCCCCCTTATTGATATGCCTCAATCCTGAGGGGAATACGGGGTGGGACAAGAAAGTGAATAAGATGTTGGATAGAGAGGATAATCATGAACTCAGTTTTGGGAGGTGATCAGTCTCATTACCTAAAGCAAAAACGCCAAGTAGTACTACTTCATAAAATTTATTCCCTTGTAACAGTCATATAAAAGATCCCACCAGACTCTGAACTTGGGGGGTGCTTCTCAGGAAGCGCGAGTATGCTGGGTTCCTAGTACACCCAGACTCACTTCAGCTGCCTGGTGAAGAGGAGTGGGTGATCATTACAGAGGCAGCAGGGGGGCTCACTTCCCCCCACACCATCACCAGCCATCTGGGCGCAAGACCTTTGATCAAGATGAACTGATTTGCATCTAGGATGTGGTTAAGAGTCCGAAGACTTAGCCTAGGCGCCCCACCCTACTCATTCCTCATCTTTGCTTTCCAGAGCTCAGAATAAATTTCTCCTCTGATTTTGGGGTGTACTTTTTGGTGTCTTAAATTCCCTTCTCAATGTTTACTAATGATTAAAAACAAAGTCCTTGAAGATTAAATATTTCAAATAAATTTTGATTACAAAGCACTTCTAATATAATACACCCTAAGAAAATGTCTTAATGAATTCTTTTTTTCTTTTTTTTTTTTTTGGTCTTTTTGGCTTATCTAGGGCTGCACCCGCGGCATATGGAGGTTCCCAGGCTAGGGGTCTAAAAGGAGCTGTAGCCGCCGGCCTTCGCCACAGCCACAGCAACGTGGGATCCGAGCCGCGTGTGCAACCTACACCACAGCTCACGGCAATGCCGGATCCTTAACCCACTGAGCAAGGCCAAGGATCGAACCCGCACATGGTTCCTAGTCGGATTCGTTAACCACTGAGCCACAACGGGCACTCCAGTCTTAATGAATTCTTAAGTTAGTGATAAGAGGCCCTTCATTATCCTCCTCCTCCTCCTCCTCTTTCTCCTTCTTTCTTCTTTTTTCTCCTGCAGTTTGGTAGATAAAGAGAGACAGAAATGTTTCTGAGAAAAATTAACGGGTGTACCATCTAGCTTGGTCTCTGTTTTGGAATGCCAAGATTTGGTTGGTACAATTCGTATAGCTCCATTTGACCCGGACACAGCATTTGACAAGGTGCCTTCAAGATGAATTCAGTGAGTTCAAAATTTACAAACAAGAGTTACTTCCCCGACTCTTGTCAAAGGTTTTGCTTATACAGACCAAGACAGAACAAAGAATATATGCTCTCTTCAGATTTTCCTAACCATATATTTTCAAATATCCCATTGGCTATACAGAGCTAAAGAGTCAAAATTTCTATATCTTCTAAACCCAAGATTGATTTTTCTTTTTTTGTTTTTTTTGTCATTCTAAGGCCGCACTCGCAGCATGTGGAAGTTCCCAGGCTAGGGATCTAATCGGAGGTACAGCTGCTGGCCTGTGCCACAGCTACAGCCACGTGGGATCCGAGCTGCGTCTGTGACCTACACCACAGCTCACGGCAACACCGGATCCTTAACCATCTGAGCGAGGCCAGGGATTGAACCTGCAACCTCATTTATCCTAGTTGGATTCATTTCTGCTGAGCCATGATGGGAACGCCAAGACTGATCTTATCAATTGATTGTTTCAATAGTACTGTGAAGGATTATGGCCATATTTTAATCACATTTCTTTTTTTTTCTTTTTTCTTTCTTACTTTTTTTTTTGCTTTTTTAGGGCCACACCTGCAGCATGTGGAAGTTCCCAGGCTAGGGCTCAAATCAGAGATGCAGCTGCCAGCTTATGCCACAGCCACAGGAACACATGATCTGAGCTGTGTCTGTGACCTGCACCACGGCTCACAGCAACTCCGGATCCTTAACGCAATGCGCAAGGCCAGGGATCAAACCCGAGTCCTCATGGATAATACTCAGGTTCTTAACCTGCTGAGCCACAATGGGAACTCCCTTAATCACCTTTCTTGAGAGATACCAGGAGCAAATCTCTCTTGGTCAAGGGTGTGTGTCTTAATACATGTTAAACTGTCACCTGTGAACTTTAAAACTGTGAAAAGCTGAAATGACGCGTGCAATCATATATACATATATATGATGTTTGGGAGCTCATGCAATGGAGTTAAGCATACTTTTTACATTTGTGTACCCTCATCTAGCAGAATGATCAGAGACAAGATAGAAGCCTCCCAAGCCTTGATTTCCTACCTTGGAAATGGGACGCCTCATGTGGCTCTTGGGAGGAAGTGCTGCGTTACCACATGTAAACTGCTTAGCACAGTGCCTGGCACCTCATAAGTGGAAGATAAATATTTACAATTGTTATAGTTACTCACCACTTCAGCATTGCAACAGACTTGCAGTCAAGTTCAGGAGCTTTGTCCTCCTTCTGCTGTGACCACCCACTGCAGTTCTTCTTTCCAAATAAGAAATACAAAGAAGTGCTATCAAGAGGGCAGGTGCACGGCTCAATCAGAACAACTCTAGGGGTTCCCACATGTCTCAGCGCCTTAAGGATCCAGCATTGTCACTGCTGTAGGTCTGGTTTGATCCCTGGCCCAGGAACTTCCACATGCCATGGGCCTGGCAAAAACAAAGCAAACAAACAAAAAAACTCTAAATATGATAGTCAGGAACAGAAACTGGGCTCCGGACTTGTAGTTCAGTTTTCTCTCTACTGCTCCCCAAGAGAAATTGTATAGCTCAGCTGTATAGGAGATTTCATCTTCTACATTGCAAAGGAATTTATTTTAGGACAACTCAATGAAATCTTTGGGAGGGTTAATAATTCTACAGAACTAAACACAGACATCAGGCAATTCAGTAGTAAATATCCTCTTCTTCCTCAAAAAGATGAAATTAGTAATTAGTTCCATATTCTTTAGTTTTTTTCAGATGTTTCTTAGATCTAAAAATGCTTCCTGTAGCTATCTGTGAGCCACACACTACATTTGGTAATTCAGTGCTGTCACACTGATGGTATGGTTTTGAACACATTTTTTCTTCATAAGAAATAACTGACAAAAATAGACTCTCAGAATTTTGTTTCTTTCCAAGAGAACTATAATAGCTTAGGCAATAATGCCTTCATATATATGAGCCACATCAAACTATGTTGTATAGTCATCATTTATTTATGGAATGGGAGTTGACTGTTCTGGGACCAACAAAATGTTTTAAATAGGCAGAATGAGTTTGATGACTATAAAATAAATTGTTAAATTTTGGGACCATCTTGGTCCATACTCATTAGAAAATTAACTCTTTCTGGTATTTCAATAGTTGTGCAATTCTAAGCCGTGTTTCAAGTATTTAACAGTCAACTCTAATTATTTGGTGTAGTAACAGTCAACTCTCATTATCTGGTGTAGTAAGTTGCTGCAAACACTAGTGGATACTGAACAATTGCTCGTAGAGGAAATACAGGGTATGAAGCCTCTGGTTATAATATTTTTGTCAACGAGTTAATACATAAGCTTATTTTAAAGACACTCTGTTTAATCTATACCAATTGATTCATTAACAGTGAGCTCACAACCAACACCAATGTAACTATGCCTGAACAAAGCTTACCTGACACAGAGGTTTTTTCCATAAGGCACATCACAGCCTCCTCCTGCTAAGGAACACAGGACAGCATTTCAGCACCATGCTTGGGGGCCATGTTATACAACAAAATCATCAAGAAAAAGCACAACAGGAGTTCCTGTCGTGGCTCAGTGGTTAACCAATCTGACTAGGAACCATGAGGTTGCGGGTTAGATCCCTGGACTCACTCAGTGGGTTAAGGATCCGGCATTGCCGTGAGCTGTGGTGTAGGTTGCAGACACGGCTCGGATCCCGCATTGCTGTGGCTGTGGCGTAGACCGGCGGCTACAGCTCCTGTTAGACCCCTAGCCTGGGAACCACTATATGTGGCCGGGTGTGGCCCGGAAAAGACAAAGAAAAAAAAAAAAGAAAAAGAAAGAAAGAAAAAAAGAAAAACACAACAATGCAAAAGGCATGGCCTTAAATTTTCCATGAAAAGGACACTTCTTTAGAGTATGACACCTAAAACAAGAAGGCAGAGCATTGCCTTGCTGGACATAAAGTGAGAATGTGCAAAATTGGGCAAGTCAGTTTTTGTTTTTGTTTTTGCCACTCTGCTTAAGTTCACTAAAGGCCATGAACGTGCTCCAAGTATTACTTTTGGAGTTACAAGTAAATTTAGCGATAGGCAAGTTCACAAATATGGAATCTGTGAATAATAAAGATAGACTGTATTTCAACTTAAGTCTGGGAACAAAAAGAAAATGTTACATTTTGTGGGAAAAGTTCTTAGAATTTTGTGGCCATTAAAAGATTTGTTTTGGAGTTTCCGCTGTGGCACAGTGGGTAAAGAATCAGACAGCAGTGACTCGGATAGCTGCAGAAGTAAGTGTTCAAACCTTGGTGCAGCACAGTGGGTTAAAGGATCTGGCACTGCCACAGCTAAGGCACAGGTTGCAGCTGTAGCCTGGATTCAGTTCCTGGCCCGGGAACTTCCATATATTGTGGGTGCAAGCATTAAAAAAAAAAAGAGAGATTAATTTCATCAGTAACATATTAAGAAAGTTTTGCACATGGAACGCTGTACCAGGCAGTATGTGAGCCAGAGAAAAAGAGATTTACTTCTTCTTTTTTTTTGGTCTTTTTGTCATTTTAGGGCTGTACCTGCAGCATGTGGAAGTTCCCAGGCTAGGGCTCTAACAGAAGCTGTAGCTGCTGGCCTACACCACAGCCACAGCAAGGCGGAATCCGAGTCACGTCTGCGACCTACACCACAGCTCACGGCAACGCCGGATCCTTAACCCACTGAGCAAGGCCAGGGATCGAACCCACAACCTCATGGTTCCTAGTCGGATTCATTTCTGCTGAGCCACGATGGGAACTCCAAGATTTACTTCTTCATCATCTTAATTGACTGGAAAGCAGTTAAACATACATGTACAAAATGACCTAACACATACAAATTTACATTCAGTAAATAGATTATAGCACAGTAAAAACTGTGTACCTAGGTGATGATAAAGAAATAGAGCTTGGGGAAATCAGAAAATTTGAGTATTAATTAGGAGAGACCATGGAGAAGTGTGGGTTTGAGTTGAGTGTTTCATTTTTGTTTTGTTTTCTTCTGCTTTAGATCAGCTGTAATATCAAAAATGAATGCGATTTGCAAGAGAGGAAGGAGCAGTTAATGTGTCCTTATACACTGCATGTGTTTAATAAATAAAGGCAGGGCTTAGCTGGTAGATTAGATAGGCCAGAGTATGTGGCCTTAGAAGTAGCCTGGCAGTTGCAGCAACATGAAGATTATCGTACCAAGTGAAGTAATTCAGACCAAGAAGGACAAATATGATATTACTTATATGTGGAATCTTAAACAAATGATACAAATGAACTTATTTACAAAAAAGAAATAGACTCATGAACATAGAAAACAAATTTATGGTTACCAAAGGGGAAATGAGGGAGAGATAAATTAGGAGTTTGGGATTAGCATACACACACTACTGGAGTTTCCGTCGTGGCTCCGTGGTTAACAAATTCGACTAGGAAGCATGAAGTTGTGGGTTCGATCCCTGGCCTCGCTCAGTGGGTTAAGGATCCAGCGTTCCCGTGAGCTGTGGTGTAGGTTGCAGACGCTGCTCGGATCCTGTGTTGCTGTGGCTGTGGTGTAGGCTGGCGGCTATAGCTCCTGTTAGACCCCTAGCCTGGGAACCTCCATATGCCGCAAGTGCGGCCCTAGAAAAGGCAAAAAGACAAAAAAAAAAAAATATACACACTACTATATATGAAATAGATAAACAATAAGGACCTTCTGTATAGCACAGGGAACTATATTCAGTATCTTGCAATAACCCATAATAGAAAAGAATCTGAAAAAGGGTGCGTGTGTGTGTGTGTGTATGGAACTGAATCACTTTGCTGTATATCTGAAACATTGTAAATCTATTGCACTTCAATTTAAAATTTTTAATTTAATTAAAAATAAGTAACCGTGAGGTAGGTGAGGTGGGAGTGCAGGAGGGATTAAGGAGCAATGAACACAAGGAAAGGGTGCAGGACGTGTCACTGTTAAAAAGTACAGTCTAGGCTGGTAGGAAAAAAACCAACAATAACAACTCGAGTTTTTTTTTCCCCTCATCTAAAGAGTGGTAGGATGCAAATGTCCTGATATGCCCTAGCCAGTCCCAGGTTACTTCTGCTGTGGATCAGTTAACACTGTTAATTATTTTCAGTGTGTCCTTTCATCTTCAAAAGTGCCTGGGTTTTGGACAATAAATTATATAGTCACTCTAAGGACCTAAAATGAACTGAAAACCACAATTCTGTTTGTTTAACACAAATATAGTGTTTATAAAAGCTAAATAAAACATTAGTAAATGTCAATGCAAATAATAAAATCAGAAAATAGGAACAAATTGGACGGCTGTAAGTCATATCTTTACTTGGAAGAAGTTCTGATCTGTTATTGCCTCATGCATTTTGGTGACTTTCTCAAGTTCGTATTATATTTTTTAAAAGTTGATGAGGTACTGGAGCCTTGGTTTGTTTAGTTGGACACTTTTGAAGCTGGATATTTGCATGAATTTTCTTTGGCTCTGTCTTCTCAGATGTAATCATTTTTAACTCATCCCCAGGAGCTAAGTAAGAACATGGCACCATGGCCACATTCTAGGTAAGTGCTCTGGCCTGGCCACAGCGCCTTTAAATAGTGCAGAGCAGGAGTTCCCTTCAAGACTCGGTGGTTAGCAAACCTGACCAGGATCCATGAGGATGCGGATTCCATCCCTGGCCTCACTCCGTGCGTTAAGGATCTGGTGTTGCTATGAGCTCTGGTGTAGGTCACAGATGCAGCTCGGATCTGGTGTTGCTGTGGCTGTGGTGTAGGCTGGCAGCTGCAGCTCTGATTTGACCCCTAGCCTAGGAACTTCCATATGCCACAGATGAGGCCCTAAAAAGGAAAAAGAAAAAAAAAGTAAATACTGTAGGAGTTCCCATCGTGGAGCAGCGGAAACGAATCCGACTAGGAACCATGAGGTTGTGGGTTCGATCCCTGGCCTTGCTCAGTGGGTTAAGGATCCGGTGTTGCCGTGAGCTGTGGTGTAGGTTGTAGACGCGGCTCGGATCCCGCGTTGCTGTGAGCTGTGGTGTAGGTTGCAGACGTGGCTTGGATCTGGTGTTGTGGTGGCTCTGGCATAGGCCAGCAGCAGCAGCTCCGATTAGATCCCTAGCCTGGGAATCTCCATATGCCCCGGTGCTGCCCTAAAAGGACAAAAGAACAAACAAACAAACAAACAAAGTAAATACTGTAGATTGTGGTTTTCTAATGCGTGTGCTTTTTTTTTTTTTTTTAATTGCTGCACAAGCAGCATGTGAAAGTTCCTGGGCCAGGGGTTGAATCCATGCCACAGCAGCAACCCAAGCCTCTGCAGTGACAACACTAGATCCTTAACCCACTGAGCCAATTGGGAACTTCTCCCAATGTAAATTTTATCAAAGCGTAGCATTCTGACAAAAGAGTGCATGGAACTTAAGTGATCAGCTCACTTAATTTTTCATAAAATGAATGCAGCCATATAACCAGCACCCAGATCATGAAACAAAACATGACCAGCCCCATGGGGCCTCTCATGGTCCTTCCAGTCACTACCTCTTCCTTCCCAGAAGCCACATCAATTTTTTTTTGGCCACACCCAGGTTGTATGGAAGTTCCGCAGCCAGGGACTGAACCTGTGCCACAGCAGTGACAACACCTAATCCATAACTGCTAGGCTACCAGGGAACTCCCACCACATCAATTTTGACCCCCAATACTGTTGCTTAGTTTTGAATAAAGCTTAACTGAAGGAAAACCATTGATTTGTCTTATTCGTATTTTATCCCTAATACCTGGCACAGTGCCTAGCACATTATACTTGTTTAATAATGTTGGTTGAATGAGTGAAAGAAAGCAGACTTTGATAAGACAGTGGATCGAATTAACATAACAGTCTATAAGGGGGAAAGTGGCATTAAATTTGAGGGAGAACTGGGATCCCGGGTGACTGACTTGGAAACAAGGTAAAAACTCAGACTTTGAACAGAATAGTACACTTCAGTTTTATCTTTTAACAAATATAAACAATTTGAAAAAAATCAAATCCCCTGTAAGTTTTTCTTGGGCCTTAACCAACTCTGCTCACCTCACATCCACAGTAACTGGTGAAGCCAGCCTCCAGAGATCTTGCTTCTCTTAACTTGTAATTGGACCCATGCAGCCAAGAAATGACTATTTTCAGCCTTTCTCCACCCAACTCTGAGGCCTGGTCAGTCAGAAAATAAAATCAGAGTCACCCTAGGCCAAAGCATGTGATCTTTGGCCAAAGTGCTTCCCACCCTAATGAATGAGGTAATAAGGGGCCCAATAAGGTTTCATGTGTATATCACCTCAGAATTACAGTTTTAACCGCATATTCACAAAGCTGGAATTGAGGACCTAGTGCTGCCAAATCACCACTTAGAGACATCTGTCAACTGGAGAGATAACAAATACAAGGAAAATCCATTTCAGGCTTTGAACTGCTGCTCCTAAATGATTCCCAGGGAAATACAAATAAATCATGTCTTCAGAAGGACAGATTCATTATGGAACTGTTGGGATTTTAAATATTTAAGATACTTCAAACATTGAAAGGGAGCAAATCTGGAAATGGGAAATATTTTGGTTAGGGGATGATTTTTCTCCAACTTGCTGCCCCTGCCCCCAGCGGGGAGATGTCGTGCTCTGTCACAGATAAGCCTTCAAAGGCAAAATGCAGAGATAAAGACCAGACTGGAGAAACACCCAAGTCCACCAAATCTGCTTCACCCGCATTAAATCTAGTCTTCAAAAACAGGAGAGTTAAATCCAGAAACAGATCTCATTTGCCTGAAGAGGGGAAGCGGTTCTTTCTGTTTTCGAACTTTTTTTCCTGGTGTTATTGGAGGCCTCTAAGCAAATATAATTTTGCATAGACTTCTGTCTTTGTGGAGACTTCTCCATGCCTGGAGAACTTCAACTTCACCTATGGGACTCTGGCAGTCCTCATTCCTTCTCTGAAGCTTTCCAGGTGCAAACAGGCCCTCTCACATGTTGCAACATAGAATTGATAAAGAATTGATAGCAGAATTAATTGAACAAATCAACAAGAAAAAGACAATCCAATAGAAAAATGGGCAAAAGACGAATCTGCACTTCACAAAAGAGGAAACAATAAAAAATAGGTTCAACCTCATCAATAATCATGGAAGTACAGATTAATACCCTAATAAACTAATATCTAATATAAATAGATACCACTCTGTCCTACCAGATTGACAAAAATTTGAAAGTCTGATACCACCAAATGCTAGTGTGGATGCAGAGAGAAACTCTTATGGCTGGTGGGAGTATGAACTAGCACAACTGCTTTGGAGAACAGTTCTGTACTACTTTTGCTTTTTAGGGCCGCACCCGCAGCATATGGAGGTTCCCAGGCTAGGGGTCAAATAGGAGCTACAGGTGCCGGCTGACACCACAGCCTCAGCAACACACAATCCGAACTGCATCGGCCACCCACGCCACAGCTCACCGCAACGCCGGATCCTTAACCTACTGAGTGAGGCCAGGGATCAAACTAGCAACCTCATCGTTTCTAGTCGGATTCCTTTCCGCTGCACCACACTGGGAACTCCTGCACTACTTTTTATATTTAAACAGTCACATAACCTACAACCCATCAACTGCACCTCTAGGTACATAACATAGAGACAATCGTGGACAGGAGCATTACACATATTAAAGGAGACATATTAGAATGTTCTCACAGCGTTGTTTCTAACAGTCAAAAATGGGGGAAATTTTATAGTTCCTGCTGTGGTGCAGTGGATTTATGTTCCAACTTGTCTCTGTGTGGCACCAGTTTGATCTTCAGCCTGGTTCAGTGGATTAAGGATCCAGCATTGACACAGCTATGGCAGCAGTTGCAGCGGCAGCTCAGATTTAGTCCCTTCCATATGCCACACGTGGGGCCAAAAAAAAAAAAAGCCCATCTGGCAAATGTCGGTTTGTATCCCTTACCTCCTTGGGTGCTGCCCTGAAACACAGAGGTAAATGTTTTAGGGAAATTATGGTGCGTTTGTCTATGTCTACAACTCTCTATAAATCTAACTTGATTCTTCACTCAAGAATCAAGGTTCAAAACATATTAGTTAAACTTGTTATACTTTTTTTTTTTTTTTTGACTGTTTACAAGAATTGGAAACACACTGTCAGAGTTCCTGTTGTGGCTCAGGGAGTTAAGGACCCAACATTGTCCTCCTGAGGATGCAGGTTTGACCCCGGCCTCGCTCAGTGGCTTAAGGATTTGGCATTGCCGTTAGCTGTGGTGTAGTTTGCAGATGTGGATTGGATCTGGCATTGCTGTGGCTGTGACCTGCAGCTCTGGTTCAGCCCCTAGCCTGGGAACTTCCATATGCTGCAGGTGTGGCCCTAAAAGAAAAAGGAGAAAAAATAAAACACACTCTCTTCTAGGGAGGGCTTGGCACTGAGGACAGACAGGCCACGGTCTTCACAGCCTCTGGAGCCTGACCAGCTCTACCACGGCGGGAGCACCTCGTTCCCTCTCTTCCTGCTTTAGGATTTTTCTCTTTATTTTTGCCATTCTATCGTTTATTCAGATAGCTCCAAAAATCAGATTTACTTTTTATTCAATTTATTCTTTAATAATAACATTTCTCTATGATCTGGACTTGAGATAGCAAACGAAACAGAAGAATTTTGTATAAATCCAACAATTTCTCGCCTCTTGGGGGTGGGGGGAGGCGGTGGGGAGAAAGGTGAAAGGAAAACCAGGGTAAAGGAGAGAAGAAAGCCAAGTGATGGTGGGAGAGCATGATGAATGGGAGTTATACTTTAGAAAAGGACATTTGGTCAGAGGTGGATGATAGAACTGGGGCTGTCAAGGGAGCACTATTCACCTCAATGAGCCCAGAGTGAGCAGTAAACCCTATGCCATAGTGATGGTTGTATCTCTGTGCACAATTACTACTGTCTTCTTTTCTTCTTTCTGTCCTTTTTCCTTCCTTCCTTCCTTCCTTCCTTCCTTCCTTCCTTCCTTCCTTCCTTCCTTCCTTCCTTCCTCTCTTTCTCGGTCTTTTTAGGACCATACCTAAAAAGGGCCATACCTGAGGCATATGGAGGTTCTTAGGCCAGGGGTCAAATCAGAGCTGGAGCTGCTGGCCTACGCCACAGCCACAGCAATGCCAGTTTCGAGCTGTGTCTGCAACCTATACCACAGCTCACAGCAACACTGGATCTTTAACACACTGAGCAAGGCCAGGGATTGAACCTGCATCCTCATGGATGCTAGTCAGATTTGTTTCCTCTGAGCCACAACGGGAACTCCTACTACTGTTAGAATTGTTCAGCATTCTCTTAACAATCCTTTGTGTTTCTACAGAATCATTAGTAAAATCCCCACTTTCAGTTCTTTTTTTTTTCCACTTTTCAGTTCTGATTTTAGTAAGTTGCATCCTTTTTCCATAGTTCACCTAACTAAACATTTGTCAAATTCATTTATCATTTCAAAGAACCAATTTTTGATACTATTAATTATCTCTTTTTAGTACTCAATTTTACTTCTCTCTATTCTGGTCTTTATCATTTGTTTCCTTACTAGCTTTGGATTTAGTTCTTCTTCATATCCTTAAAGATGGATCCTTTCGTCTTCTTTAGTTCAACTTTAGATACTTAAGTTGTATAGTAAAGGTGTTGATTTGAGATTCTGTTTTTTAATATAAGCATTTATAGCTATTAATTCCTGCCTTCTAGTGCTTTCATTGTGTTCTGTAAGTTTTGGTATATATACTGTGTTTTATTTTCATTAGTCTAAGTACTTTCAAATTTCTCTTGTGATTTTTTTCCCCTTGATTCATCGGTTGTTTTAAAATGTGTTAATTTCCACAAATTTATGAATTTTAAGTCCTCCATTTCCTTTTTTTCCTTTTTTCTTTTCTTTTTTTTTTAACCTTTTCTAGGGCCGCACTCTTGGCACATGGAGGTTCCCAGGCTAGGGGTCTAATCGGAGCTGTAGTTGCTGGCCTACACCACAGCCACAGCAACGCGAGATCCGAGCCATGTCTGCAACTTACACCACAGCTCACGGCAATGCTGGATCCTTAACCCACTGAGCGAGGCCAGGGATCGAACCCACAACCTCATGGTTCCTAGTCGGATTCGTTAACCACTGAGCCACAACGGGAACTCCTCTATTTCCTTATTTCTAAAAAATTGAAATATAGGTCACATACCATACAACTGATCCACTTAAAGTTAACAATGCAATGGTTTTAGTACATTTGCAAATGTACAAAAATATAGAAACCCTATACTCTTCAGCCATCATCTCCAGTATTAGTTTCCTAGAGTTGTCATTATAAAGAACCCAAAACTAGGTGGTTTGAAACAACAAACTCTCAAGAGTTTTGGAGGCTACAAGTCTGAAATCAAGGTTTTGGCAGTGCCATGCTCTAAGAATCCTTTGTCTGTTCAGGCTGTTGTAAGAGAATACCATAGACCAGGTGACTTATAAATAAATCGATTTCTCACAGTTTTGGAGACTGGGAAGTCCAAGATCAAGGTGCAGGTAGATTTGGTATCTAGTGAGAACCTGGGAGTCCGCTTCTTGGTTCACAGATGGCCGTGTTTTCACTGTGTCCCCTTCACATGGTGAAAGGGGTAAGGGACGTTGTTGATGTCTCCTTTATAAGGGCACTTAATCGCATTCCTGTGGGCTAAACCCTCATGGCCTAATCACCTCCCAAACGTCCCACCTCCAAACACTCTCACCTTTGTGAACAACAGATTTCAACACCTTCCTTGCCTCTTCCAGATTCTAGTTCCTGGGCTTGCAGATGCATTATTTGTAGTCACATGGCTATCTTTTCCCTGTGTGTCTTCACATTATCTTCTGTTAGCGTCTTTGTATATTGTCCGTTTTCATAAGAACATCAGTTACACTGGGTTAGAGCCCACCCACCTTAATGATCACCTCTGTAAAGACCCTATTTCCAAACAAGATCAAATTCTGCAGTAACAGAGCTTGAACTTCAGGACATTTAGGGGCATACAATTCAATCCATAAGGATAACTCTGTATTCCTTGCTCTCATAACACTATTCCTCCACATCTGCCCCAACCCTAAGCAACCACTAATCCACTTTTTGTTTCCATAGATTTCTCCACTCTACACTTTAGCATGAGTGGAATCATATAGTATGTGGTCTTCTGTGACTAGATTTTTCACTTAATGTTTTCATAGTTCATTCATGTTGTAATATGTATTGGTACATTCTTCCTTTTTTATTTGTCTTTTTAGGGCTGCACCGTTGGCATATGGAGGTTCCCAGGCTAGGGGTCTAACGGGAGCTGTTGCTGCCAGCCTGTGCCACAGCCACAGCAACATCAACGCCCAGATCCTCAACCCACTGAGCAAGGCCAGGATTTCCTAGTCGGATTCGTTTCTGCTGCGCCATGACAGGAACTCCTACATTCTTCTTTTTTATGGCCAACTAATATTTCTCTGTGTGGATATTAAAAAACTTTGTTCATTCAGTGATGGACATATTTTGGTTATGGAGTAATGCTGTTACAACATTCATGTACAAGCTTCTGGGTGGACAAATGCTTTCATTGCTCTTGGGTACAAGCCCAGGAATGGAATTATTAGGTCATACAGTAATACTACGATTAATCATTTGAGAAACTACTTGATTCAGATTTTTCTCCAAAGTAGTCAGATTATTTTACATTCCCACCAATCACGAGGATTCTAATTTCTACATGTCCTCGACAAAATTTTGCTGTTATCTGACTTTTTGACAATAGCCGCCCTAGTAGATATGAAGTAATATTTCATAGTGGTTTTGTGTTTCCATGATGAATAATGAGCATGAGAATCTTTTTCATGTGCTTATTAAGCATTTGTGTGTCTTCCTTGGAGAAATGTCTATTCATATCCTTTGGCCATTTTTTAATTGGGTTATTTATATTTTTATTATTCAGTTAAGGACTCTTTATATAGTCTAGATTTGTCTCATCAGGTATGTGATTTGCAAATATTTTATCCCATTCTGCTGATTTTTTTGACAGTATGCTTTGAAGCAAAATTGTCTATTTATTTTTTTTGCTTTTTAGGGCCACATGTGTGGCATATGGAGGTTCCCAGGCTAGAAATTGAATTGGAGTTACAACCGCTGGCCTATGCCGCAGCCATGCCAGATCTGGGCCGTGTCTGCAACCTACACCACAGCTCATGGCAATGCTGGATCCTTAACCCACTGAGCGAGGCCAGGGATGGAACCCACATCCTCATGGATCCTGGTTGTGTTCTTTAACTGCTGAGCCACAAAGGGAACTGCCAAAATTGTCTATTTTTGATGAAGTACAATTTATCTCCTTTTGGTGTCAGATCTAAGAATTCTTTGCCAAATTCTAATAGCCCCATTTCTTTGCACCTTATACTTGTTGGGAATGGTACATTTTATTTTATTTTTTTTTTTAAAGTTTACCTGTTTATTTTTGGGTAATAGAATTCCATACAACTTTTCTTTTTTTTTTAGACTTCTTCTGTGGTAAAAATGTATGATTTTTATAATTAGAAAAATTGCATTTTCTGGTAATATATTACAAATTTAGTCTTAATCTTTTGGTTGGAAACTACTGTTGTGCTTTTTTTTTATTTTTGCATTATAGCTGGTTTACAGATTTCTGTCAGATTTTCCAACTGCACCATGTGGTGACCCGATTACATGTACATATATGGATTTGTCACATGTAATTAGATATAGTTCCCTGTGCAATACAGTTGGAGCTCCTTGCTATTCCATCATTAAAGCACTAGTTATCCCCATTCCCTCCCACCCCTCCCC
>PVHT021183608.1:14331216-14409962 GCA_004024745.2 Catagonus wagneri | reverse complement strand
TCATCTGTCGATGGACATTTGGGTTGTTTCCATGTCTTGGCTATTGTGAATAGTGCTGCAGTGAACATGCGTGTGCAAGTGTCTTTCTCCAGGAAATTTTTGTCTGGATATATGCCCAAGAGTGGGATTGCTGGGTCATATGGTAATTCTATGTAGAGTTTTCTAAGGTACCTCCACACTGTCTTCCATAGTGGCTCTAGGGAATGGTACATTTTAGATTACATATTGCAGCAACTTCAGGTACTGGTTCGCCTCTCTCTGGCACTTAATTCCTTACTTAGTGACCAGCTAGATTATTTTAGTGAAATCTATACCCCCACCCCATCCTCCAGTGCCAAGCTTTGGATGTTCCTACTCAGGGAGGTACAGCTCTGGGTATGCCCCAGTCACTCTGAGATGACAGTGGTATTGTTGGGGTTCTCCTCTCTTTCCTTGACATACAATCAGCTGTTAAACTCCACTAATAGTTAGTTGTTCTATTATTTATTTATTTGGCTGCACCTGTAGCATATGGAAGTTCTCAGGCTAGGGATTGAACCTGTGCCACAGGAGTGATGTCAGGTCCTTAACCACTGGGCCACCAGGGAATTCCAACTTTCACTGTTTTTGAGAACACTCTTAGGTTTAAATTTCTCCGTGTTGTAAACAAAGCCAGTTCTTTTGTGAAGATATGTAGAGCTATTTGTTTTACATGATTACCTCCCCTCCTACTTCCCAAATAAAATCTCAGAGCTAGGACTCTGGAGCTAGGGATGATGGCAAATTGCTGAGCAATGCCTGCACACTAGAAGCTAAAGTAGTAGAGGAGGCAGTGGCCTGAAGTCCTCTCAGCTTGCTTGTCCTGGGGTGGGATCATGCCTTGTGGGCCAAAGGGCTAGCAAGGCTGCATTATCCTCAGCATGCCATTCCCAAGGTAGAGGATTCACCCAACAAGTGGGGCCTGGGAAGAAGGAGAGGGCCCTCACCTCTTGATCATACTGACCTGAGACTCAACTTCAGCAAAAGACAGACGTGGGCAGAAGAAACCTCTGGTCTTGCCCCTCTTGGAAAGAAAGCACTCTGGTTGGGAGATGGAGGGACAGGGAACACAGGGTTCTTCGCTGCAGCAGTCTGGACTGGGTCTCTACCTTGTTGATCTGGGAGGTGGGAGCAATCAGGTTTGGTTCAAATTGCCACAGATTCTAAGGAATTTTCAAAATTTTCTAGAATAGATGTTTCTTCACTTACTGTTTTTTTTTTCCTTAGGACCATTCCTGAATGTTTTAAATATTTAAAATTTTTTTTACCATAGTTGCCTTTTTGGGGGGGGCATATGGAGGTTCCCAGGCTAGGGGTCAAATTGGAGCTACACTGGCGGCCTATACCACAGCCACAGCAATGCCAGATCTGGGCCGAATCTGTGATCTACACCCACAGCTCACAGCAACGCCAGATCCCCAACCGCCGGAGCGAGGCCAGGGATCGAACCAGCAACCTAATGGTTCCTAGTTGGATTTGTTTCTGTTGCGCCACGAGGGGAACTCTTGAAGTATAGTTTATAATGTTATTTTCTGCTATACAAGAAAGTGATTCAGCTATAGATGTACACATATCCATTGTTTTTCAGATCCTCTCCCCACATAGGTTATCGTAGAATATTGAGTAGAGTTCCCTGCAAGTCACAGCATTCTATATTGATCATCCATTCTATATTACAATGGTGCACATATGCCAGTCTTATGGTTACCAAGGGGGAAAGGTGAAGGGGAAGGATGGATTGGGGATTTGGGATTAAATGGTTGCTTTTGATACTATTTACCAGTTACTAGGGCGCAGGGTCAGCGGAGCTACTCAGGCTGCCATGGCAAGTCGATCTCCCTCCATATTTATTCTTAAGGCATAGCTTTGATTAGGACTGTTGAAAACCTTGTAGTTACTTATACTGATTCAATATTTCCTTAAAAGACCAAAGCTTTAGAATCTGCTCCCAACTTAGATCTAATTTTATTTCCCTTTGCGTCTGAGTCAGACTGAGCTCCTGCCAAAGACATACTATCTTTTTGGTCTGTCTTTACTTCAAGTCTGTGTGTGTGCTTTTTCTCTTTACAGCTGTACCTGCAGCATATGGAAGTTCCTGGGCTAGGGGTCAAGTTGGAGCTGCAGCTGAGGCCTATGCCACAGCAATGACAGACCCGAGTTGCACCTACACAGCAGCTGGCAGCAACTCTGGATCCTTAACTTACTGGGCAAGGCCAGAGATTGAAGATGCATCCTCACGGACAATGCTCGGTTCTCAACCCAACTGGAACTCCATAAAGTGTTCTTTCTACTTGGAGTAACTCTTCTCTCCTTCCTCAGATTGCAGCATACATAAATCCTACATATCCATCAAGGCCCAGTTTCAGTGTCACATACTTCATGATCTCTCTTCAATTCATATTTACCTCTGTGAGATTTAGTTATCATATTGTCTGTCCACGTAAAGGCCTAACAAAGGGAACAAAGTGACATCTATTGGAAACTTACCAAATGCAAGGCCCTATGCTACTCATTCAACTGTCTCCTTTGATTATCAAAAAACCCAGATGAAACCATACCGATCTCAAAGAACACTGAGAGACACAGAGAGGCTAAATAATTAGTCCTAGTCACAAAGCTGGTAAGTGTTAAAGCCCAGATTAGCACAGGCAGAGCTTACTCAATGCTTCTTCAGCTCCGGGGTCAAATGTGAAAAAAATACATGTAGGAGTTCCTACTGCGGCACAGCATATTAAGGATCCAGCATTGTCTCTGCAGTGGTTTGGGTTCAAATCCACTGCCTGGCACAATGGATTAAAGATCTGGCATTGCTACAGCTGTGGTATAGGTAGAAATAAAATTTCCATATGCCACGAGTATGGCAAAAACAAAACAAAATGAAACAACAACAAAAAACCCCACATGTAAATGTTTTATGAAGCACTGGTAGATATTATCTCCTTCCACAGGTCAGTCACACTGGTTTGCAAATATGTATTTACTAAACTAATGAATTTACGGATGTCCCAATAAAGCAATTCTGTATTTCAAAGAACTGAGACCAACTACTTTTTAACTTTTCATTTTGAAGCATCCCAATAATATTTATAAATGTCTTATGAAATTGACATTGCATTCTAACCAATAGAATTACCTAAATTCTATCATAAAAACATCAGGCAATTAGCACATGAACACAACACAAATGTAGCTAAAGCTCAATATATTATTAGTTTTAAACACGTGACTTTTTTTTTTTAAAGATTCTTTGACTTTTCATTAATATTTGATATGGGGATCATGGATGAACTGCCAGCATGTCTTCATAGAAGAAATTCACTTAGCAAAACTACCGAAGAGAAATACGCAATATAATTTAACAAATCAAGACAAAATTCTAGTCTAGAAAACCATGGAAATAAATTTTTCACTAAATTTGGTAGTTATTTATCAATATATAACAGAACTTATATCTAAGTGAAACCAGAAGACATACAAAGTAAAAGATTCTTTTTTTTTTTTTTTTTTGCTTTTTAGGGCTTTACCGGCCGCATATGGAGGTTCCCAGGGTAGGGTTCAAGTCAGAGCTACAGCTGCTGGCCTATACCACAGCCACAGCAACACCAGATCCAAGCCGAGTCTGTGACCTACACCACACCTCATGGAAACACCGGCTCCTTAACCCACTGAGCGAGGCCAGGGATCAAACCCGCAACCTCATGGTTCCTAGTTGGATTCATTTCCACTGCACCACAACGGGAACTCCCAAAAGTAAAAGATCCTGCTAACTTTTAAATATTAGCCTGTAACTTCTAGTGCTACATAACAATTTTATTCTGTTTTCTGTTCTTGCTATTTTAAAGAATAAAAATGAATTCCAATTACATTTTAACTACATCTAATACAAACTTCAAATTTTTAACGTGGACTATTAAGTAAATAGGTTAAGGTAGTTCATTCTTTTTTTTTCCTCTTTCTTCTTTTTATGGCCACACCACCTGTAGCATATGGAAGTTAGTTCCTGGACTAGGAGTCGAATCAGAGCTGCAGTTGTAGGCCTACACCACTGGATCTGGGCTGCATCTGGACCTATGCCTCGTTTGGAAGCAACACTGGATCCTTAACTCACTGAGCGTGGCCAGGGACTGAACCTGTATTCTCAGAGAGATAGAGTAGGGTTCTTAACCCACTGAGGCACAATGGGAACTCCTAGGTACATAATTCTTTATTCTCACTAAAATGAAAAGACAGAAAAACAAAACACTATGTTCCATTTCCACCAATTTAGAAAGAAATTAAGAATAAGGAGATATACAGGGGAAAAAGATGGATATAAGCAAAATCTATTAGTAAGATTTAAATACAGGAGTTCTCTGATGGCCTAGTGATTAAAGATCTGGCATTGTCTGTCATTGGCTATGGCTTGGGTCACTGCTGTGGTGAAGATTTGATCCCTGGCCTTGAACTTTTGTATGCAGTGGGCTCATTAAAAAAAAAAAAGGATTTAAATACGGTACTCCACAAAGATATAAAAGTATATTTTTCTATTCCGTGTAATTTGTTACTAGAGCATGGTCTTAGGAATCAGAATACTAGAAATTTATTTTATATTACCAGACATCATTTTATTTTGAAATTAATCTTTCTAACATAAAAAATTTAACTGATGTCTGTTTAATACTGTGTACTGCTTGATTCCTTAAAACACCAATTTGATCTCTCTCCAGAGAATTTTATTTTATTTTTATGGCCACACCAATGGCATATGGAAGTTCCCGGGCCAGGGATTGAATACGAGCTGCAGTTGTAACTTACTCCAGAGCTGCAGCAATGCCAGATCCTTTAACCCACTGTGCCAGACTGGGGATCAAACCTGTGCCTCTGCAGTGACCTGAGCTGCAGCAGTCAAATTCTTAACCCACTGTGCTCCAGCAGGAACGCCAAGTTAATTTTAAATAGTGAAGTATTTTCAGATATTGGATTTACTGATGAATTCATAAATGAAATAACTGCTTGCACAAGGCCAGATTTAGAGAAGCTTTAAGATAATTAATATTTAAGAGCCAAGTGTCCTACCATGAATTTTAATGCTGCTACCTGTTCCTAAATCTAAACACACATGTGCTAAAAAGTAGCAACCTCTTTTTGAAGTCAAAATGGTTAGTATGTGTTCAAAAGACATGCAAAATATTAAATTAACTTGTATAAAAATTTATAAATTACATAACCATGAAGAAGAGATGATTCCATGAAAATGTTTAGCCAATATACCTGAAAAGACATTTTGAGAGTAGAAAAATGATAGAAATTAAAACGTTTTAAAAAGTGTTATTTGAAAATTATATACTAAAAATATTAATTCTACCCATTGCATAATGACTGTAAGTAACCAAACTATAACCTCAAAAATTTTAAAAACTTAGAAGATGAAACTTTTATTTCTTTGGCACTAATATTTAATAATTAATAAGTTAGTAGTTTCATTTAAAAGGAATCCAAACTTTCTTTTAGCTAGTTCTATTATTACCATTTTGTTTCTTTCTTCAGCAAAACAGTTAAATGCCTTCCGATTATAAAGACAGGTTAACATCATAATAGTTTTTACCAAGCTTTCATGGAGCTTTAAATCTTAAAAAAGGAAAACATACATAGTCAACAGGGCAGAAACCATTCTCTTTATTAACCTCACTGTATATTCAGGAAGGATTAAAAAACACACACTTTTCCTGGGACACAAAACTGTACCAAAAGTATTTCCTTACAAAATAACTTCACAGACCAATAGTCCTGGACTTACACAAAGACATATACTGACATACATTAAGGTGAATTAATACACAATTTCAATATTCTTGCAACTACTTTCTAACAGATCCTATTCCATTAATGAGGGAGTGTACAACTTCTTTAACCCTTTAAAAATAGTAACAATAAAAAATTACAAAATAATGTAACTGGAGAATTAAGGCTGAGACTATATAATCTAGTATTAATAAGGTCAAACAATACTTATAAAATTGATACTGCTGCATATTACATATATATACATGTATGTATATACAGGATAAGTCTTAAGAAATTTAAACTACTACTGCTGTCACAAGTTCATCCACCAATTTAATGTTTTCCCCTGTATCTTAACATCTGAATTCCCGGACACTTGCATTTTTTCTATTTTTATTCTGAATTCTTGAGTTTCCTCACATATTTACAGTTAAATATCTAACCTCTAAAACTTTTCTTAGACACAACAGACAAAACAATTTTGTTAAATAAACTCACATAAAAGTAATAAAAAGGTTTGCTTTCAAGAAATAGTTCTAGCATATTCATGATAATCATACCGAAAAATAGTACATACACTTTTCTTCAGGATTAATAAAGTTTGTGTGTCAAGTTTTGCAGTCACTACCGTAGTTGCATATTTTCCTGACACATCTGCAAGATAATGACAACCAAAGGGCATGATGACTGGAAGAATTCCGATAAATTCATATTGTCCAGTGAGAGTCACAAAACTGAATGGCTGATTCCAGCCCTCAGCTGGATAGACATGAAAAAGCACTCCCAGATACTTGTCTCATCCCCAGAAATATTCAGTCTGTAAGTCTTCTGAAACAGAGCTGCAAAAGGTAGGGCATTTCTTAGTGAGACCAGTGGCCCCCTCTTCTGTCACTTCTCACACATCTGTTTTGGTTATAATCCTAATCAAAGTGGAAAAAAAAACATAGTAAGTTTTATGTACCAAACTTTTCCTTTTCTGAACTCCCCGATCAGACCTGGATGGCTAAATATTCAAGGTAACTATGTTCTATTAATTATAGTAATTCTCGGTGCAAATTATTAATTAAATTTGTATACACATTCACTTCTTTCATATGCATGCAACAAACAAAGACCTAAAATAAAAACACTAGTAACACATACAGAGGAAGTGGTAATTTGTAGCATAGTTTTTTGGAATTGTGTATCTCAGGCTCATATTCTGAAAATTTTTGCTTACTTTTTCCCCTTGCCTAAAATGAAACTACTATTTTAAAAATTAAGAATTAGTAGTTTTCATTGTGGCTCAATGGGTTAAGAATGTGACTAGTATCCATGAGGATTCAGATTCAATCCCTGGCCTTGCTCAGTGGGCAAAGGATCCAGCATTGCCGTGAAGAACTGTGGTGTAGATCACAGATGTGGCTCGGATCTGGTGTTGCCATGGCTGAGGTGTAGGCTGGCAGCTATAGCTCCGATTTGATCCCTAGCCCGGGAATGTCCACTGGCTGAGGTTGTGGCCAATGAAAAGGAAAAAAAAAAAAAAAAATTAAGAATTACAATGTTTATCAGAGAAAAATGACAAAAGAAAGACAAGCAAAAGGAAAAACATTTAAAAGTACCAATAATTCCATTCACGTAGAGATGAACATAATGAACATATCAGTATATGCCTATGCAGGTATTTTCTTAATTCAGATATATCTATTATTTTTTTAATGATAGTTTCCTAAACTATCATTTCCAAACAGATGGTATTTCTGATAAAGACCTAATCTATAATCTTTATGAGTAGGAAATGAATTAGAAAACTGAAGACTTTATTGAGGAAAATGAGTGTACTACATAGTATATAGCACATACTGCACACTATAAGCATATTTTGACTTTAAAATTCACTTTTTCCCACATTTAACATAGCTGAAATCCACCTTATGATGTCATGAGTTAATCTGCAGTGTTTGTTTTTTCTTTTCAGCTGTGGCCATAGCACACGAGAGTCCCCAGGCCAGGGATGCTACAAGTGCCACAGCAGTGACAACATCAGATCCTTAACCTGCTGCACTACAAGGGAATTCCTGCAGTGTTTTCTTTTAATGCTTCATGAAATAATACTGTTTCTTATAATTACTAACCTCAGAGTTGATGAAATACGTTATGTAATCCCTATAAAAAACTAACATCAGGAGTTCCTGTTGTGGCTCAGCAGTAATGAACCCAACTAGTATCCAGAAGGGCACGGATTCAATCCCTGGCCTCAGTCAGTGGGTTAAGGATCTGATGTTGCCATGAGCTGCGGTGTATGTATCAGATGCAGCTTGGATCCTGTGATGCTGTGGCTGTGATGTAGGCCTGCAGCTGAAGCTCTGATTCAACCCCTAGCCTGGGAACTTCCATATGCTGTGGATGTGGCCCTAAAAAGATAAAAAAAAAAAAAACCCTAACGTTAAATATATAAATCAGTACCACACACACAAATGTAAATGATAAAACATAAAGACACATTACGTTGCTATTTTCTATTGAACTTGTTTCCAATTGTACAGATGAAATATGTCACGAATTTAATACTGTTAAGATACTTGCGGGCACGACAGTGGCTCTTTAGCCTTGGTGCCCTTGTCAGCGTTCTTTTTTCTCCATGCGCATTAACAGTTAATCATTGTGAGAAAACCACAAGCATCAGATGGGACTTGAATCTACAATTTTCCAACTGAAACTGCACAACTCATCTTAGGACTGACTTAATGAAGCTCAGGTTCTTTATGTTCTTGGCAAAGAAGGAATTCAGTGAGAGGTCAAGTGATAGTGCTGTTTAAAGGAGGAGGAGGGGACAAGATAGTAGAGTAGAAGGACATGAGCTCACCTACTCTCATGAAATACCAAAATGACAACTAACTGCTGAACAACCACAGACAAAAAAGACTGGAACCTATCAAAAAAGAAACTTTACATCCAAAGACAAAGAAGAAGCTACAATGAGATGGTAGAGGGCACTTTCCCAATACAACAAATCCCATATCTGCTGGGTGGGTGACCCACCAAATGGAAAATAACTGTATCTCAGCGGTTCTCTCATGGGAGAGTTCTGAGCCCCATGTTGGGCTCCCCTGCCTGAAGGTCTGGCATCGGTAGGAGGAGCCACCAGAGCATGTGGCTTTGAAAGCCAGCAAGGCTTGGGTGGCAGGAGTTCCACAGAACTGGAGGACACAGAAACTCCATTTTTGGAGGGCACACGTAAGGTTTTATGTGCACTGGGGCCCAGGACAAAACAGTGACTCCACAGAAGTCTGGGCCAGACCTACTGGTGGGTCTTGGAGAGCATCCTGGGGAGGCTGAGGCCCCAGGAAACATTCATCAGCATGAGCTCTCCCAGAGGTCGCCATTTTGGCACTGAGATCTGGCCCCACCCAACAGCCTGCAGGCTCTAGTTATGGGATGCCTCAGGGCAAACCTAGTCCCACCTATCAGCAGACAGGTCATCCCGAGCCCACAGCTGCCTCTAAAAACACCACTTGACATGGCCCTGCCCACCAGAGGGATAAGACCCAGCTCCACCCACCAGTGGGCTGACACCAGTCCCTTCCATCAGGAAGCCTACACAAGCCCCTGGACCAACCTCACCCATCAGAGGGCAGACACCAGAAGCAAGAGGAATTACGGTCCTGTAGCCTGCTAAAAGGAGATCATAAATACAGAAAGTTAACACAATAAAAAATGGCAGAGAAATATGTTCCAAATAAAGGAACAAGATAAAATCCTGGAAGAACCACTAAGTAAAGTGGAGATAAACAATTTACCTGAAAAAGAACTCAGAGTAATGATAGTAAAGATGATCCAAGATCTGGGAAGAAAAATGGAGGCACAGACCAAGAAGATTCAAGACATGTTTTAACAAAGAGCTAGAAGATTTAAAGAACACACAGAGATGAACATTACAATAGCTGAAATGAAAAATACAACAGAAGGAATTAATACATGAGACAGAAGAATGAATAAGTGAGCTGGAAGACAGATCGGTGAAAACCACTGCTGTGAAACAGAATAAAGAAAAAAGAATGGGAGTTCCCATCATGGCTCAGTGGTTAATGAATCCGACTAGGAACCATGAGGTTGCGAGTTCAATCCCTGCCCTTGCTCAGTGGGTTAAGGATCCGGCGTTGCCGTGAGCTGTGGTGTAGGTTGCAGATGTGGCTTGGATCCCGCAATGCTGGGGCTGTGGTGTAGGCTGGTGGCTACAGCTTTGATTAGACCCCTAGCCTGGGAACCTCCACATGCCGCGGGTGAGGCCCTAAAAACGACAAAAGAAAAAAAAAAAGAAAGAAAAAAGAATGAAAAGAAATGAGGATAGGAGTTCCCACTGTGGCTCAGCAGAAACGAATCTGACTAGGAACCATGAGGTTGCGGGTTTAATCCCTAGCCTCACTCAGTGGGTTAAGGATCTGGCATTGCCGTGAGCTGTGTACACGGTGTAGGCTGGCCGCTGCAGCTCTGATTTGACCCCTAGCCTGGGAACCTCCATATGCCAAGGGTGCAGCCCTAAAAAGCAAAAAAAAAAAAAAAAAAAAAAAAAAGGAACAAAAAGAGGACAGTCTAAGAGACCCGTGGGACAAGATTAATAGCACCAACATTTATATTACAGGGGTCTCAGAAGAAGAGAAAGTGAAAGTGCTGGAGAGAATATTTTAAGGAGTTCCTATCATGTCTCAGGGGAAATAGAGGAAACGAATCTGACTAGCATCCATGAGGACACAGGTTCAATCCACGGCCTCCTTCAGTGGCTTAAGGATCTGGTGTTTCCGTGAGCTGTGGTGTAGGTTGCAGACGCGGACTGGATCCTGCATTACTACGGTTGTGGTGTAGGCCAGTGGCTACAGCTGCAATTTGACCCCTAACCTGGGATCCTCCATATGCTGTGGCCCTAAAAAGGCCAAAAAGTATATTTTAAGAGATAATAGCCTAAAACTTCCCTAACATGAGGAAGGAAACACTCAAGTCTATGAAGTATAAAGAGTCCCATACATGATAAAGCCAAGGAAGAACATGCTGAGACACATTTTAATCAAGATACTTTAACTTCAAGCACTGTAATACATATATTTTTATGCCCACACCCGTGGCATGTGGAAGTTCCTGGGCTAGAGACTGAAGCTGAGTTGCAGCTGCAAACTATGCTGAGCTGTGGCAACAATGGATCCTTTAACCCACCACACTGGGCTGGGGATTGAACCCGTAACTCCAAGCAAATCAAGCCACTTCAGCTGGATTCTTAACCCATGGTGTCATGGCAGGAATTGCTCTTTTTTTTTTTTTTTTTTGGTCTTTTTAGGGCCACACCCACAGCATATGGAGGTTCCTAGGATCAGGGTCGAATCAAGAGTTGCAGCTGCCAGTCTACACCACAGCCACAGCAACACTGGATCCGAGCCATGTCTGTAACCTACACCACAGCTCACGCCAACACCAGATCCTTAACCCACTGAGTGAGGCCAGGGATTGAACCTGAATCCTCTTGGATACTAGTCAGATTTGTTTCCACTGAGCCACGATGGGAACTCCCAACATTTTTGATATAGTTTGATTTACGGAGAATAGGCAAAGACTGGGGGTGAGGAATTGCTAATTAAAAAATTATTTATTTATTTGCTTTTGCTTTCTAGGGCTGCACACGCGGCATATGGAGGTTCCCAGTCTAGGGGTCGAATGGGAGCTGTAGCTGCTGGCCTACGCCAAAGCCACAGCAATGCCAGATCTGAGCTGTGTCTGCGATCTACACCACAGCTCACGGCAATGCCAGATTGTTAACCCACTGAGCAAGGCCAGGGGTCAAACCCGCAACCTCATGGTTCCCAGTTGGATATGTTAACTGCTGCTTCATGATGGGAACTCCTAAAAAATTATTTCTACTGGAGAGCTAGCAGGCTACTGGTCCTAGATACCAGCACTAGACAACCCTCTAGGGTGCCACCAACTACACCAGAAGCCAATATACCAATATTTAATTAATTACCATTATTGTCTAAGTTCCTGGTGCCAGCTTTAATACCCAGAAACAAGGGAACAAAGCCCTCAAAATTTTGGGTTGAAAAATTTGGTACATTTCAGACTAGGTTTCCTGAGCTTGTCCATTTTGCTCCCATCCCTCCTTTTCTGGGATGGATTTCTCTGAGTACAAAGTCCTCCAGGGTTCTACCAGGCTATAGTCTCTTGACTATTCCCAGTGTCTCCTCCTTTAGGATATTTTAGCCTTGTTTCTATCCTATAATCCCAATCAAATGTGAATGCAGGGGAAGACACTTTTAGACACGCAAGGGCTCCAGTTTCTTTCTATACACTTTTCCCGAGGAAGTTATAAAAGAGACGAGGAATCCAGGAAACAGGAGATGCAACCCAAGAACACAGCCAAGGACAACCCAAAAGGCCTACACAGGTTACTAGTTACTAAAGTAGGAGGAAGAATACATGATTAAGGTACACAGAGAAAGAAAAAAGGAAATTAGAAACTCCAGAAAAGTAAACAGCATCCAAGAAATAGTCTAAATAAGGGATGGATTAAAATTTAACATGAGTTTAAGAACTGATACTGTATGGAAGATTTATTTGACTTTGATGTTTGGAACACTGACTGGTGGCCTAAGTAAGGGTCATGACGTTAGAACCTTACAGAGAAGGAACTTTAATACTACCACACAACTTTGCTTATGCTAAATGTTTCTTTACAGAGTCACAATAACGCATGTTGTTTGTCACTTTCTACCTTTGAAAAAAAGGCATGGAGTACTTGGTTGATGGTTGCAGGAGAGAATATAAAGAAATAATCACAATAAAGGGAAAGTTCTAAAATAATTCAGAACAATTCAGTCCACAAGTAATTAGGTGGACAACACAAGATAGACCTCCACACTGAGGTGCTGAGTGGGTTGTACCGCTGGAAAGCTGATAAAGCAAGACAGACGTAAATGTATTAAAAAAAAAAAAAGAGGCAACAACAGAATAACTAAAACAGAAAAAACAAAGGTTGCCTCTGGGGAACAGGTTGGGGTAATGATGAATAGGAACAAGATTTCATCATTATAAGCTCTTTCAATACCTGTGCTGTCCAATCTGGTAGCCACTAGCCACGTATGGCTCCAGAGCACTTGCAATGTAGCTAGTCCTAATAGAGATTTGCTGTCTTCTCAACTTGAAGACTTTGTATGAAAAAAAGAATTTAAAATAGCTCATTAATAATTTCTATACTATTTAAGTATACTGCAGTAATATTTTATATGCCATGTTCAATAAAATATACAATTAATGTTAACCTCACTGTTTCTTTTCAATACGGCTTTCGAAAATTTTAAATTACATGTGTGGTTCATATTATGCAGTACAACACTAACTCCATCCCACTTGAGTTATACAAATGGTATAAACAAAGAAACTTTAGCCCACGCCACCCCTGAATTCCTACAAAATCTTAATTAACAAGATTCAAACCAATGCTATCATTTGTAGTTCTGTGGTAACTAAGGTCCTAGGCTAATTCAGTGCTAAGGCTGCAGCTGTAGCCTCAAGAATATGTAACTTTCATCCAGAATTGCTTGGTAGGAATTTCCTCACTTGGTCTTTTAGAAAGTTGGAAAAATGCTTTTTTCATAAAACACTTCTTTAAAAATTATGGCAAACCTACATAAAGGCAGAAGAAATAATATAATGAACTATTTCAAGTTTCAGTAATAACATTTTGTCCAATCTTGCTTTGATATGCTATTTTTTTTCTTCCTATAGTGTTTCAGAGTACATGCCAGACATCATGTTATTTAACTGATAAATATCTCAGTGAAATTTTTTAACTGTATGTTTTACTGTAAATACCATGATGCTGTTACACACAAAATCCGTAATTCCTTAATATATAGCTAATATCCTAGTGATTTAAAATTTTCTCCAGGAGTTCCCGTCGTGGCGCAGTGGTTAACGAATCCGACTAAGAAAGGTTGCGGGTTTGATCCCTGGCCTTGCTCAGTGGGTTAACAATCTGGCATTGCTGTGAGCTGTGGTGTAGGTCGCAGACGCTGCTCGGATCTGGCGTGGCTGTGGCTGTGGCGTAGGCGGCAGCTATAGCTCCGAATGGACCCCTAGCCTGGGAACCTCCATATGACGCGGGTGCGGCCCTAAAAAAAAATAAATAAAAATTTCTCCAAAATCTTCAAGGTTGTTTTTGTAAAGGTTCAAATCCAGATTCAAACAAGGTCCACCATTTGCACTTGATTGTTATACATTTCAATCACTTTTATTCTATAACAAACAGTCTATCCTTCTTCTTATGCTTTTATGTCACTGATTAACAAAACCAGTCATTTGTTCTATACAATGTTCTATTCTTTTGATTTACTTTTTTTATTTTTAGGGCTGCACCCACAGCATATGGAAGTTCCCAGGCTAGGGTCGAATTGGGAGCTACAGCTGCCAGCCTATGCCACAGACAGCAATGCAGGAGCCAAGTCTGAGACCTACACCACAGCTCATGGCAACACTGGATCCTTAACTCATTGAGGAGGCCAGGGATCGAACCCACAACCTCGTGGTTACTAGTTGGATTTGTTTCCACTGTGCCACAACAGGAACTCCCAATGTTCCATTAACATTCTAGATTTGGCTAATTGGTTCCTGGTGGCATGATTAACTTGTTCCTAAATTCCCCTCACTTCCTGTACCATTGTAGTTAAATTGAGTCCTTTTCAAATTCATGGAAGATTTAAACTCTAGTACCTTAAGGCATCTACTGTTTGCAATGAATTAACTTCCTTCCTAAACAGCTAGAATATTACTTGCTATGAACCATTTGGGAAAAACAGTCACCCAGTTTTCTACAGTGCTTAATTTCGCTACAGAAAAGCAGCTGAAAAGGCTGCCTGGAACCTTCATTCACTGAAGCACATAATAGCAAATGTACTGCCCACCGCCCCCTTCCCTTATAAAATCAGTGCAGGAGCATCAATCTGATCTTTCAATTATTATCAAGTTTCCCCTCTCATCTTTTAACCTAATCACTTGAGTATCCATTGATTATTATTGTCTAAATGCAGTATTATATTAGGAGTGGCAAAACTGTGATGTTCTTTTTTTTTTTTTTTTTGGTCTTTTTGCCTTATCTAGAGCCGCACCCACGGCATATGGAGGTTCCCAGGCTAGGGGTCTAACAGGAGCTGTAGCTGTCGGCCTTCGCCACAGCCACAGCAACGCGGGATCCGAGCCGCGTCTGCAACCTACACCACAGCTCACGGCAATGCCGGATCCTTAACCCAGTGAGCAAGGCCAGAGATCGAACCCGCAACCTCATGGTTCCTAGTTGGATTCGTTAACCACTGAGCCATGACAGGAACTCCTGATGTTCTAATTTTATCATCTTATACTTTTTAAGAAGATTTTAATTTTTTTCAATATAGTTGATTTACAATACTTTATTATTTTATTAAAATTTTTTTGTTTGTCTTTTCCAGGGCCGCACCCACGGCATATGGAGGTTCCCAGGCTAGGGGTCTAACAGGAGCAGTAGCCGCCGGCCAACGCCACAGCCACAGCAACGCGGGATCTGAGCCGTGTCTGCAACCTACACCACAGCTCACGGCAATGCCAGATCCTTAATTGGCTGAGCGAGGCCAGGGATTGAACCCGCAACCTCATGGATTGGTTAACCACTAAGCCATGACAGAAAGTCCTACAATATTTTTATACAAAGAATTTTATAAAGAAGAAGTTCCATAAAGAACTTTCTCCAATTATCTGGATACCCTGAAAGTTCATATACGAAAGAACAAATACGTTTTTTCTATACCAATACTTCAGATTTTACAGTAATGAGTTGGTGTCCTAGCAACTGTCAATGATGATCAGTGAGGATTTTTTTTTTTGCATCATTTTGAACTCATGATTTATAAAACTCTATGGGAGTTCCCACTGCGGCACAGTAGAAACAAATCCAACTAGTATCCAAGAGGATGTGGGTTTGACCCCTGGCCTCACTCAGTGGGTTGGGGTACAGCATTTCCCTGAGCTGTTGTGCAGTTTTCAGATGCGGCTTGGATCTGGCATTGCTGTGGCTGTTGTATAGACCACCAGCTGCAGCTCTGATTTGACCCTTAGCCTGGAAACTTCAGTATGTCCGAGGGTCCAGTACTAAAAAGACAAAAACAACAACAACAAAAAAAACTATTTGCAAGAATCCAAATCCATTGAATCCATTGCAAATAATCTTTCTGGTACTAAACTGCCTCGATATACTTTCAGTGGTCAACTTAATAGTTTCCATATACTGTATGCCCATAATAAACACAACATTCACATGCCCATATAGTGGCAATACCTCTCTCCTACTGATGAGTACTGTATTCTTATAATCACATCATTTCCATAGCTCTCCTCCCTAATTTACTTCAAAGGCAAATTCTAAAGCGCATGTATTGAAGAGGTATCAATGGACTTAGAACATAAAAAATTTTATCTCACAATTTTCTTTCAACATATTATTTGAGAAGAGCATAATCTGGCTTCTGCTTACCTGTCCAAACACATCTTGGGACCCTCTTCCTCTTGCCCACTATATTTTAGCCTCAAAAGCATCTTGTCAGTTCCTCAAACAGGCCAGGCATATTTTCTCAGAGGTTTCATAACTATTTTCCTTCTGACTGAAATCAAATCCTATATGGATGGCTTATTCTTGTCCTTTGGTTCTTTGCTAGAATGTATCTTTCCTGACAACCAATATCATTTTCCCATTATTTTATATCACTTCATCCTTTTTTCTTTGATAAAACTTAACATTATTCTATATGTTTATATATGGAAAAAGGTTTACTTTGTTGAATTGTCTTTCTACACAGGATTGTAGTGCTCTCATGGGGGCAAGAACCATGTCATTTTAACTCACGCAGCAACATACTGAAGAAAATGATCAAATAGTTACTGAATAAATGCAGACTATGGATATGGATAGGGTATAGAATACCAATTCTAAACACCACAGTCCCAAAGGAACTCCTCACAGGTCAATATGAGGAATTTACTCAGGCAGAGTCTATATTTGAACCACTGAAATAATGTACAAAAAATCCCTAATACTACAGCATCCTTCTGTGGGATGGCCTTACTAATATCTAATCTAAAATGGATAATTTTCTTCATTGAGTTAAGACTGAAGATGGCCTTGTTGGCTTTTTGGTGAGCTATATACACAATATCTATTTCCAAACCAAGCATTATAATAAGTAGTTTTTAAATGAGTAATGTACAAAGGATTTTGCTTATCCTATACTTATGCTGACCCTATAAGGCAGAATGTGGTGTACTTGAAAGTTTCCAAATAATTTGCAAAAATCACTTAGTATCCTAGGAGACATAATGATTTTGCCTATTTTCATCATCCATCACTTAGTTCAGTCAAAACAAAATACAAATTAATTCTGGTTCAAAAGGCAAAATAAGAAATCAACTCAAGCTATTTTTAAAGTATGATGAACCAAGAGCTCTGATAAACTAACCAATGGTAACTTTTAGGTCATAACAAACTTACCTACTTTGTCTTGTAGTTTCTCTTCTCATTCTTTTAGGAGGAACTGGACAATCTGTCACTGGATGACGCAGTGAGTCATTACATTTACGTGTGGGAGTCATACCTGTAAAGACAGAAAATGCAGAAAATTAACCTGAAGTTATTATAAGCAATAAAAACAAATTATCTTGGGAGTTCCCGTGGCAGCGTAGCAGAAACAAATCCGACTAGGAATCATGAGGTTGCAGGTTCGATCCCTGGCCTCGCTCAGTGGGTTAAGGATCTGGCGTTGCCATGAGCTGTGGTCTAGCTTGCAGATGCAGCTTGGATCCTGCATTACTGTGGCTGTGGCGTAAGCCAGTGGCTACAGCTCCAATTAGACCGCTAGCCTGGAAACCTCCATATGCTGCAGGTGTGGCCCTAAAAAGACAAAAAAACAAAAAACAAAAAAAACCCCACAATGTAATTTATAGAAGAATAATTCATAATTATTAATAAGTAATTTACTTCTTACAAGTCTGGCAAAAAGAACAGTTTACTATTACTTATCAGTTCACTTGGAGGTCAAGAGTGCTGATTTCAGTTCTGGATCATCTACATTTCTTTCTTCTTGTAGCTGAACATCCTCTAATCATATGTATTATATTCATGCAGAGAAAGCAGATGTTAACAAAATGTACAATACCTAGCTTTTGCTCTATCAATTTCAGATTTTTCTCTTGTTCATCAAGTTCTTGTTTTTTCTTCTTCATATCAGGAGTGTGAAGGTACTCCAGCTCCCCTTTAAGTTCCTTGTTCACAATGCCCAACCTGCACACGGCAGTTCGATACTGCTGAAGAAGATCTGCCAAGAAACCGAAGACATTTGATTAAAACCACTGACAGTGTATCAAAGCAGTGTTTTAAGAAAGAAGAATCAGCAACACTGGGTGTTGTGTTATAGTAACATGTGGGAACTACTTTTAATATTCAACGTAAAAAAAGAAATGAAAAAGCACAGTTTAAACTCCAGCACAGGACAGGACTGGTGCTGGTTAAATTTTCATTTTCTTCAGTTCTTAATACATTTATTTCTGTCTTGAAAAGAGTTTTCTATATTCAAGCACTCTGTGAATTAAATCACTTTCTCAGCATTCACATCCTGTTTGATATTTAGAACTCAATCTAATTCCACACAAATCTATGAGGGAGCAAGACTGCTTTAAATGTAGTATTATTAGAAAATCACTGTTTCCAACAGACATGACCATTATTTTAAACATAGCTTTCAAAAATGTACTCTTGATACTTAATTTTCAAAAAATTTTTCACTAAATTATTTTGTTTAAAAATACACATTTTTCAAGTTTAAGACTATCTATTGTCTGTCTGTATGGTTTACTAGACACTAAAAATTAAATACATTGACTATACTTTAGTCTGGGGGTCAGCAAACTATAGTCCATGGTCCAAGAAAGGTTTATATAGTTTTATGTGATTATATTCTAAATGGTTATATAAATATGTTCATTACACTCATGTCTCATGGCTCACCGAGCCTACAACACTTATTATTGGGCCCTTTCTCTAGTCACACAAAGATAATCAGTATTCATGGGAATGAGCATACAAATGACCAGACATTAAATAAATATATACAGTAGTTTACATATAAAACTGTGGAAGAAATTATTTGAGTCAGGATACATTAGATATAAGATGAGCTATTTCATAATTTAAGGGTCAAAAACAGTATTAAAAAAATTATCCAGCATACTGGGGATGAGTGAGCAAACACACACATCTGTGAATGTTTACGAACATATTCATATATTAACTACAAATTCTATGTAAGTGTAAGAGAGTGATGACAAGGTCTTTATGTTTCTTTATTCTTTATGATTTGTTGGAGACTCTAAGGTATCCAAAAAAAGTCTGGGTGTTCTCGTTTGACAGTCCTAATTTTCATATTAAAGTTACGTTTTCATGTGCATAAAATAACTCATTTCGTATGTAACTGAGTTACAAAATTATGTCTACACTCATGTCACTCATGTCAGGAATGCTAATTCAGAAAACAATACACAAAATTTCAGGTCATTAAGGGTTGAAATCCTACGTTTTAGTTTAATAAGTTAGTTATGAGGTGCTTTTTCCTTTTTAAATACTCAAGAAATTAGTATGTTCAAAAGCTTTCTAACATTAGTCAACTTGTTATGTATAAGCTGAAAGATGGACTATTAAATACTTCCCACTAAATGGAGCATTAATAAGTTCATATTTTATGCATAAGATGGACAGAACCAACTTAAGCATGCCTCATCAAGCTCCAATTTTTTGTATATGAAACATTAATTTCTATTTACCATGGTGTCTATAAATTTTCTAACTCATAAAATTTTGCCAAACAGAAAAATTAAAAATTGATATTCAGTTCAGTTTATAAATGATTTTAGAGCTTTTGTTATATGTTGACTGAAATTTTCAATTATCTAGGAAAAAACTAGTAACGCTTTACTGTGGAAATAGCAAAATATTTGAAAATAAAAAATTAGTTCATATAAAGGGAAAACAGGTTTTATAAGAAATTACACTTTTAATTATGTTTTAATTTCTGTATGCTACATTAAAAAAGACATAGGTTATTTCAATGTATCCAGGGGAAAGATACAAAGCTACCAAAAATACAAAAGAACTGAAAGTACCAATATCCGAAGGGCTGTTATTAGGCAAATATTTAAGGTTGCTCAGAAGGCAGAAGAAACTTTTCTTGCCACAGGAAGATATAAGCAGTTAAATGGGCAGGTCAACTTTACTAAACAACATTTAGGTCTCTTTAAACTTTGTGTTCTACACAATTCTAATGAGAAATTTATTGGCAAAAGGTGACAAATGCTTGTGAAAAGGGTAAAATTGGGTAACATTTACTAGAACCTCTGCTCTGATTTGCTCTAAAATCATCCACTAGGGGAGAACAGGAGGAAGGCAAGATGAGAGGGGGTGGGTACAAATGAAACAGGGGTAGCAAGGTGACAGGTCCATGAGAATTCATTATTCTGCTCTATTTATTTCCAGTATGAAACAAAGCAGAACAAAACGTCCTTGTTCTGAAAACCACAGAACCTATATAGTCTTAGTCACTACCTCCAAAAATATTAAAAACGTTTTACTTAAAACAACAAAAAAACCTCAAATGGACTATAGTAATTGAGAGGTTACGTATTAGAGTCTATATACTAAGCATAATATAATAAAGTATAAATAATGTCTAGGCTGGCCAGAAGCATATGTATTTGGAAAAATGAAGGTAATAAAAGTGTTAATACGTTCTGTACTCTGAAAATTATAAGGCGCTGATGAAAGAAATCAAGGATGACTTAAATAGGTGGAAAGACATACCATGCTCTTGGATTGGAAGAGTCAATATTATCAAAATGACTATACTACCCAAGGCAATGTACACATTCAATGCAATCCCTATCAGATTACCAAGGACATTTTTCAAAGAACTAGAACAAAATAGTTTAAAGTTTGTCTGGAAACACAAAAATACCCAGAATAGCCAAAGACATCTTGAAAAAGAAAAATGCAGCTGGAGGAATCAGGCTCCCTGACTTCAGACTCTACTACAAAGCTACAGTCATCAAGACCATATGGTACTGGCACAAAGACAGAAATATAGATCAGTGGAACAGGACAGAAAGCCCAGAATTAAATCCACGCATCTACAGTCAACTAATCTATGACAAAGGAGGCAAGAATATACATTGGACGAACGACAGCCTCTTCAATAAGTGGTGCTGGGAAAACTTGACAGCTACATGTAAAAAACTGAAACTAGAACACTTCCTAACACCATGCACAAAAATAAACTCAAAATGGATTAAAGATCTAGATATAAGACCAGAAACTATAAAACTCTTAGAGGAAAACATAGGCCAAACACTCTCTGACATAAATGATAGCAACATCTTCTCAGATCCATGTGTCAGAGTAAGGACAATAAAAAGAGAAAAAAACAAATGGGACTTAATTAAACTTCAAAGTTTCTGCACAGCTAAGGAAACCCTAAACAAAACGAAAAGAGAACCCACAGAATGGGAGAAAATATTTGCAAATGAGTCAACTGACAAGGGATTAATCTCCAAAATTTACAAACACCTCCTACAGCTCAACACCAAAGATACAAACAACCCCATCCAAAAATGGGCAGAGGATCTAGGCAGACAGTTCTCCAAAGAAGACATGCAGATGGCAAATAAACACATGAAAAGATG
Source organism: Catagonus wagneri (assembly GCA_004024745.2). NCBI lineage: Eukaryota > Metazoa > Chordata > Mammalia > Artiodactyla > Tayassuidae > Catagonus > Catagonus wagneri. The sequence continues at coordinate 14,388,413 of PVHT021183608.1, read as the reverse complement.
TTCAACATCGCTCCTCATTAGAGAAATGCAAATCAAAACCACTATGAGGTACCACCTTACACCAGCCAGAATGGCCATCATCAAAAAGTCTACAAATAAGTGCTGGAGAGGGTGTGTAGAAAAAGGATCCCTGTTACACTGTTGGTGGGAATGCAAATTGGTGCAGCCACTGTGGAAAACAGTTTGGAGATTCCTCAGAAAACTCAAAATAGAATTACCATTTGATCCAGCAATCCCACTCCTGGGCATCTATCCAGCAGAAACCATGACTCGAAAAGACACATGTACTCCAGTGTTCATCGCAGCACTCTATGCAATAGCCAGGTCATGGAAACAACCTAAATGCCCATCGACAGAAGAGTGGATAGGGAAGATATGGTACATATACACAATGGAATGTTACTCAGCCATTAAAAGGAACGAATTACCAACATTTATAGCAACATGGATGGACTTAGAAATTATCATGCGAAGTGAAACCAGTCAGACAATTAGACAGCAACACCCAATGCTACCGCTTACATGTGGAAACTAAAAAGACAAAATGAACCTTCTTACAGAACAGACAATGACTCACAGACTTTGGAAAACCTTGGTTTTTCAAATAAGACAGTCTGGGGGTTTGGGGGATGCACTGGGGATTTGGGATACAAAATCTGTAAAATTGACTTGTGATGATTTATGTACACCTATAATTGAAATAAAATCCATTAAGATAAAAACTAAAAGAATTTAAAATACTCTTCCAAAAAGTATTAAAACCTTGAGTGATAAAAAAAAAAGTGTTAATAAGTTTGATGATGTCACAATAATAAATTATATATTGATCACTTATTGGTAATTTAAAAATGCTTTCCCCTCCTCAGTTGCTATTAACAATATTCCTTTCTTCTGTCCTGGCTTCTGCAATGTCCTGGCTTCTGCAATGTCCACAGTAATTTTCTTTTAACAGTTAAGAAAAGTTATTTCTACTTATATGCTCTCTACAGAAAACTCTAATATAGAAAAGTAGGTTGAGAAAAAAAACAGTATGTCTATCATCTCACTTTTTTCTTTCTTTTCATTCCACAAGTTTGTAGATTTAACTTTTAACATGTGTGGTATTTGTATTTATATTTCTTATCCAATTCCAATTCATATATGTATTTTGCTTTTTAGGGCCACACCCACAGCATATGGAAGTTCTTAGGCTAGGGGTTGAATTGGAGTTGCAGCTGCCAGCCTACACCACAGCCACAGCAACTTGGATCCAAGCCCAGTCTATGATCTGTACCACAGCTCACAACAACAGATCCTTAACCTACTGATTGAAGCCAGGGATCGAATCCATGTCCTCATGGATACTAGTCAGGTATGTTACTGCTGAGCCACAATGTGAACTCCCCAACACTGTAAAAGACATTTCCCATATCATAAATTCAATTGAAGCATTTAACGCTTCTAATGTTTGCTTTTAAAAACAAGGCCATAATGGAAGTTCCCGTGCAAAATAGCAGGTTAGGGATCCAGTATTGCCATGGCTGTGGTGCATGCTGCAACTGCAAAGTGGATTTGATCCCTGGCCCAGGAAAGTCCGTGTGCCATTGCGTACGGCTGACAAAACGAAACAGCATAGGCCTTCAGCTGCAGCTCCAATTCAATCCCTAGTCTGGTAACTTCCATATGCTGCAGGTGCAGCCATAAAAAGACTGAAAGAAAAAAAAAAAGAATTTATTTAGGCATGTTTCCTAGAAGATCAATTACTGGTTCGAAGAACATGAGTATTGGGAGTTCCCTTCGTGGCTCAGTGGTTAACGAATTCGACTAGTAACCATGAGGTTGCAGGTTGGATCCCTGGCCTTGCTCAGTGGGTTAACGATCTGGCGTTGCCATGAGCTGTGGTGTAGATCGCAGATGCGGCTCGGATCCTGCGTTGCTGTGGCTACAGTGTAGGCTGGCAGCTACAGCTCCGATTAGACCCCTAGCCTGGGAACCTCCACATGCTGTGGGTGCAGCCCTAAAGTGACAAAAGGCAAAAAAAAAAAAAAGAACACGAGTATTAAAAAAACTAGTAAAATTTTCTGATTATAAAACTAACACTGAGGCAGGTCTGGAAAAACATACAGAAAAAATAACAAGAAAATTGTCTCAATTGTGTAATTCAGAAAAAGACATTCTTCTTTCTACTCTTTTGGGTCACTATTCAAGTGAATATATACATTATCCTTAACTTGGAAAAGTTATCTAACCTTTTTTTTTTTTTTTTAGGGCTGCACCCATGGCATATAGAAGGTTCCCAGGCAAGAGGTTGCATGGGGGTCACAACTGCCGGCCTATACCACAGCCACAGCAATCCCAGATCTGAGCTGCATCTGCGACCTAGGCCATATAGCTTACAACAACGCCAGATCCTTAACACACTGAGCGAGGCCAGGGATCGAACCTGCATCCTCATGGATAGTAGTCAGGTTCTTAAACTGCTGAGCCACAAGAGAACTCTTATCTAACCTGTTGATCCTTAAATGCCTCATTGGTAAAATGAGAAAAACAGCAGTAAGTGAAATGATTCCAGTAATAACAAGCTTAATACACTTAGTCTTAGCGGTCTTCATGTCTCCTTCATCAAGTCTAACCAATGTGTAAAGTTCTTATTCTCCTTAAATTTTTTCTTTTTTGACAAAACAGTTATTTCTAAATACCCACCATTTGGGCTTACCTGGGAGGAATAAGGTATTTTTTTAGTTCTATTATATTATGCTAAAAAATGTATCCTAAGTAAATTATGCTTTTTATACTTTGCAGTCTCATTGCACCCAAATAGTTAGATCAACTGAAATCATGGTCGATTTTTGTGACATTCTATATCTAAAGTGGTACTGGTATTGCAACTTATCAGGTAGAAGTTCCTTGTTTTTTGATTAATGACCTATCATGGATTAATGGTTTCTCATAACAATGTTTCTGTCTCTGTATAATCAACAATTTTAAGAATTTTCATTCTGTAACTTACTGCATCCTGGTTATTAATTTTTGGACCACTAGTATGTAATACATCTGTTATCAGAATGAGTTTATCTTTGTCCTTTTAGTGCCCTTGCCTTGAAGTTAACTTTGACACCAATACAGTTACTTGTAATTTCTTCTACTCAATGTTTACGTTACCTCTTTGTTAATTCTTTAATTTTACCTTGTTATGGAGAGGATAGCCTTTACGTATATAGGGAAGTTCTCAGGCTAGGGGTCAAATTGGAGCTGCTGGCCTACACCGCAGCAATGCGGGATATGAGCTGTGTCTGCAACCTATATCACAGCTCACGGCAATGCTGGATTCCCCAACCCACTGAGCAAGGCCAGGGATTGAACCCGCATCCTTATGGATACTAGTTGGATTCGTTTCGTTCCCTCCCTACCACAACGGGCACTTCCTCATTTGATTTTTTTAAAACATTTGTCTAATACTTGAGTGTTTACTGTTGAATCATTATTCTGTATGTAGAATATATCTTTGAAGATAAACTATGTTATTTAAAAAACCCTTGCAATACTAACTTTACATATGTGACAAATCAATAGGCCACAGAATTCTTTATTTTTTGCTTTTTAGGGCCACACCCATGGCACATGGAGGTTCCCAGGATAGGGGTCGAATTGGAGCTATAGCTGCAGGCCTACGCCACAGCCACAGCTATGCCAGATCCGAGCCGCATCTGTGACCTACACCACAGCTCACGGCAACGCTGAATCATTAACCCACTGAGTAAGGCCAGGGATCGAACCCACAATCTCATGGTTCCTAGTCAGATTCGTTAACCGCTGTGCCAGGACAGGAACTCCAGCCATGGAAACTTTTAACTACAATTTTTTCTTCCTAAAGATCAGGTAAGACCTTATTGTTATACTGACAATCAGATACTCAGGTAAACTGGAAGCTACAGCAATCCAGCACCAGTGTATTTATTTATTTATTGGCTGTGCCTGGGGTGTACAGAAGTTCCAGGCCAGGGATTGAACCTGCACCACAGCAGAGACCCGAACCACAGCAGTGATGATGCTAGATCCTGCTGCTTCACCTGGGAACTCTGCAGCTGTGTACTTTAAAAGTTCCACAGGTACTTTCTTTTAGTTTGGGATCCATTACCATAAACTATAGTGCTAGAGTGATAATAATGGTTGAGGGTTTTTATGCTAATTCACTGTCTCTGACAAAATCGCTTTCTGTGATCTCTCTCTCCCTTCCTCCCTTCCTCTTTTTGCATTTTAGGGCCACACCCATGGCATATGGAAGTTCCCAGGCTAAATAAGGGTTGAATCTGAGCTTCAGCTGCCAGCCTACACCACAGCCACAGTACTCCAGATCTGAGTCTCATCTGTGACCTCTACCATAGCTCATGGCAATGCCGGATCCTTAACCCACTGAACAAAGTCAGGGATTAAACTCACATTCTCATGGATACTAGTTGGATTCATTTCAGCTGCACCAGAATTGGGAACTCCTGTGATTTCCTTTTTTTTTTTTTTTTTTGCCTTTTTGCCTTTTCTAGGGCTACACCCACGGCATATGGAGGTTCCTAGGCTAGGGGTCTAATCGGAGCGGTAGCTGCCGGCCTATGCCACAGCCACAGCCACAGCCACAACAAGGCCAGATCTGAGCTGCGTCTGCAACCTACACCACAGCTCACGGCAATGCCGGATCCTTAACCCACTGAGCGAGGCCAGGGATCACCCACACCTCACGGTTCCTAGTCGGATTCATTAACCACTGAGCCACGATGGGAACTCCTCCTATGATTTCTTATCAGTTTGTTTAGATGTTCACTTGTCTACAGAGAAGATTTTTTCATGCATTCACTGCCATCACTAATAGAAGTATGAAACTCTGTACTGTATATAATTTAAATTTTGACTTTTTTTCTTTTTTCTTTTTAGAGTTGTACCTTCAGCAAATGGAAGTTTCCACACTAGGAGTCAAATGAAAGCTACAGCTGCTGGCCCATGCCACAGCCATAGCAACACAGGATCCGAGCTGCATCTGCAACCTACACCACAGTCCAGGTCAGTGATGGATCCTTAACCCACTGAACAAGGCCAGGAATCAAACCCGCATCTTAAGGGATCCTAATTGGGTCTGTTAACCACTGAGCCATGGAGGGAACTCCTAGATGTTCTCACCCGCAGCATATGGAGATTCTCAGGCTAGGGGTCCAATCTGAGCTGTAGCCGCCAGTCTACACCAGAGCCACAGCAACATGGGATCTGAGCCACGTCTGTGACCTACACCACAGCTCACCACAATGCCAGATTCTTAACCCACTGAGCAAGGCCAGGGATCAAACCCGTGTCCTCATGAATGCTAGTTGGGTTCATTAACTGCTGAGCCATGACAGGAACTCATGGATGTTCTGAAATCTTAAAAAAAACCTTTCTGGCCGGCAAGAGATTGTCCCTCCTGGGAGGAGCCAATCCTTAGGGACAGTGAAGGGCCCAGCATGCCTTTGAGATACTAATTAACCAATCTAGAGCTAAGTCACCTCTACCTGGCCCTCACACCCCAAGAAGCAACATTCCCTTGCCTTAATCATCTCAGAGCCAGGTACCAGGTAACTAGCTAGAAGCCATCCCTAGAGCCCAAAGACCACTGAAATTATTCAAACTAGTCAACCTTAAACTGTTTACCCCATCATGCTTTTCCTAAAGAGATTCTAATAAAGGCTGTGGCTTAAGCACTCTCTTGCTCCTGTCTTCTGCCTCCTGACCATCCTGATATTTTTTATCGTGGTACTGTATGGCATGGTGTTCCTCCTGTTCTTAGGAGCTGTGGGCATAATGAACTTTGTTTTCCTGAGTCTCCCCTGTGTCTCCCTCTTGCAGCTGCACCTGACTATCTTACACAAGAATATAAAACAATCTTCTTCCCACCATCTTTCCCAATTTTTTCTTTTCCTTTTTGGCCATGCCCGTGACATGTGGAAGTTCCCAGGCCAGGGATTAAACCCATGCCACAGCAGTGACAACACTGGATCCTCAACCCACTAGGCCACTAGGGAACTCCCCTAACTACTAGCCAGGAGCTGAATAACCCCAAACTAGATACTACTCAAATTCCTCAACAGTAGAATAATGAAGAAAATAAACTGTAGTATACTCACACAATGGAATACTATCCTGCAATGAAAATGAACTGCAACTACATACAGTGTTGAACAAATAAAGCTAGACACACAAAGAAGTATGGCCTGCATGATTCCACTTACGTAAAGTATAAAGATATGATTCCACCCACACACATGAAGTGCTTAGAGTAGTCAAATTCACAGAGCCAGAAATGTGGGTAGTTGTAGAGGCACGGAAGGAAGAGAGAATGGGGAGCTGTTGGTTACAGGGTACAGAGCTTCAGTTTTGCAAAAGGAAAAGATTTCTGGAGATTGTACTTAACACTACTGAACTGTACACATAAACATTATCATATTAAGATGATAAGCTTAGTTGTATGTATTTTACTATAATTTACTATTATTTTTTAAAGTTAATAACAAACTACTTTTTGCTGGAAAACTACATATCCAAGCGTATTAGAACTACATAAAATTAAAAGCACACAGGCTCTCAGGTGATGATCTGCAGGGGACCCTCCTATAAAGTATATGCACTTCAGAGCATAGCTCTGCAGATAACTGTATCAGCCAACTAGAAAAAAGGGGACACGGCTTGTAGAAGGGAAAATGGGGGAGGTCACATGTCATGCACTCTAAAAAAGTTCTTAGTTGTATCTAGATAGTTAAAACTTTGATATAAAAAGTATTATAATAATTTGATGAAATATTGGTTTATTCAACAAAAAAAATTATTTTATTTCAAGATAACGAAAATATGAGGGAAAACCTACTTCCTGTATATGTATTTCAAAACTACCTGATGTAAGAAAGCTGAAGTACTGGACAAAAACATCTCATTCATATTTGTTACTGGTTAAGTTTTGATATTAGAATCTCAATACACAAGCTCCAAATAAAGGATTAAAATCAAATGAGAAATTATTATTTAAGTACTTATTTAACCTACCTATTTGTTCCCCTAAGATGAGGCACTGTTTTGGGATTGGAGCTCCAAATACCATTCCCCGAAGTTTATCCATTGGAGGAGCTTTATTCTGAAGGCCCCCAAACTTTCCATTACTTCGAATGCGATCTCCATCTCTGGTCAGCAGTGTAGGACAGTGTGTAATTTTAACAACCTATTGTAAGTAAATGCATATAGATTAATAAGTCTATAAAACTTATTTCAATCTCTCGAAGAAAGAAACCATTTAAGGGTTCTGAGATAAGAAATGACATGATCTTGAGAGCACTTTCACAAAATTTATTAGCTAGTGATGTGTAAGATGACTGGGGAAAAAAAGAGGCAGGGAGATGAACTAGACTATCTCGTGTTTGTCTAAACTGGAATAGTGACAATACAAATGGATAAAAAAGTGAAACTGACAATCTGACTGATGGCCTGACTGATAAGAAGAGAGAGAGAGACAAGCCAGAGAGCAACGTGCTTCTGAAATCCAAGGCAGTATCTAGGCAGTATCGCCAGCTCAGTTTCCTTCTGTTAGACAGAAGTCTTCCAGATGTCCAAAGGGTAGTAAAAATAATATATTACAGAAGAAAAAACAAACTGAAAAGCAAAGGGATGAATTTTCAGAGAACAATACTACAGTTTCAGCTGTAGGAAGGAAAAAACTAGTAAACTGAGAATTTGGGGGACTAGAATTATGTAGTAAACCTAAGTCATGGAAAGAGACTTTCCATAGAAGTAGAAAGCATTAATTAAGAACTAAATTCTACAGAGAAGTCAGAGAACAAAACACTTAGTATTTAATGATCTTCAATAATGTTCTTTCAAAACAAGGTCTAGGGGAGATTTAAAAAAATAAAATGTTCAACCTCACTGGTAGCCAGAAGTAGAAATGAAACAACTTGCAGTGGAATTCAAATGAAATATCTGCACTACCCAAACGTTAAAATACACCCCCCCACCACAGACTGTTGGAGAAAGGATCTTCTTGTACTGATCTGCTCTAGGACAACCCTTCTCAAAGCAAATGTGAAAACCGTTAAAAGGTTTAACATTTTACATGACCCAGCAATTACACTTGTAAAAATATGAAAAATATCACAGATGTGAACAATGTACACTGAGACAGTGTTTTAATAATGAAAAATATGAAACTTCAACAACTCAAAACATCACATAAATAAATTATGGCACCACCACACAAGAAAACAGAAAGCATACATATAAAAATGACTGAAAAATATTATAACTTAGCAACATGTAAAAACACGTAATCCAGTCTAATACTGGGGATTAAGTAGTTTGAATTATAAAAAATTCTATAAAATTTGATTTTTTAAAAAATGAAAAGTAGGAGTTCCCATTGTGGCTCAGTGGTTAACGAATCCAACTAGGAACCATGAGGCTGCAGGTTCGATCTCTGGCCTTACTCAACGGGTTAAGGATCCGGCGTTCCCATGAGCTATGGTGTAGGTCACAGATGCGGCTCAGATCTCGCGTTGCAGTGGCTGTGGCGTCAGCCGGCAGCTACAGCTCCGATTAGACAGACCCCTGGCCTGGGAACCTCCATATGCCATGGGTACGGCCCTGAAAAGACAAAAGAAAAAAAAGAAAAGAAAAGTAATAGGACATGTAATAGAAAATCATGACTAGTATTTATTCTTAATATAATTCCAAGATATTTTACAGATGTTTCCCCACCAATTGGATACTTTTTCTTTTTCTTTTTTTTTTTTTTTGTCTTTTTAGGGCTGCACCTGTAGCATATGAAGGTTCCCAGGCTAGGGGTCTAATTGGAGCTGTTCCTGGCCTATACCAGAGCCACAGCAACATCAGATCTGAGCCGGTGTCTGCAACCTACACCACAGCTCACAGCAACGCCGGATCGTTACCCACTGAGCAATGCCAGGGATCGAACCCGCAACCTCATGGTTCGTAGTCGGATTTGTTTCTGCCGTACCACGACAGGAACTCCAGATACTTTTTAAAAATAAAAAATTTTTTTTCAGTTTAGTTTTACTCATTTTTAATTGAGGTATATTTTATATATATTAAAATGCATGGATCTAAAATGTAACCACCACACAAAACAAGATATAGAGCATTTCCATCATCAGAAAGTTCCATTGTGTCCCTTTCTAGTCTTTGATTTTTATCAACAGGGATAAATTTTGTTCATTCTTAAACTTCATATAATTGAAATCGCATAGCATGCATGTACAGTTATGCCATATCCACAGTTCTTCATTGGTGGATTCGACCAACCACAGATCATGTACTATATTTATGATCCATGGCTGGTCGAACATGCAAATGTTAAAAATAAAATTTAAATTCAATAGAATACCTATTTGAAGAAAATCTGTGGTGAAAGAAATGAATCTTTAGTAAAACTTTCTCAGTTTTGGTTTGGGTTCATATGTTTTCTAGAAATTAACATTAAAAATACAGACTGGATTTACTACTATTGTTCATTTATCAGGATTCAGACAACATTTTTATACATTCATTACCATTTTATTTTTTAAAATATTTACTTATTTATTTATTTAGCTTTTTAGGGCCGCACCCACAGCACATGGAGGTTCCCAGGCTAGGGGTCCAATTGGAGCTACAGCTGCCAGCCTGCGCCACAGCCACAGCAACACAGGATCTGAGCCTCGTCTGTGACCACAGCTCATAGCAACACCAGATCCTTAACCTACTGAGCAAGGCCAGGGATTGAACCTGCAACCTCATGGCTCCTAGTTGGATTATTTCTGCTGCGCCATGATGGGAACGCCTCATTACCATTTTAAATAACAAACACACTCAAATTTCTTGTTTATTCTCTAGTCAGAGTGACAATACGAGTGATAAGCCTTTGGTAGAAAGCAAAGTTTGGCTCCCCTCTGACAACAATTCTACAAATACTGGATAGTTTTTCAATTCCCAAATAGCATGGAAGGAAGAGGGATGAGGAGTTGCTATTTAATGGGTAGAGAGTTCAATTTCGCAAAAAGAGAGTTCTGGAGTTTGGTTGCACAACAAAGTGAATGTAACTATCATTTCTGTACACTTAAAAATGGCTCAGATGGCAAACTTTGTTATGTGTAAGTTACCGTACTTTACCATTAAAAAAAACCTTCAATCTTCATTAAACACTACATTAGCACAAAAGATCATGAAGCTTCTGCAGCTTCAGTGAGTGAACAACAGTGCAACAGCTCTGGGCTATACTTAATTCACAACTACTGTAAGGATTAGCAAAGGACAGAATCAATAAGGGGTTGAAGTAGTAAAAACTGCCTAAAGAATATAAGAAAAGAAAGCAATAACAAAGACTACTGGAATCTAATGTCACCAAGAAAGTCATAAAAGCCTTTTCTTAGAAGAGCTTTAAAACATTTAACTGGTAGAGTGACAAATAACTTCATTCAAAACTTTGGAAGCAAAAAAACCTATATATGCTATACCAATTATGAAAAACCAATGCTCTACCTGCTTTCATCACATTTTCTCTAGAACTTTTTTTGAAGCTATGGATTGATGTCTTTCATCAGTTCTTTAAAGTTTTTAGCCATTAGTTCTTCAAATATTATCTGTGATTCTTTTCTCCTCTTCCTCTTGGCACTCTGATCAGACTCCCTTTTGGATTTTCTCATTCTATCCTCCCTGACCATCAACCTCTCTCTCACCTTCCTTCTCTCTGGAGTGCAGTCTGAACAATTTTTCTGACCCATCTTCAGATTCACTGAATTCTCTATTAAGCTGTTAAGCCTGCTTAGGATTTAATATTTTATTATATTTTTTATTTTTACAAGCTTATTAGATTTTTTTTTTTTTTTTTTGTCTTTTCAGGGCCACACCCGCTGCACATGGAGGTTCCCAGACTAGGGGTCCAATCGGAGCTGTAGCCAACAGCCGACACCATAGCCACAGCAACGCAGGATCCAAGCCACATCTGTAACCTACACCATAGCTCACAGCAACACCAGATCCCCAACCCACCGAGTGACGTCAGGGATCAAACCCACAACCTTACAGTTCCTAGTCGGATTCGTTAACCACTGAGTCACAACGGGAACTCATTTGATTTTTTTTGTCTACTTGCTCTTATTTTTAATACTTTCATTTCTTAAAATACATTAAATGTACTTTAAAAATATTTGCTCTTATGCTCCATATGAAGATTAACTATTTTAAAAGTGAATTCTTTCAGAATTTGTGTTTGCTCTGCTCAGACACCTAAGGACATTATCAATGCAGCACCTTTACCTTGAGGTCTCTCTTTTTTTTTTTTTATGATCGCACCTGTGGCATTGGTAAGTTCCCAGGCCAGGGACTGCATCTGAGACAGCTGAGACCCGTGTCACAGCTGTGGCAACACGGATCCTTTAACCCACTGAGCCAGACCAGGGATCAAACCTGAACCTCTGCAGCAACCTGAGCCGCTGCAGTCAGATTCTTAACCCAATGCACCATTGCAGGAACTCCCACCTTGAGGTTTCTCAGACCACTCAAGTATTACAAATGCAAGTTGCACACAGACACGAGAGCCAATTTGTTTCTTAGTGAATTCTCTAGGAAAATATTTATTTACTTATTTATTTTCTTTTCCACTTAGTGCCAAGGTTCAAGAGAGGCATTTTTCCTGCAGTCTCCAGAGACACTTGGAGTTGAGATGTAGGTGGCGAGCTAATTTTGTTGTTCACCCTTATACCTCAGGAAAGAGGTCTTCTATCAAAGTCCCCACTTTAAAGTCCTGGATTTTGTACCTTACCCTCTAAGCCTTTCAAGGGAGTGAAAATTGACGTTCAAGTCTATTCAGTTTGACAATGTTATCAAAGCAAAATCTAGCTTTAGTGTTATGCTCATCTCTCTGGTTTTCCACATTCACTGAGAATTCCTACTTTCTTGCCAGTTCTTGTACTAACATATCTTAAAAACAGAGTCAGAAATAGCCTTCTGAAATGGTCTTTCAGTTCATCCCTGGTAGAATTTCCTCTGGCTATCCAAGCTGTCTAGTCCATCTGTGTATAACCCTCAGTGCCTAGCACTGGGCCTAGTAATATGCTGGAGCCAGCAACTGCTGGGTCATGAGAACCAGGCCGCCTGGATGCCTCATTCAATGACCACATGTAGGCACCTGCAAGTCAGCCATGCCATGAGTATTCACACTAAGAGGACTGGTAAAAGGTACAAATCAGGATCCCACTACACCACTCTCCAGAGCCAGCTGCCGAAGATTTAAGAGCATAGCACTGTGTCTCAAACACAGTGAATGTCCACATAACTAACCAAACTGTAATTTTTCAGTTATTATCCAACTTGTTAATTCTATCTTCACTAGTAAGCTTCTCATCTTCTCCCAACTGATCCCAAGTTGTCATAATATTTAATGGGCATAGTATTTAGTCTATAATTTAGATCACATAGACATGTTAATCCTCCACCCACAACTGTTTGCTGGTATTGCATACTATAGCCATTATTAGGCTCAAAAGGAACTGTTCATGAAGATGTCAACTACTTTCCCCTGATTAGTTGTTTACTTTTCAATAATCTTACTAATTTAACTCTCTAAAATTCAAGATACACTTACTACATCTTAACTTGGCCCAGAAAAAACTGCTCTAAGTAGTTCTAGTTCTGCCATGTTAAAACTTATGGTTTCTCATCTAAAAAGTGAGAGTAGATGGATTCTAAGATATTCACGATTTTAAAATATGCTGCTTATAGATACTGGATCATATTTTAAACTGGCCTCTGTTTTCTCTTACTCATTTTCAGTTATTATAATTTGGAAGCCTATGTTTTCATACATGTTTACCAATTGGCATTTCCAAGCCTCAAACACCATACTGTTAAATTTAATACTTTTTGTATATCAAAGAATTCAAGAGCTTTGGATTTCACATCCAAAGAGACCTTTCCTTTACTGAAATTTATTCAATTTCTGTTTTATTCAATCCATTTTTTTCCCTTCCTTCTTTCTTTTTAAAGGCCGCACTTGCGGCATATGAAAGTTCCTGGGCTAGGGGTCAAATAGGAGCTTCAGATGAGGCCTATGCCACAGCCACAGAAACGTGGAATCCAAGCCACATCTGTAACCTACATGGCAGATTGCAGCAACACTGGATCCTTAACCCACTGAGCAAGGCCCGGGATCGAACCCGCCTCCTCACAGACACTAATGTCAGATCTTTAATTCACTGAGTCCCAATAGGAACTCCTATTCAGTCTTCTGGAAGGCCCTTCTTCACAGTAGACTGACTGACTTCCCTCATTAAGTAAAACTTAGAAGTAATATAGAAGAAACAATCCTTCTTAATATATGCAACATTATACGGCATATTTTTTCAGCTTGTTTAAAGTACAAATGCTTATTTTTAAAAGGGTATCGGAGTTCCTGTCATGGCTCAGTGATTAACGAATCTGACTAGGAACCATGAGGTTGCAGATTCGATCCCTGGCATCACTCAATGGGTTAAGGATCTTGCGTTGCCGTGAGCTATGGTGTAGGTCACAGATGTGGCTCGGATCCTGAATTGCTGTGGCTGTGGTGTTGGTCAGCAGCTACAGCTCTGATTAGACCCCTACCCTGGGAATCCCCATATGCCGTGGGTGCGGCCCTGAAAGGACAAAAAGACAAAAAAATAAAATAAAATAAATAAATAAATAAATAAAGAGTATCATCTTACACACATTTCGTACATCTTCATTTTAGGACATATCAATCCACTATCTTTTTAACAGCTACATACTATTCTACTATATAAATTACTATAATGGAGTTGTACAATCCTAAAGATGGAAATTTAGATAGTTTCCAAAATTTCCCATAAAAATTCTTAAACATTCTAATGAATATTCTTATGTACATCTTCATATGCTTGTACGGGTGTGTCTGTTAAATTATTTTAATTCATCGTGATGGTATAAAGATGGCAGCAACTTCTTGGTTCTTCCCATGAAGAGGAAGGAGAGAGTCTACTCAAACTCCCCATTCCCCTGTTTGGATTTGGGTTGGCCAGATTCTGACCAACTGAATGTACTTACTTTTTTTTTTTTTTGGTCTTTTTGTCTTTTCTAGGGTCGCACCCATGGCAAGTGGAGGTTCCCAGGCTAGGGGTCTAATTGGAGCTGTAACTGCCTGCCTAAGCCACAGCCATAGCAATGCCAGATCCTTAACCCACTGTGCAAGGCCAGGGATCGAACCCGCAACCTCAAGGTTCCTAGTCGGATTTGTTAACCACTGAGCCATGACGGGAACTCCTGAATGTACTTTCTGAGGCTGAGACTTAGAGACCTGTAACTTCTTTCTTCATTACTATAACTTCCCTTCTTAGGACCCAGATGCCATTTAAAAAAGCCCTAGCAGGAGCTCCAGTCATGGCTCAGTGGTTAACGAACCCAACTAGGATCCACGAGGATGTGGGTTTGATCCCTGACCTTGTTCAGTGGGTTAAGGATCTGGTGTTGCTGTGAGCTGTAGCATAGGTCGCAGACGTGGCTCGGATCTGGCATAGCTGTGGCCTTAAAAACAACAATAACAACAACAACAAAAAAGCCCTAGCAGTCACAAGGAGAGGCCTGCATGGAGAGATGTAAGTCTTCCAGGCGACAACCCCAACTTAGGGCCTAGCTACTAGCCAGTACCAACTAGCCAGTATGAGTGGGAGATTAAGTGAAATAGAAACTAATTCATTTTCAAAAATAATCTCAAGTAAATATTTCCAACCCGGAACTTGATGAGTTGGCCTCTTTTTCCTCCTTAGCCTGGTCAGCTAACAAAATGTTCCTAAAAAAGAAATGGAAAGCTTCAGGGCTAAGATCAAATCCAGTGTACTGCCAATAAAATGTGGCCTCAGAGTTGAAGTCAAGTCAAGGATGCCCCTATTTTAAGATCCCAGAAAGACTTAAGGCACCGCTTTCAAGATCCTCTCAGCTTGGGAAAAAAAAAGGGTTTCCAACAACCTTAATGGCACTGTCTCAGCACCTGTGAGGAGGGGATAAGAACAATAAACCCAGCAGACAGAACCAGCTGCGCCTCTGGCCAACTCCACCTGAATCCCTACATGGCAACCAGAATCCACTGACAGGTGTGTGAGGCATTTTGGAGCTTTCACCATCTCAGTGCAACCAGCCAACACTACTTAGGGAAACTCATTGAGAAATGAGAACTAAGATGTTGTTAACTGTTTATAGCCACTAACTTTTGAAGTATTTGTTATATAGCAATAAATAACAAAAATTTATATTGCCAAACTGCTCTCCAAAGGTGTTATGGGGTATATCCCTCAAAATCTCTATGCTAACCAACCCCCAGTTCCTCAAAAATTTGACCTTATTTTAAGTTTGGGTCTTCATAGAAGTAATCAAGTTTAAATGAGGTCATTAAGAGTGGGTTCTAATCCAGTGAGTAGTGTCCTTAAAAGATGGGGAAATTTGGACACAGACATGTCTAGAGGTTCTCAGAGACAGGGAGAAAATGAGTATTTACTAACCAAGTAGAAAGGCTTGGAACAGACCCTTCCTCTCACAGCCTCTGAAAAGATCTGACCCTACTCACACCTTGAATTTGAATTTCAAGCCTACGGAACTATGGGACAACACATTTCTATTTAAGCTACGCAGTCAGTGGTACTTTATTACAGCAGTCCTAACAACTAATAAACAAGGACTAAACCAAATTACATTTACAACAACATTACCTGAAGGTACTCTTTCAATGACACCATCAATCATTAATATTGAGTCTTAAACAATTTCATAACCCCAAAACATCTTGTTTTAATTGGCATCTTGGAAAATTCATTCATATATTTTGCACAAATTTATGCTGCTTATCAATTTATAAATTTGATTTTGAGAAGATTAGCCATTTGCATACATACAATAATTTCTATATATGTAGGGCTCTAATATACTGACTTTTTAAAATACACATTAGAAGTGGTGCTACAAATTAAAAAATGCAAATACGTACCTCTTTTCTATAATGATTGGCAGCATCCAAATTATCCAAAATAATGGTGTCTCCTAACAGCATACCAAACACTAAAAATTCAATAAGCAAATTTTAAAAATTATGACATCTTTTTTGGTCATATTAAAATATTAACACAAACTTCTGGTACTAAGCATGCTGTAGTGTACACTGAAGTCAAAATACAATGACTGTGCACATGAAATTTACAAAATCTTATAAAAAAATGTTACCTCAATTTAAAAAAAAGTAAAAAAGAAACAGAGTGCCAGCCATGAAAGTAACTTTACATTTTCTATTAGTCATATTATTAAAAGGGGAAAGCAATTGGAACAACTTAACAATGTATTTTATTTAATCTAATATACTCAAAATATTATTCCAAAGATATTTTAAAAATTTAACACACATTACTAGGTTTTCTTAGAAACAGTGCTAATGTTAGAATTTTATTTTTTTTTGTCTTTTTAGGGCCCTACCTGGGGCATCTGGAGGTTCCCAGGTTAGGGGTCCAATCGAAGCTGTAGCCGCTGGCCTACACCACAGCCACAGCATTTTGGGATCCAAGCCACATCTGCCACCTATACCACAGGTTCATGCCAAGGCTGGATCCTTAACGCACTGAACAAGGAAGGCCAGGGATTGAACCCATATCCTCATAAATACTGGTTGAGTTTGTTAACCACTGAGTGAGCCATGATGGGAACTCTAAGAATTTTATTCGATACCTTCCTCTAACAGGAAAAAATAAAATTTTTTTTCTTTCTTTTCATGGCCACACTTGCGGCATATGGAAATTCCTGGGCTAGGGGTCGAATCAGAGCTGCAGCTCAGGCCTATGGCAACAGCCATGGCAAAAGTAGATCCAAGCTGCATCTGCAAAATATGCCTCATTCTTAACCTAGTGAGCGAGGCCAGGGACCAAACCTACATCCTCACAGAGATTGCACTGGGTCCTTAATCTGCTGAACTACAACAGGAACTCCAAGAAAAGTAAATATTAATAAAGGTATCATTTATAAAATAAATAACATAAATTCCCATAATTAGTCATTTATATATCTGGATCATAAATGTTACATCTATATAAAAAAAAGTCATCACAATTTTCTTTACCTGTTTCACAATGTTCTACGCTATCTGGAAATGTTAACAAATCTCGGGCAAAGACGGGATCTCCAATGGGTTTAAAATACAATTTTCCATTTCGGTAATGAGGTAGAGGTCTGAATAAAAAGAAATTTTAAACAAATCATGTAACATTTTTTTTTTTTTTTTTTTGCTTTTTGGGGCCTAACCCATAGGATATGGAAGTTCCCAGGCTAGGGGGTCGAATCAGAGCTGCAGCTGCCAGTTTACATCATAGCTATAGCAATGTGGGATCTGAGCCATGTTTTCGACCTACACCACAGCTCATGGCAACACTGGATCTTTAACCCACTGAGAGAGGCCAGAGATCGAACCTACATCCTCAGAGACACTATGTTGGGTTCTTAACCTTATGAGCCACAACGGGAACTCTGATAATTCATTTTTAAATTCAGCAACTTGATAAAAGGCAGAAAAGATATTTCAGAACAAAATCATTACTTTCACTTTTTTTTCTAACCTTTTCCAATCTGGAAGAGTCTTCTTATAAATAGAATCAAGAGGCAACACTTGCTGACGACCCTGTGTCTCGTCATAAATGCGCCGTGCAGCATCAGTGGTTAGGGTGACCACACAGTCCATGTCACTCGCCAGATGCCAAGAAATAACCATTGCAGCTCTATCATCTTCAATTTGTGCCAGGTGTGCAATCTACAATCCATTTAAAAATATCAAATAAAAAACTTTTAAATATATAGAAACTCCATGTTAAATATTTTAAAAGCCCAAGTCAAAACAGCAAAAACTCTTTTTTAAACACTCACATGAATTAAAAAATATTCTCAAACTATAAAAACTTATTGGCTTAAATATATTAAATTGTCTCTTCTGCTATTAAATTCTGAAAAACTGTTCCACAGGTTAAACAACAGTAAATTTTGCAAATGACCAAATAAAAATATTTTGAGTATTATCAAGTAATTGATATACTTTTTTCCACATTTAATATCTCCACTATTGGGGAAAGTAATCATAAAATACACTTAAACATACTATGTCATACCCTTCCTAAGTAGATCTTTTACTCTGATAATATAGTATTTTTCTTCCAGAAAATAAATCTTAATGTCACAAATTAAGAATCATTTCCTCTATTTATATGAACACTTTGGAACTTAAGATTAATGGTCAACTCTATTTAAATATAGTTAACCTTTAAACAATGTGGGGGCTAGGGGTGCTGACCCTCTGAGCAATTCAAAATCTGCATTTAACTTCACGGTCGGCCCTCCACACCCCCAGTTTTGCATCCAAGGATTTAACCAATCATGGATGGCAGTACTGCAGTCAGTATTTACTGAAAAAAAATCTGTGTGTAAGTGGACCCTCAGAGTTCAAAACCATGTTAAAGGTCAACCGTACAGCTGTCCACAGGGGACTGGTTCCAGGACCCTCTCAGATACCAAAATTTACCGATGCTTAAGTCCTTTATATAAAATGACACAGCATTTGCACACAACCTATGCATGTCCTCTTGCATACTTTAAATCACCTTTACATTACTTACAATACCTAATACAATGGAAATGCTACTGTCAATAGTTGCCAGAGTGTGACAAATCCAAGTTTAGTATTTGGAAGTTTCTAGAAATCCCTCCCACCAATATTTTCCATCCATGGTTGGTTGAATTTGAGGATGTGGAACCTGTGGATACGGAGGACCTACTGTATTTCAGTCACAAGGTTGCTCAAAGTTTTCTTGCTCAAAGTCCAACAAGGTTGAAATGTGGCTGATTTCAAAACCTCACTTACTACATTGGTATAAACTCTATCCTTTATTCTTAGCTTTTCTGGAAGCAAAACCTGCCCTAGCAATGAGAATGTTGTGTCACTGTTTGGCAGTGCCTGAGCGTGTAGAAGTTCCCAGGCCAGAGATTGAACCCATGCCACAGCAGTGACCCGAGCCATAGCAATGACAACACTGGATCCTTAACTGCTAGGCCACCAAGGAACTCTTGTTGTGTCACTGTTAAAAAGGTCACAACGTCCACCCTTGTACAATACTCCCTCTCATACTTATCTGTGGTTTCTCTTTCCTCAGTTTCAGTTACACACAATTAACTGTGGTTTGAAAACATTAAATAGAAATTTCAGAGGAGTTTCCGTCATGGCACAGCAGAAACGAATCGGACTAGGAACCATGGGTTGCAGGTTCAATCCCTGGCCTTGCTCAGTGGGTTAACAGTCCGGTGTTGCCCTGAGCTGTGGTGTAGGTGGCAGATGAGGCTCGGATCTGGCATTGTTGTGGCTGGGGTGTAAGCTGGCAGCAATAGCTCTGATTAGAACCCTAGCCTGGGAACCTATATATGTCACGGGTGTGACCCTAAAAAGCAAAAAAAAAAGGAAATTTCAGAAATAAACAATTCATAAGTCTTAACTTGCATGCCAACTGAGTAGCATGACGAAATCCCACTCTGTCCTGGCTGGGATTCCCAACCAGTGATATTATCAGGGATCCATGACCCAGGATCATCACCCAAAGCAGATGATCCTCCTCTTCATGTATGCTAAGAAGGTCAACAGTAGCCTACATCATTCACCTCACTTTGTGCCATCACACAGGCATTTTATCACATCATATCACAAGAAGATGGGTGAATATAGTACAGTAAGATATTGTGGGAGGGAGAGGGGAGAAAGACCACATTCACATGACTTTTATTATAGTATGTTGTTATAACCATTCTATTTTATTATTGGTTATTGCTGTTAACTTTCCTTTTTTTTCTTTTTAGGGCAGTACATGTGGCATATGGAAGTTCCCAGGCTAGGGGTCGAATCGGAGTTGCAGCTCCCAGCCTACATCACAGCAACCCTGGATCCGAGCCGCCTCTATGACCTATGCCACAGCTTGTGGCAACACTGGATCCTTAACCCACTGAGTAAGGCCAGAGATCAAACCCACAACAGGAACGACTGCTGTTAATTTCTTACTATGCCTAATTTAAGGCATCCAGTGGGGTCTTGGAACACATGTCCCATGGATAAGGGGGGGACTACTGTATTCCAATTCCCTAAATGTTAGAAGAGCAGTAAGAAAACAGACACGCAAAGAAACCAGTACACATGTATGAAGATATAAAATGACACAGCCAAAAAGGATTAGTAGAGGCAAATCAAATTCAGTGACCTCATTCTATTTGTGACCATAAGTGTTAAGACAGGTGTCCAACTGGTGGTTGCTCACAAGCATCCTTACCTTAGAACTGGGATGATTATTTCCTTTTTTTTGTTTTGTTTTTTTTTGCCTTTTTGCCTTATCTAGGGCCCCACCCGTGGCATATGGAGGTTCCCAGGCTGCCGGCCTTCGCCACAGCCACAGCAACACAGGATCCGAGCCGCATCTGCATCCCACACCACAGCTCAGGGCAACGCCGGATCCTTAACACACTGAGCAAGGCCAGGGATCGAACCCGCAACCTCATGGTTCCTAGTCGGATTCGTTAACCACTGAGCCACAACGGGAACTCCAGGGATGATTATTTCTAAGTGATCAGTTCCTACTAGACTCCTTAACATTACACTTTCTCCTTAAACTTTCAGGTGATTCAAAGTATGTACATTATTATTCTTTGCTTTTTCCAAAAATCTAATCCTTTCTAAGCATGAATTCATTTTTTCCTTTTTTAAACTTGTATACTACATAGAGTGTCCTGTTCTTTCAAGCGTTAGCTGCTTTTCCAGTTTTGAGTCTACTCTTTTTTTTTTTTAAGACAGGATCTTTTTAATGTTACCCTAGTCATTTTTCTGGATGTTACTATTCTTTCTTGTTAGGGATGGGGGATACCTGCCACTTAAAAAAAAAAAAAAAAAAAAGGAACACAGATGGGATTTTAAGATATTTGAAATTATTAAAGTATTAAAAATACAGAAAATTTTCTCTTGTTGATTATAAGAGGGTTTTTACTTCTGAGAGAAGACAGGAGAAACTACATAAAATGAATTTCAAAGGTATCCCCTAGATGGAAAACTTTAAAATATGCTTCTTTTCCTAAATTTTATTTTATATTTTGGTAAAAATTTTCAAATACTAAGCAAGAATTTTGTATCAAATGAACCACTGAAATGCTGAATGCTAGTACCCAAAACCAGGCTAACTACTACAGAGACCTATATGCTTAATCAAAGGACCACTTCCTTCTATAAAGAGTCCCTCTTTCTGAGTTCCCATTGTGGCTCATCAATAATGAACCTGACCAGTACCCATGAATATGCAGGTTCAACCCCTGGCCTCACCCAATGGGTCGGGGATCTGGAGTTGTCACAAGCTGCAGTGTGGGCTGCAAATGTGGCTTGGATCTAGCATTGCTGGGGCTGTGGTATAGGCTGGCGGCTGTAGCTCCGATTACACCCCCAGCCCAGGAACTTCCGTATGCTGCTAGTGTGGCCCTAAAAAGCAAAAAAAAAAAAAAAAAAAAAAAGTACCTTTCTATAAATTGGTTCTGAGAAACAATTACATAAATTACATATTAGGGTCTAGTTTTCCAATTTGTAAATGTACATTCTAATTTTTTTCAATATTTATATTTGGGATTTATATAATAACGTTAACATGGTTTTAGCAGTAAACACTGCTATACATTTTTAGAATAACCACTACCCTCTAAATTCAATGTGCAGTTTACCTGTGACATCAGGGAACTGTTTATAAAGAATTTACCAACGACTTCAGTCAGAAAGACCTTGGTTTACATCTAAGTTTTGCCTCTTAATAACTACACAATAACAAGTTAAGTTCTCTGATCTTCAACTTCTTCACATAAAAACTATGAATATAAAACATTTCATACAGCAGTTGTGAAAGTAGAATGATGTTCATGAGTAACAGGAACAATAATTAACCACAGAGATTCTAGATTCAGATGCCTGGATTTGAGTCCTGGCTCTGCCACTTACTGCTGGCTATACAGACTTGAGCAAGTTTTTTAATCTCCCTGTACCTTAGTTTCAAAACAGAGGTAAAAGTAGAAAGCTGAGATGCATATTAAATGGAAATTTAACAGGTTGTATACAAGTGCATCTATCACAAACTCCAACACCACTAAAAGCTGAAGGTGGAGTTCCTGTCCTGGCTCAGTGGTTAACGAATCCGACTAAGAACCATGAGGTTGCGGGTTTGATCCCTGGCCTCGCTCAGTGGGTTAAGGATCCGGCGTTGCCGTGAGCTGTGGTGTAGGTTGCAGACGTGGCTCGGATCCTGTGTTGCTGTGGCTGTGGCGGAAGCCGGCAGCTACAGCTCCTGTTAGACCCCTAGCCTGGGAACCTCCATATGCCGCAGGTGCGGCCCTAGATAAGGCAAAAAGACAAAAAAAAAAAAAAGCGAAGGTACTGGGAGAAAAGGCAAGAGATGATAAAAGATATACAAAGAACCAAAACCTAGCTAAAGAACTTATGAATACTACAAACAGATATCCTGATCCAGAAAAGATACAAATGAGAATGTTCAGGGTTGAATAATGGTATAATAAAAATGAAAATATAATTTATTTGACAAAAAGTAAAACCAAAGAGGGAAAGAACAGAAAAAGAAAGGCAGTTTTTCCCCCCTTGGCTGCAAATATGTATAAAATTTTTTTCTTTGTTTTTTTAAGTTCTAGGAGCATACCAAAATTTATTCCTTTACAATATCATACTCAGAACTCAGAAAAATTCAATCTTTCTCTCTCTTCTGTTGTCTCATTGAAGTCTGAGTTACATGTCCAGGTCTTGGCTACCTGGAGAGCCATATAAAATGAAAGCATCTCTTAAGTATACAACAAGCCTTGAACTAAGTAAATAGGACAAGTTAATTTCTGCCACAACCCTCAACAGTAATAAGAATTATGGAATTAATTATGCACTTCACCTTTAAATTCTACCAAACCCATACATGGTAATGAGAACAGCAGTTTGTTGGAAAAAAATTTAAACTGCAAAGAAACTGACACACTTTTATTATTTTTCTTTTAAGGCCACACCACCTATGGAAAATCTCAGGCCAGGGACTGAATCTGAGCCTCAGTGGTGACCTACACTGCAGCTGCAGCAACACTGGATCCTTCAACTCACTGTGCCAGGCAAGGGATCAAACCTACACTTCTGCAGGAACCCAAACTGCTGCAGTCAGGCTCTTAACTCATTGTGCTACAGTAGGAAGCGCTGATATGCTTTTATTAAAATGTCATTTAAAAACACACTTTAAACAAAATATGATAATAAAATGTACTGCTTCTTAAAAGGCTTAAACACAAACCTTTCCCAAAACATCTCCATTGCCTTTATAGTTTGGAAGAGTACACGATCTTCTAGGTTTTTTCTGCAGTTCTTCCTGTTCTGCTATCTTGCTTTTCAAAAGTGCTTCAATGTGTGGCATCTGTAATTTATTAAGAAAAATTAACTGCAAGGCCCATTACAATTACTATTGTAGCAGGCAGAGAAAAACCAACCATTTGGAAAACTCAAAAACATAGAAGTTATTAAGCAGGCATTACTTTCTTAAAAGAATATGGTCATAGTAATGCAAAGCATAAATTTCACTGATTTTAATCTAAGTTTAGAAATATATGACCTATCACAGGACTTCTCCTTGAGTTATACATATAAGAGAATTTAAGTTTTTAGAAATCTATTATTTTTTGTTATTTTCTCTCATTTTCTTTGCCACTACATATACTGGTTCTTACTTAGGCCTCTTCAATGCAAGTTCTCAAGTTGGTGTATTATTAATTTAATTTATTGGTGTTATTAGATTAGAAACACAAACTGCAATTTCTTTGAAAAGAGCCCTCCATCATTTTGTCACCTATTTTTAATGTCTAGTGACTACACTATAATTGACTATGGCTTAGTACCCAAAAACTATAGGGCCCATAAAATTCCTTACAAAATATGAATGGAAAAAATAAAAAATTACAGGTTAGAATTTAATAATATTTAAAAAACCTATAATATATACTTGGAAACAGTACCTGTTGTGTTGCAGGAATGTCAATATTATGTGTTTTTAGTTCATTTCGCAACTGGGCCTCTTTTAATTTTGCTCTTTCAACTTGGCCTAAAAGTAAAAAAAAAAAAAAACTATCAATTTGTGATACTCTTCAAAGTTTTTGAAAAATATTTTCAATCTCTTTTTTTCCCTTTTAATGATTGATGTTAAAATGAAAATTGATGACTACTTTAGAAATTTTAAATTAAACTAAAAATCTAAAATTAAGGTTCAGGAGTTCCCGTAGTGGCTCAGTGGTTAACGAATCCGACTAGGAACCATGAGGTTGTGGGTTCGATCCCTGGCATCGCTAAGTGGGTTAAGGATCCAGCGTTGCCGTGAGCTGCGGTGTAGGTTGCAGACACGGCTCAGATCCCACGTTGCTGTGGCTGTGGCGTAGGCCAGCGGCTATAGCTCCTGTTAGACCCCTAGCCTGGGAACCTCCATATGCCGTGAGTGCGGCCCTAGAAAAGACAAAATAAATAAATAAATAAATAAATTAAATAAAATAAAATTAAGGTTCAGATCTAATACATCAAAATGAAAACTAAAATCAATGCAGCAAAGGGAGGTATTAAGAGATATTATAAATTGCAAGTAATCTCGGGTAAATTATTTAATCCTAATCCATATGACTATATATAATTTATCCATAATTGCATAAAGTTATTCTAAGAAACAAATAAGACTTTATAAAAACAATTTTTTAGTGCTACAAATTATGTATCATCTCATGACTCTACTTCACTTCTATTATCCTCTAAATACCCTTGACCTTGGATATACAAAAGTGAATAGTCTGATGAAGGCAGTACATATTTATTGGTTAATCAATCAAAATTTTAACAACGTAATTAACCTGAAGCCAAAAACCATAGTGAAAAATCTTACACATGGGAAGTGATTATAGAGCACAACTCAGCAAATGCCTTAATAGTTCACAAACACTATTAAAAACTGCAGCAAATGTTCTGTGCAATGTTCAAAAATAAGTTACATATTTCTGTATCAGTGTGTGCTGCCCTGTACACCTCCACAATGTGACATGCTGCAGATATTTTAAAAATAAACTACAGACAGTCTCATGGTTCCAGCTAAAAATTAAATTATACATCACTGTCTCAGTGATACTGTCATTCAGTATCTTTCGCCAGATACTAGAGCTGGTTATAAACATTATGTCAAAACCCTTACATTTCCACAGATTCAGATTTCTAATAAATTTCAAATTTTTATAGGTAAGCAGGATATAGAGTTACTTAAAAACACAGGAATTCTTCACCTTAAGATGGAATGATGAATAATATAAACCATCACTACCTTTTTGCCCTGTTTTGCAGTTTACTTCTAAGTCTAGGAAAGTAGAAAATGTGTCTCGTGGTCTCAACCTCCTACCTCAGCATTCCCCAAAGCATAATTTTTTTTATGACCTTTGAACACAAAAAAACTTACACTTGATCTCATCAAGAAGCTGATTCCTGGTATCGAACATACTTCTATACATTATAATAGACTTAGATAATTGGTCCTTTTCTTTTGTAAGTGCTGCCATTTGTTGCTGCTTCTTAACATCTAAGAAAAAACATTTAGATAAATCAAATGATTTTTAAATGGTGATTTTTCCAAAATACGATTAGATAAACACTAAATATCACGCAAATATCATGTAATGGAAAACAAAACAAAGTTATCTAAAATGCCACAAAATGTAAGAGTTTAATCCTCTATTTTTCTAGAAACTTACCATTATAAAACATAAATGGTAGGATATATGATTCTAATGTTCTTGATAAAGCTGGTAGCTGAGGCTCAAATACAATAAAATACTCAGTGCTATCCCTTCCAGGACTATTTTCTGCCAGCACTAGATTCTGCATAAAGAAAAAAGCAGTAAGGAAAATTAAGACTTAACAAGGTATTTATTAATGTATAAATGCTATACATCTTACTGTGCTCTGTTTTCAAGTAATCAGTAAATTTTACAGGCAAAAGACAAAACTGATTGACCTGTAAGACTTGTTAAGCATTCAATAAAACAATCAGCAGCACCACCTAAAACATAAAACTTTTTTACCTTTTGGTATTGGAACTGAAAGCCAAATTATCTTATCAATAAACAGCTTATACAAAAATTGCATACAACGGAAAATTACCACAAAGTATTTTTTTTCAGAACAGATACATCACTGGCCATTTATATCTCTACTAGAAATACCTTGATTCCAACCTTTAAGCTGAAGCAGTGTGAAACAGCTGGTGGTGCGGAAGTTATAAAAACAATCACAAAGAAATGCACAAAGCCCAGTGCTGAGTTTAAGTTACAGCTGTTACCATGGAAGTAGACCCACCAGTCCCAAGTGACCAATCAAGAGATCCTGAAAAGCTCTACAGATTTGCTTTTTTTTTTAAATGTATTTTTCTTCATTAATGCACACACACAAAACTTCTGATATACTATAAGAATACAGCATATAACTAGTAAATAATGCAATATTAATATTTATATCCCAAACAATTTTTTCAGTCTTACAGGAAACAACAGGTACTAGATGTTTTGCTTTTTATCTTTTTTTTTTTTTAAGGGCCATACCCACGGCATACGGAGTTCCCAGGCCAGAGGTTGAATCAGAGCCACTGCAACGTGGGATCCGAGCTGCATCTGTGACCTACACTACAGCTCATAGTAACACCAGATCCTTAACCCACAGATCGAACCCACATCCTTATGGATGCTAGTCGAGTTTGTTAACAGTTGAGCCACAATGGGAACGCCTAGATGTTTTGTTTTTTAGACTACGGTAAGAAAATTCAGAAAAGTAAAAATTTAAAAACAAAGCTGTTTGTACTTTAAAAATAACATATACTTGGAAGTTCCCCTGTGGCGCAGCAAGTTAAGGATCTGGCATTGCTGCAGCTATGGTGCAGGTTGCAACAACAGCATGGGTTCGGTCCCTGGCTCAGGAATTTCCACGTGCCTCAGGTGCGGCCAAAAAAACCCCATACACATTATACTTCAGCAATTTGCCTTTCACTACTCCATCTGATCTGTCAGTCAATCTAAGACAATGTTTATATATCGATTTTTTATATTTATGCATAGTACAGATATAATACACTATAATAGTCTTTCACTGGGTAATGAATTTTAGTTTAAAAATTTTATTAGAAGTGTCCGTCGTGGCTCAGTGGTTAATGAACCCGACTAACATCCAAGGACGCAGGTTCAATCCCTGGCCTTGCTCAGTGGGTTAAGGATCCGGCACTGCCGTGAGCTGTAGTGTAGGTTGCAGACACGACTCGGATCCTCATTGTTGTGGCTGTGGCACAGGCCGACAGCTACAGCTCCCATTTGATCTCTAGCCTGGGAGCCTCCATAGGCCATGAGTATGGCCCTATAAAAGAAAAAAAAAAAACTTTTTTTCAATGCTTGTTGGCATGTTTTCTGGAATAGCTACAGAAATACGACTTGTTAAAAGTTTATTTTAATAGGTAGTATCAAATTTCCCTTCAAAATGGCTAAATCAATTTATCCTTTCACATTAGTGGGTAAGAATATACAGTTCCCCTGATGCTTGCTTACACTTATCAATCAAGTATTTTTTTTTAAGAAGATGTATTAGAAACTACCATTTATTACTGTTTTAACTAGCATGTCCCTAATTAATACCTAGGTCATGCTTCTTGTTAACTGATCATTTATACCTTCTCTTCCATTAACTACCTGCTCATACTTTTTGGTCATTTATTTTTCTACTGTTTCTTTAGGTTTTAAAAATATGTTCAGTATATTACATTAATATACTGTCATACTAATACATTATTGCTAATCCCCATATATATATATAGTTAAATATAAAATTTTTTCTCTCTCTTTTTTTTTTTTTTTCTGCTTTTTAGGGCTGCACCTGTGGGATCTGGAAGTTCCCAGGCTAGGGGTTGAATCAGAGCTGCAGCCGCTGGTCTACACCACAGACAGAGCAACACGGGATATGTGCTGCTGAGCCACAGTGGCAATTCCCTAAAATCTTTTTCCTTATGCCTTGCTTAAGGAGGCCTTTCTCAAAGTTTTATAGTTTATGATCAATGATGTACGTTTTATCAAGAAAAAAGGATACACAGAATTACAGAACTGAAGAGTTCCAGACCAGGTCTATATACAAATGGGAATTTGGAATATGAGATATGAACAAATACATGATAGAATAACTTAGATATCTATTTCTGAAATTTCCAGGTCAAGCAGTCAAATAATATAAAGAATGTGAATAACACAATAAATTGAACAATTATAAATTTAGATTTTAACTTTAAAGAAAGATGTACAAGTTCTTTTCAACATGCAACATTTACAAATACCAAATGTGTTCTAGGCCAGTGTTTCCTAAATGCCCCTAATGATAAGAATTACTTTTCTGTTATGAATCAGAATCCACAGTTGTATCTCAGACCTACTGAATTAATATACAGGTCAGGAACCAAGTAGGACCTGAGAGACTTCTGCTTATCCGGTGTGATATTAGGAACCTCTAGTGGAAATTCATATGCATGACATGAAGCTCAAAATCTATATGCAGCTGTGGAGGGACAGTTTTTTTTTTTTTTTTTTTTTTTTGGCTTTTTTTGGCTTTTTAGGGCTGTACTCATAGCATATGGAGATTCCCAGGCTAGGGATTGAACTGGAGCTACAGCTGTTGGCCTACACCACAGCCACAGTGACATCAGATCTGAGCTCTGTCTGCGACCTACACCACAGCTCAAGGCAACACTGCATCCTTAACCCATTGAGTGAGGCCAGGGATCAAACCCATAATCTCACGATTCCCAGTCAGATTTGTTTCCACTGTGCCACAAAGGGAACTCCCAGAAACAGCTTTAAGTCACCATCTCAACCTTAGAAATGAATACAGCAGGGTTAGTAACTGCAAATGCCTATTGGGGGGGGGGCAAGGAAACAGGACATAGGTAAATAAGAAACCACTCTGCAAGGTCAACATGTCCTGCCTCTCCCCTTTTTGTTTATCATGTGGCTTACATTACCTAATTTTTTATTAGGGTACAAAACTATTTCACCTTACCTTCCACTATAATAAAAATAAAAAGGGAGTTCTTGCTGTGTCACAATGGGTTCAGTAGCATATTGGAAGCGCTGGGACTCAGGTTCAATTCCTGGCCCAGCACAATGGGTTAAGGATCTGGCATTGCTACCGTTGCAGCTTGGGTTGCAATTGTAGCCCTGATCTGATCCCTGGCCCGGGAACTCCATATACCATAGAGTGTCAAAAAAAAAAAAAAAAAAAAAAAAACCAAAAAAAAAAAAAAAAAAAAAAAAAAAAAAAAAAAAAAAAAAAAAAAAAAAAAAAAAAAAAAAAAAAAAAAAAAAAAAAAAAAAAAAAAAAAAAAAAAAAAAAAAAAAAAAAAAAAAAAAAAAAAAAAAAAAAAAAAAAAAACAAGAATACTATGAACAATTATATATGCCAAAAAATTGACAAGCTAGAAGAAATGTACAACTTTCTATAAATGTATATATACGTATGTATCCACCAAAACTGAATCAAGAAAAAAAAGATAATCTGAACAAAATAAATAAATTAAAAAAAAAATTAAAACGTGGAGTTCCCAGTGTGGCTCAGGGGGTTATGAATCCAACTAGCATTCATAAGGATGTGGGTTCAATCCCTGGCCTTGGTCAGTGGGTTAAGGATCTGGAATTGCTGTGAGCTGTGGTGCAGGTCACAGACATGGCTCAGATCTTAAAGTGCTATGGTGGGCAGCTGTAGCTTTGATTCGACCCCTAGCCTGGGAACTTCCATATACCCCAGCTGGGGCTCGAAAAAGCAAAATAAATTAAAAAAAAAAAAAACTTGAACAAACTGATTACTAGAAATGAAATTGAATATGTAATAAAAACATTCTCTACAAACAAAAGTCCAGTACTAGATTGCTTCAGAGGCGAATTCTACCAAACATACAAACAGCTTATACCAATACTTCTGAAACTCTTTCAAAAGATTGAAGAAAGAAAACTCTCAGACTTTCTTTGAAGTCACCATCGCCCCAATACCAAAACCAGACAAAGATACTACCAAAAAAGAAAATTACAGGCCAGTATCTTTGATGAAAAAGACGCACAAATCATCAACAAAATGTTAGTCAACCAAATCCAGTAACACAAAAGATCATATATCTCAAGCATATGGGATTCATCCCAAATTCACAAGGATGGTTCAACATGCATGCATTAACAAAAGAAAAATAAAAAATCACATGATCATCAGTAGATTCAGAAAAAGCATTTGACAAAATACAGTATCCATTCATGCTAAAAACTCTCACTGAAGTGGGTACAGAGGAAACATATCTCAACATAACAAAAGCCATTTATGACAAACCCAGAGCCAATACTCAATGGAGAAAAAAAATTATACAATAAAGGAATAAAAAATAAAATAAAATCCAGACCAATCGATAACTAAATATAAGCAAAGCTAAAATCTAAAAGACTTAGGAAAAAGTTACTTATAAAGAACATTAACATAATGTTAATATAAAATTAAGAAGAAAATGATGAACATCCCAAAAGAAAGAGGTGAAAATCCCACAAAGGTCAAAAACATGAAAAATGCTAATAAAGGCAGTATTTTTTTTTTTTTTTTAATGATAGAAAGGTAGGTTGAATTTTAGGAACTGTTCTACTCAGGGTTGATAATATGAGAAGGTACACATATTTTTGGTGGGAATATAAACTGAAAAGTAAATGGCATTAACTACCAAAAGGCTGAAAACTATCTGATTCTATTTCTGACAATTTCTTAAGGAAATAATCAGATATACACAAAGGATATATATATAGAAAAACACAGATGGAAGCACTCTTGCTAAAGCCTGGAAAGAAACTAAATTTCCACTTAGAATTGATAAAATAAATTATGATCATCAATACAATGACATAGGTTTTTACTTATGGTAAAGAAATATATCAAGGATGTATAATCAGAAAAGGGCGTTCCCATGGAGTTCCCAGAATGGCGCAGAGGAAATGAATGCCACTGGGAACGATGAGGTTGTGGGTTCTATCCCTGGCCTCACTCGAGGGGTTAAGAATCTGGCACTGCCATGAGCTGTGGTATAGGCTGTAGACACGGCTCAGATCCGAGGTGCTGTGGCTGTGATACAGCCTGGCAGCAACAGCTCTGATTAGACCCCTCGCCTGGGAACCTCCATATGCTGTGGGTGAGGACCTAAAAAGACCAAAAAAGAAAGAAAGAGGAAAGAAAAGGGCGTTCCCGTTGTGGCTCAGCAGGTTATGAACCCAACTAGCATCCATGGGGATATGGGTTCGATCCCTGGCCTCACTCAGTGGGTTAAGGATCTGGTGTTACTGTGACAGATGCAGCTTGGATATAGTGTTGCTGTGGCTGTGGTGTAAGTTATACACTGAACTGTTAATCACTGATCTTTCTGAAGGGTGATAATATAGTGGTTATGTCTGAAGTTCTTGTGCTGTGTATTTTTTATATAAGTAAAGCTCTTTCCATTTTGGAAAAAAAAATAACAAAGGCTGTTTTATTAAACTTAGATATATGTATGTTTTACCCAGGCTATGTTTTATTCTATTTCTATCCACAGAATGGTAGCTTTTCAATAAAACATGAATATCATATTGTTACCGAAGTTAAAAAGCATGACAGCCTAGAAAACATTGGGAAAGAGTTGTTTTAGTAGCAACAATGATCTTGGGTTCAATGTGTAAGAGCTTACAGCAAAATCATAAAATATTTCATCTGACATTCCAATTTAATGCTATCATTAGAATACCTTCACCTGTACAAACAAAAGAACGGGCACTGTAATATTTAAGTTTAAACTATTAAATACAGAAAACTCATTTACCAAAAGACAAAAACTTACCGTGATTTCAACTGAACCTTTCACAAAGGG
This sequence comes from Catagonus wagneri, assembly GCA_004024745.2. NCBI lineage: Eukaryota > Metazoa > Chordata > Mammalia > Artiodactyla > Tayassuidae > Catagonus > Catagonus wagneri. Next base: position 14,356,353 of record PVHT021183608.1, on the reverse strand, counting down.
AAATTCAAGTGTTCTCACTTTCCCATTAAAGAGTGGTGTGTCATCTTCCTCATTAGAACCTTTGATGGTAACTATTACAGCGCCAACCAAATCAATGCCAGTATGATTATTGTAGTCATCCTTAGAATAAACAATGGAAAGTAACTAATTAGAAATGGGAAAAGATTAAGTCCAGAGAAGGACATGTACAAATCAGAAATACAAAATATTTATAGAACACCAAATATTAAATTATCCTGATTTTTCTTACTCCAAACACAGAAACTTACACAGTTCTTGAGTAAGTGCTCCACAGACAGGAAATAATCCCGAAACTATAAGAAAACCAGAGGCTTCCATCTAATACAATGACTCCCAACTTTGTATATTAAAACAACTCCCATTTAAAAATTTGTTATGCACCTTCAGCATCAATGTATTGACCTAGGTAAGACTAGTTTAAGAATGACTCAAATGTCTAAAACAAGAAAACACACTGAAAGAGTAAAATATTTCTCAGCCAAACTTCTCATAAAGATAAAGTAAAACACTAGTAAAACACTACCGTGCTTTACGTGTTTCTGTTAATCTTCTCGACAACCCTACTGCTGCTTTCTTTCTCTCTGGGTAACCAGAAGCTTTCAGGAGGTCATCATGATCAGTGTTGAGAGCAGAGCTCTTCAAAATAAATACTTAATTACCTTCTGCCCCTCAGTGAAATGGACACTGAGGAATCGACTTATTTCACACATACTCATACTACATACATGTAATAGGGGACTGAAAGTATGTTTCAGGAAAGGTAGGCATATTTAGGTACTTTTTAGTCATTTTTACTTAACATGCCAGGATTTATTCTACATATGTTAATCATTCTCTATTTGTATTCAAGTATAAAGATATATATAAGTATTTCATTCATCCGCATAAATTTTCCCCATAAACTTAAACTGAATAATCAAGATCTGATTCTGTAATAACTATCTTGCACCCCAAAACTAGCAATAACTTTTCTTGTTGCCTTTTGTAATTTGGAAGTAAATAATCATTACCGTGATACGAAGATATAAATCTTTGACTAAGGTCCTACTGGCAATTGAGCGAACATTTGAAACAGCTGGTGTAGCTGGCTGAATTTCAGGAACTAACTTCATGGGTTGATTAGGCAGAACATCAACTATAATCTTATAAAACAAAAGAAGCATTCTGATTAACAATACATTGATGGTTAAAAAGGAAGAGAAGAAGCAGAGTGCATATACTAAATGATATGAAATAATACCTTTTAAACATATTTCTAGTAACAAAGTGAATCAACTTTCAAAAATTCAGATAAAAGTATTTTATCTGGTAACACTAATTTTTAAATATTAATCACTTAAGAACAAATTTAGAAACACTTAAAAATACAGGTAATTTTTAAAAATCAGTACACTAACAATCATGAATGGAAATGATGCATGTTAAAACTACCTTAAACTTCATTACTCAGAATCCCAGTACCTGAAATGTTATTAATTGAAAAATTTTCATATACGATTGACAGGACAAATCTTGCCATGATATAGATTAAAATGTTTACTGAGTCCCTGATATAAAGAGGGATGGAAAAGTAACCTCTGCATTAAGGTCCAATTTAAACAACATAATTTAAACATATTGTAATCTAAAATTCCTTGAAGATAATATCATTTATACTTTTCATCTAATAATCCACTTTCAATTTTTGACTTTTTTTCTTTCTTTCTTTCTTTTTTTTTTTTGCTTTTTAGGCCTGCACCTGTGGCATATGGACGTTCCCAGGCTAGGGGTCGAATCGGAAATACAGCTGCCAGCCTACACCACAGCCACAGCAACACTATATCCGAGCCTGCATCTGTGACCTATACCACAACTCGTGGCACTGGAGTTGTGGCTCCTTAACCCACTGAGCAAGACCAGGGATCAAACCTGTGATCTCACAGATACTAGTCAGATTCATTTCCACTGAGCCAATAATCCACTTTTAAACAAAACTCCCCAATAATCCACTTTTAAACAAAACGCTTCATTCCTCAACCAAGCAAGAAAACTTGGTGAAGCCAGCTAAAGCTAAACGTAATATATTAAAAGAGTTAACAAACCTGTTCACTGTTAAGAATATTTGCTTTATCCACCATAAAGCAAAACTGGATACAATATGTCCCCACTTTGTTAGGAATTGCTTTATCCCTAAGTCAAAAAGAAAGACAACTTTTAAAAAAAGGAGGAGGAAATTCAAAATATTAGCACTTCTGTTCCTTCCACAAAAAGCAAATGTGTTAAGAAAAGAGTTCTATTACTACATTCACCTCCATTCATCAAGTATTTCCTGCAATAATAACCTTAACTCCAGGTCCCTCTTACCTGAACATTCTTTCATAAAATACCTAGAACACAAATTCTGGATGCAGCAAAAATTGAAAGAACAGGAATATAAAGTTGACAAGGTAGTAACACAAAGTGCTGAATTATATATCAGTGAATTTTGCTTCACTTCTATACAAATTGTCTTTTTTTCTTTTTTGGTTTTTTTATACAAATGTTCACAGTTTTATAATTCAAAATTATAGAATATTCTGATCTTTTTATATGTTGCTTTGTTTTCCATTCAAGTACTAGTCTAAATATTTAAATATACAAAGACATTTATTGTGACTTAATTACCAATAAAGAACTCAGTACCTAGTAAGAGATAGACTTACTAGACTATTTTGGTCACAAACACAATGAATATGTAAATGACACTTTATGGTATACCTTGCTACGTGCAATGTGGTTTATGATCTTAAAGATGCTCTGCATGTGACTCAAATTCTCAAAATATTGGCATAATGTAGTACACAAAAGGCTATGAATATACATCTTAATTGAAATTCTGCAATGTAACATATATGCAACCTTGGAAGAAAGTTTGTAACCTTTCACTACGCCTTGTTTTCTCTGAGGATAATTCCTAATAGAGTTACGGTAAGAATGAAACAAGACTTCTGCTTCCAATGGCAGACAAACCCTTCCTGATGATGGCAATCTTATTAAAAAAGACATTTGCTTGAAGGTGTTTGAGAGATAAACACAGGTTAAAAAAAAAAAAAAATGACTCAGTAGGATAGAGGACAGAATGGAAACCCTGGGAGGTGAGTTTCATATTTTAAGCTCCTTGACTCCTGGGAGAATACCCGAGGAGTAGAGGTAGAACTAAAGCAGACAGCTTCCCAAGGAAAAACAACTGAGCTCTGAATTATCTCAATCTCTGAAAATAGACTGAAATGAGAACAGACTGCTAGTGGCCCAGACAAGGGACAAAGCAAATGTAAACTCTGTCTGGAGAAAGATAACATCTTAGACTTCACATTATTTCCATAAGTAAAAGGTATGGTAAAAAAACAAACAAGTACATGAAGATGCAAGAGAATTAGAACGAAAACCATCAGAAACAAGAGATAATCAAAACAGACATAAAGGAACTCCAGACAGATTTCAATAATCTCTGATTATTACTTAGGGTAGTAAAAAACAAGACTGGGAATTTCAGCAGAGAAATGGACCTTAAAGAAACAAACAAAAACAACAACAACAAAAAAATAACAACTAAAAATACCAAAGAGAAACTGATAATTCAAAGATGACTTTAGCAGGAATTAGATACTGAATTGAGATTAACTGAAGGTAGTTGAGATAACACCTAGAATGAAGAGAGATAAAAATATGGCAAATAGAGAAAAGAGGGTAAGAGAATACTTTAAGAAGAATTAATGTGGATATAAATAAGACTGTCAGGAGGAGAAGAGGGAAACAAGGAGGTAGAAGCAGTTTTTGATGAAATGATAACTGACAATTTTTAAAAACTGAACAATGACCACAAAATCAAAGCCTATGCAAAGCCTAACAAGATAAATAAAAAGAAATCCAAACATAGGCAGATCACAATAAAACTGCTGAAAACAAAACTCAAAGCAATCAAAAAGAGGGGAAATGATTACTTTTCAATGTAACAGTAAGACTAACAGCTAACTTCTCACTGGAAATGGTGGCAGACTGAAGGCTGGCTTGAAAGCACTGCAACAAAGAAACTGTCAACCTAGAATATCATGTCCAGAAAAATATTCTCTAAGTATGAAGGTGGAGTAAACATATTTTCAGGTAAAAATAAGGTAATCTTTTACCAGCAGCTGTGTGCTAGAAAATATTAACGGAACTTCCTCACATGGAAAATGATTCTAGACAGAAGCCCCGAGTCGAAGGTTAACAGAAAAGATAAAAGTAAGTCTGGGGAACTGCTGCTTGGTTCAGGGAATACTAACCAGGGTTCAGTACTAACCTATAAAGAATCTGCTTGGTTCAGGGAATACTAACCAGGGTTCAGTACTAACTAAAAGAATCTGAAAAAGGATGGATGTGTATATGTGCGTGGCTGAGTCACTTAGTTATACAGCAGAAATTATCACAACATTATCATTCAACTATACTTCAATAAAACTTTAAAAAATGAAAAAAGGAAAAAAGTAAGTCTGGCGTTCTTGCTGTGGCACAGCAGGTTAAGAATCTGGCATTGTCTCTGTGGTGGCACAGGTTCAATTCCCAGCCCAGTGAAGGGGGTTAAAGATCCATCATTGCCACAGCTGTAGTGCAGGTTGCAGCTGCAGCTCAGATTTAATCCTTGGCCTGGGAAACTCCATATGCCATGGGTATGGTCAAAAAAGATAAAAAAAGGAGAGTAAGTCTAAATGAACAGTGACTATATAAAATAGTAATACCCTGATAAATTTAATACATGCAACAACAAAGGCATGTAAATCAGGAGAGAGAATATTGAGTTATAATCTATAAATACATAAATAAAATCACCTCAAAACTTAGAAAATAGTTAAAAAACAACCCCCCCCACATACATGGGAAAAATCAGAAAATGACCTTACTAGTTCAGGTAAAGGCTCAGAAAAAACCTGAGAAGACTTAAAGTTTACATCTAAAGCTAATCCTTGACAGAGAAAGAGCCTACAACAATTTAAAAACAAATGAAAAAACCAAGAACAGTAACCGCAACACTGGGGAAAGCAAAGCATCTCAATTCCAGAGTTACCACATTATTAGAGTCAAATCTCTAGTTTTCAACAAAAATCACAAAGCAAACAAAGAAATAGGAAAGTACGAGTCACTCAAAGGAAAAAAAATAAGTCAATCAAAATGGTCTATGAAAAACACCTGGTGGCTGACATACTAGACAAGGACTTTAAAACAACTGTCATACTAATTTTTAGAAAACAAATGTCTTAAAGATGGTCAAAGAACCAAGTGAAGATGTGAAAAAAGTCAATGAAATAATGTATGAAAAAAGTAAGTATAAATAAACAGAAAACTTAAGAAAACAAAAAAAATTCTAAAGATGAAAAGTACAGTAATCGAAGTAAAAAATTTCACTACAAGTATTCAAAGGCAGATCCGAGGGGGGAGAATTATTGAACTTGAAGATAAGACAGTGGAAATTACAGAGTCTGAGGAACAAAGAAAAAAGGAATGAAGGAAAGTGAACAGAGAGCCTAAGGGATCTGAGACACTGTTAAATGGACCAACATTCAGATTGTGGGAGTTCAAGGAGAAAAGGAGGCAGAGAGAATATTTGAAGAATGGCTGAAAACTTCCTTAGTTTGATATGACATGAATATAAATATCCAATATGCTAAAGGAATTCTAAGATAAACTCAAAGAGACCCACACCAAGACACATTACTAAACCTTCACAGCACAAAGAAAAGGCATATTAAGAGTAGCAAGAGAAAAGTGAATCATTACATAAAAGAGAACCTCAATAAGATGATCAGATTTCTCATCAGAAAGTTTGGAAGTCAGAAGGCAGCAGGCCAATGTTTTCAAAGTGCTAAAAGAAACTGCCAACCAAGAATCCTATATCCAGCAAAACTGTCCCTTAAAAGTGAGGGAAAAATTAAGACATTCTCAAATAAACAAAAGCTAAGAGAGTTCATTACCAGTAGATCTGGCCCAGAAAAAATGTTCAAGGGAGTCCTTTAAGGTAAAATGAATGAACAATAGACATTAACTTGAATCCACATGGAAAAATAAAGATCTCAATAAAGGCAAATACATAGGGAATTGTAAATGCTGCTATTATTGTAGTAATGATCTGTAACTGTACCTTTGGTTTTCTAAATGGCTTACATTCAAAGAAATAAAAAGACATTTCTAATAAATAAAAAATAGAAGAAATAAACAGACATCATCTATTCAAAACTATCAGATTTTAAAGTACAAGTCCAGAATAAAGAAGCAACACTCAAAGTCACATAATTAAACAATAGAAAAACTAGTTCAGCCTTTTTACTTTGTACGATCTCAAGTTTAGAATTATAGAAATTTCCTATATAGTATTATAAAGTGCTGATACATAATTCTTGTGGTGTTTTTGATAGCCTTGAAAGTAAAGATATCAAAACAATCTTTCCACAAACCGTTTTACAAAGTACACAGACAAAACCTATTTTCTCAAAATATTTCCTGATCAAAAAATTAGGAGACATTAACATTTTCTATTCAATCGTAAATTATTTTTCCTAGCTGAGCAGGAAAATGTTACCAATGCTGATTAACTGTGTAATAAAATATGCATAAAAAATACAAAGTAATCTGAGAAATACCTGAAGTAGAAGCAGCAATCCTCCTTGTCATTATCTTTTATTTTATTACAACTAAATGTTTCTGCCTAGAAGCAGGAAAGGAGGGGGAGAGAGAAATCACATTTAACATAGCATATTTAGGATGAAAACTTTCACCAAATGTGAATCCATATCACATTTGGATTGATTAATACACACATACAACACCACTATGTGTATACGTCTTTATAATGCATGTATGACACAATAGTGACATTAGTCACAGTGGACAGATATACCATTATTAAAGTACACACAATAATAGATCTTTATAGTGGTGACATAATTTTAAGGTAAGTGCAGTTTGATGGGACTGATTATATAAACTAAGAAAGCTAGTTTCCTAAACAAATGATTTAAATGAACCTTAAATCCTGAAAAGCATTATTAAATCAGGACCCTCTAATACATTTTAAGGTTTAGATTACAATTTGAGATTTATTTTGGATTGGCAGTTTCTGGTATGATAGGCAATAACTATTATGTGGCTACCGAGCATTTGAAATGTATTTTGTCCAAATTGATGTAGTGTAAACACAAAATACATACCAAATTTCAAAGACTTTGTAAGATACAAGGATGTAAACTATCCCTAATAAATTTTTAAAAATTCAGTACATGCTGAAATGATAATTTTGATACATTAAGTTAAAACTATATTAAAATTAACTTTACTTTTTTTTTTTACATTTTTAATGTGGCTACTAGAAGAATTTAAATATCATGTATGGCTGCCATTATATTGGACTGTGCTGCTTTAGACTCTCAAAATGTTTTCTCCGCTCCCCCCCACTTCTTTGCTCTGCAGTATATCAATCATATGCCTTTCTCTCAGTGATATTTAGTGGCTTTTTGCCTTGTGCTTCTGTTCTTTAGACTTAATTTTGAAACATACCCTGATGTACTTTTTAAAAATCCCAAGTGATGATGGAATGGGTTACCTTTTAGTTCAGTACAGACACACTGCATTTTTACATTGAACTGAATTTACTTTTATGTTAAATATAAGAGCTAGTTTTAACTTTCTTTTGTTGTTGTTGTGGTTTTGTCTTTTTTGGGCTACACCTGTGGCATATGGAAGTTCCCAGGCTAGGGGTCGAATTGGAGCTACAGCTGCCAGCCTACATGACAGCCACAGTAACTTGGGATCTGAGCTGCATCTCTGGCCTACACTACAGCTCATGGCAATGCCAGATCCTTAACCCACTGAGTAGGGCCAAGGATGAAATCCGCATTCTCACGGATACTAGTCAATTTTGTTACTGCTGAGCCGTGACGGAAACTAGTTTTAACTTCTAAAATGCTTTCTATGACTCACATTTGCTGGTGGTCGATTCCCACTGTTAGACAGTTTCCACATTTTCATGGAAATACGTGCTGGATTAATATTTTTGATGATACTGTCATCTTCAGAAATAACAGTAATCATAAAATCTGTAATGGTGAACATCAAAAAGAATTACTTTCTTTCCAGTTCAATCAGTGGATTTTGCTAAATAATTTTATGTCTTTAAGCATACATTATTTAAATGTTGATAAAATTGTGATGAAGAAATAGTCATTCTTTAATTAGCTTTCCCCCAAAATTTGCTTATAGAACTTATTAATCATGACAGATAACTCTCTAGTGCTAAACCTTCCACAGAAATCTAACAAACACATCTTTGCTATTAACAGTTCTTTGTCTTACTGTCTGTCATGCAAGACCAAAAAGGTGAGGTTGAGGATACTGAGCAATTTAGAAAAGGACAAACGGTTACAAATCTATATGCTCTATGTATTCTGAAAATAAGTTTTCTTTCTATGATTTTCAACAGCATACAGTAGCTAAACCATTATTATGTGTAGGAGTCCCCTTGTATTTATCATCTATAATAATCCCTTGTCACCTGTTACAGTTTTTGTTTGTTTATGGCTGCACCCACAGCATATAGAAGCTCCAGGGCCAGGGACTAAATCCAGCCACACCTGAGGCTAAGACATTTGCCACAACTGTGGCAACACTGGATCATTTTGGGGGGGGGGGGGGGTTAGGGCTGCAGGTGCGGTATATGAAAGTTCCCAGGCTAGGAGTTGAATCAGAGCTACACCTGCCAGCCTACACAACAGCCATAGCAACGCCAGATCCGAGTCACATCTGTGACCTACACTATAGCTGGCAGCAATGCCAGATCCTTAATCCACTGAGCAAGGCCAGGGATTGAACCCATATCCTCATGGATACTAGTTGGGTTCATTTCCACTGAGCCACAATGGGAACTCCAACACTGGATCCTTTAACCCACTGCACTAAGCTGAGGACTGACCCTGCACCTCTGCAACAACCAAAGCTTCTGCAGCCGGATTCTTAACCCACAGCAGGTTAAATAACCCACTGCACCAAGCTGAGGACTGAACCTGCACCTCTGCAACAACCAAAGCTTCTGCAGCCGGATTCTTTTTTTTTTTTTTTTTTTTTTTTTTTTGCCTTTTGTCATTTTATGGCCGCGGGTTTTTATGGCCGCACCTGTGGCATGTGGAGGTTCCCAGGCTAGGGGTCTAATCGGAGCTGTGGCCACCGGCCTTCGCCGCAGCCACAGCAACGCAGGATCCGAGCCGCGTCTGCAACCTACACCACAGCTCATGGCAACCCCGGATCGTTAACCCACTGAGCAAGGGCAGGGATCGAACCCGCAACCTCATGGTTCCTAGTCGGATTCGTTAACCACTGCGCCACGACGGGAACTCCTGCAGCCGGATTCTTAACCCACAGCAGGTTAAATAACCCACTGCACCAAGCTGAGGATTGAACCTGCACCTCTGCAACAACCAAAGCTTCTGCAGCCGGATTCTTAACCCACAACAGGTTAAGTAACCCACTGCACCAAGCTGAGGATTGAACCTGCACCTCTGCAAAAACCAGAGCTTCTGCAGCTGGATTCTTAACGCACAGCAGGTTAAGTAAGAACTCCCCTGTTACAGTTTTGTTTTGTTTTTAGGACCGCACCTGCAGCATATGGAGGTTCCCAGACTAGAGGTCAGATTGGAGCTGTAGCTGCTGGCCTACAACACAGCCACAGCAACGCAGGATCCAAGCTGTGTCTGACCTACACCACAGCTCATGGTAATGCCACTCAACTCAGTGAGCAAGGCCAAGGATCGAAACCTGTGTCCTCATGGATACTAGTCAGATTCGTCAATCACTTAGCCACAACAGGAACTTCTGTTTTTAATCAAAGGAAAAAGGTCTTATCTCCCTAACAGATTTCGAACTCTGACTACAAAGGTTGCATGTATATATATATAAAATTAAGTTATATATAGATAACTTAGTTTTTTAAAATTATTGCTAACATTTCAATCTAAACTTTTTGGTCTGCTTCTTTCACTGCCTGTAATTACGAACAGGAATTCACCCATTCAAGAAAAAGTCTTCAAGAAAATTACCTTATAAAGCAATTATTATTTCCTATTGATTTGGCACCTGCCATGTTAAACTGAAAGCGTTCACTTGCTTGTCTCCTACATTAGACTGAACTCATTGAAAACAGTCATATTTGTCATTGGAACTAAGAGCCTAGTACAGTGGAAGGACACAGCTGGTTACTTAGTATTTACTTTTATGAAATATTTTAATCATATATTCCGACATGATACATTTCCACCCAAATTAAGTTAAACAGTTCTGGTTCTGTTTGGTTTAACACTGCAACATATTTAGTAGAACATACCCCCACTATATTTGCCATTTAGCAGCTCCTATTTCTTTTGCAAAATTTCACAATTCAGTGAATGAACAAATACAAACTGAATTACCTTAAGCTATCAGTTTATGTATGAACTTTCAGTTCACTCTTGACCATTGAAGAAATGTAGGATATAGGGACGAGGGAAGATACAGCTAACTCAAATATATTTTCTTTGCCATTTAAAAGGCCACAACATGCTTGCTATTTTTATTTTTTTAATCATGTGAACACCTAGGATAATTTTTTCCACTAATGTAAAAGGCAAATTTCACTATAAATTTATTTTAAAACTGTAAAGTACTCACCAGTGAAAATACTCCCTGCTAAAAAGGAAGCATCTTTGTCATATTTAACATTGAGACGAATAGGTTTTTCAGGGTCTGGAAGAATCATTAACTTAATTATGGGTCCTTCTATGGTATTCTTATTATATGTGGCTTTAACCTGCATAGTATGTTCTCCTCTAAAAATAAAAAAGAAGGGGGTAGAAAAGGGTTAAATTGCATGTTATAACTAAAAATTCTGAGACAATTTATGCAAAGTTTAACTCATTTAGGAAATCTCTCTACACCTATTCAGTTACAACTCCTGACTAATACTAAATACAATGCTAGTTATTACTCTTAACTTCATCAAGTAATAACAAAAATCAATCTACATAATATCAATAACTATCAAACTTTCGTTCTTACCTAGGGGCATAAACACTGAACACTCCCAAATTAGCCCTGCCCCTTTCATCGGTTTTATGTTGCTGGTTTGAAGGAGTGAGCTAAAAACAAAACAAAATGGTTAATTAGAAAATTCTAAGAATCAAATTCTTTCCCTCTATTACTATTTAAAAAACTATATTTGCACACTTCCTTTTTTTTTTTTTTGTCTTTTTGCCTTTATGTGGAGTTGCACCCGCAGCATATGGAGGTTCCCAGGCTAGGGGTCTAACAGGAGCTGTAGCTGCCGGCTTCTGCCACAGCCACAGCAACGCGGGATCCGAGCCGCGTCTGCAACCTACACCACAGCTCACGGCAACGCCGGATCCTTAACCCACTGAGCAAGGTCAGGGATCGAACCCGGAACCTCATGGTTCTTAGTCGGATTCGTTAAACACTAAGCCACGAAGGGAACTCCATATTTGCACACTTCTAAAATCTAAAATTTTCTAGTGTGAACTAGCTGAAACAATATAATATGCAATCACATAATCCAAAGGATAGTAATCACTCATGTTGATAAAACTAGAATTTCCTGTACTTCAATTATTATTTGCAGAATTCAATAGTCAGCGTTTCAAAACAGTGATATAGCAAGTGAAGTCTGATCACACAAACACTGAAAAAGGGGTTGTGGGAGATGGAACAGATGAGAAACAAAGATAAATATATTTACATAATTTAAAGTCAACGCATAATCCTATGTCCACTGATACTTCATCCTTCTCATAATGTTTATTCAGATGTGTTTCCCTTTTTGTTTTGCTTTTTTGGGGCCGCACCCGTGGCACATGGAGGTTCCCAGGCTAGGGGCGGAATAGGAGCTACAGTTGCCAGCCTACACCACAGCCACAGCAATGTGGGATCGGAGGCACATCCGAGTACACAGCTCACGGTAATGCCGGATCCTTAACCCACTGAGCAAGGCCAGGGATTGAACTTGCAACTTCATGGTTCCTAGTTGGATTCATTTCTGCTGTGCCATGACAGGAACTCCCAGATATGTTTTCTTAAAGCTCTGTTGCAATGCTACCTTTGTAGTGATAACTAATCTTTTACTATCAGGTGATTAGAGAGTCAGTGGCCACATTTCCTACTCATTGGTTAGAAGAGTCTTTCAGTCTTTTGTATATGCTTCTCTAAAGACTACAATTATTTGGGGTAGAAAATAATCACTGTTTAACACTTCTGGAAGCAAACATTAAGAACAAAAGGGAATCACAGACTCTAGCAGCAGAAAAAAAGACTGCTAAATTCGAATCCCTAATTTCTACTTAATGGAGCTTAAAGATTAGGTAATTATGGTATATGCAGACAAAAAAAAAAAGGCAATAGCTGGTGAGACAAAATTGAGGAGGAACTGCTGAATATGCTGAAATGCTAGAATAAAGCCCCGTATTTGTACCTGTCTTGTTCATCCTCTCCAACATACTTCTCTCAACCCATCAGAGTCCTAAATCTTTGTTACTAAGCCAGAGAAGTAAGTCTTCTTTTTCAGACTATATAGCAGTGATATCATAGTCTTTTGACAGGCTTAAACCTCTGGCCCTGATTACTTTACTATGAAAACAAGTCCATATGAATTACAAGTCATTCTTGGCATATAAACCTCCTACATGGCTTTTAAGATCAACTTGTTGGGTCCTTGGGAAATCCCTACTGGGATTCTTAATGAACTAATGGATTGATTTCAAGATAACTATATATTTACGTAATATAAACTGTTTCCATCCACTAAAACCATATAATGTTTGTGAAACGATATTCAAGTCTGGTTGAATATAACCCCAAGAACTCAATTCTGTGTTGCCAGACAAAAACCTGGCCAGGACAAATGAGTTCCCTTCAACCAAGAGCAGGGACTTGTCAAAGTACAATTTTGCTGATACAACCACTACGGAAAACAGTATGGAGGTACCTTAGAAAACTATACACAGAACTACTATATGACCCAGCAATCCTACTCTTGGGCATATATCTGGACAAAAATCTCCTTGAAAAAGACACCTGCACACGCGTGTTCATTGCAGCACTATTCACAATAGCCAAGACATGGAAACACCCCAAATTTCCACTGACAGATGATTAGAGTAGGAAGATGTGGTATATATACACAATGGAATACTGCTCAGCCATAAAAAAAGAATAAAATAATGTCATTTGCAGCAATATGGATGGAATTAGAGACCCTCATACTGAGTGAAGCAAGTCAGAAGGAGAAAGACATATATCATATGATATCACTAATATCTGGAATCTAATGTACTGTACAAATGAACCTTTCTACAGAAAAGAAAATCAAGGACTAGGAGAACAGACTTGTGGTTGCCAAAAGGGTGGGGGAGGGAGTGGGATGGTAGGGGCGTCTGGGGTTAATAGTTGCAAGACTGTTGCCTCTGGGATGGAAAAGCAAGGAGATCCTAATGTATAGCACTGGGAACTACATCTAACCACTTGTGATGAATCCATATATGTATGTGTGACCCTGTTACCACGCTGTGCAGCTGGGTATAATGGAAAAAAATAAATAAAATTAAAAAAAAAAAAGTACAATTTTGCAAAGGACTAGCTGCTCTCTCCTTTCCCCTTGCAGGAGGGCCTCCAACTTTGTATCAGGCATCCAGTGTCCCTAAGTTGGCTATACCAATACTCATGTAAACAGCTGGTTCCTAATTTAGGAGTTCCTGGTATCCAACAATGTTTGTACCCAAACATTACAAGACCATGTTCATGCTTGCTGAATTCCCTAGAACACAACCCCAGTATAGATCCAATAGCTATGCCCAGGCCCTTGCAATTCTCCAAAAGGTAAGAAGAGTACAGGTACACACAAGACTTTTTGCTTACCCTCAGAGCCTGCAAGTTTTTCCCAACAGAACCTGTTCTATAACCCAAACCACACTGTATCTGTCTTCATTCACCTTCTCAGGTTTATCTATTCATCCTACTCTGAAATTCAAATACTACTGTGTAATAAAGAGTCATAATTGTAGAATGTTGTCCCTTGTTACACTGTTTGCAAGGTATAAACTATACTTCCTCAAAATAACTCTTAAAAAATTTAGTTTGATTTAAGCTCAGCAAATAACGAAGATTTATATATAAAGCATAGGTTTAAAAGAAAAAAAAAAAAAGAAATGTGACACCTGAAGACATTAGCCCTGAAAACAAAGGCCCAAATTTTAAGTGAAAATTATTTAACAATGCTTAAAACTTACCTTTAAATTGTTAGCTTTTATAAGACTTATTTTAACCTGTGGTACAGGTGCTGGATTATCCCACTGATCACAAAGTTGAACAATGAGAGGATTCTGTAATTCTCTTCCATTAATCACTGGAATGGACTAAGGAACAAATATAAATATTTTAAGAAGCACTAAAACCATATGTGCCATCAATATGATTACTATTCTAAATTTACCTCGTTCTATTCATAAATAGCATCTTTCATCAATTAAAATAAACTTTTGAAATTTAACTGCATTGCAACAAATGATCCTCTTCTTATGGAAATGATCAGTAATTTGGTAAAAGCAGAGTTCCTATTGTGGCTCAGCAGAAACAAACCTGACTAGTACCAATGAGGATCCGGGTTCGATCCCTGGCCCTGATATGAGCTGTAGCGCAGGCCACAGATGTGGCTCGGATCCTGAGTTGCTATGACTGTGGTATAGGCCAGCAGCTGTAGCTCCGATTTGACCCCTAGCCTGGGAACTTCCATGCTGTAGGTGTGGACCTAAAAAGAAAAAAATAATTTGGTAAAAGGTAAAATTGCACTTGACATTATTGGCTTCTAAAGCCAGCCAAGAATTCTATAAATTACATATTAGAAGAACTTCAATGGAAAAAGAAGCTTATCTTAGGGTCTCATATTTAGCATTGACCATCTTCAGTTTAACTCTTCTGTCAATTGTCAGCGCTCTGCCAATCTACATGAAGTAGTATACACCTATCCAGCTCTTGTTAAATAGGACTAGTCACAGATAATCTATGCCATCTTATTAGTATTGTTGGCTTAAAATGCTTCTTGCTTTTCCCTCACTTCATACAAGGCCTGTGTAATTCTGGGAATTTGCATGCCAACCTACTAACTCTGGATATATCAAAGGAAACACATTGTCAAGAAAGAAATCTATTAAAGTTCAATCCTCTATGCTTGACTATGAAAAATTTTTCATGGCTAGACTATATTCTATCTTCCAAAGCCTTTAAAAAGCTTGAATATAAAAAAGTGCTGATATTTCCAAATATAAATATATCAGCATCTTTATTCCTAATCATAAAACTGTCTACCATCAAAGAGCAACTACTTTTATTTTATTTGCTTTTTAAGGCTACACCAGCGGCATACATAAATTCCCAGGCTAGGGGTTGAATTGGAGCCATAGCTGCCGACTTACACCATAGCCACAGTAACTCGGGATCCGAGCCACATTTGTGACCTACACCACAGCTCACAGCAATGCTGGATCCTTAACCCCGAGTGAGGCAGGGGATTGAACCTGTATCCTCATGGATGCTAGTCGAATTCATTTCTGCTGAACAATAAGAGGAACTCTGATAACAACTACTTTTAAAGAATATCTTTAAAAAAGAAAGGAAGGAAGGAAGGAAGGAAGGAAGGAAGGAAGGAAGGAAGGAAGGGAGGGAGGAAGGAAGTTCCTGTTGTGACTCAGTGATAACAAACCTGAGGGTTCGACCTCTGGCCTTGCTCAGTGGGTAAAGGATCTGGCATTGTCAAAGAGCTGTGGTGTAGGTCACAGACTCGGCTTGGATTCCACCCAAGTTGCTGTGTCTGTGGCACAGCCCGGGAGCTGCAGCTCTGATATGACCCCTAGCCTGGAAACTTTCATATGCTCCAGGTGTGGCCCTAAAAAGGAAAAAAAAAAGGAATAAAAAGAATATTCAGTAAAGGACTTTAGCCCCAGCTGTTAGGTGAAAATTTCTTCTGGGAAATAAAGGAGAAAGCGAATATCTAAAATTAAATGTCACGAATACAAAACTGCCGTTTGCCACTTTTTAATAATGTCACGTAATTTAACATTTCAGAATTTCAGTTTCCTTATTTACAAATAATGGTAACACATAATGTCGCTGAAGGTTAAGTGAGAGAATGTATGTGTATACTTATATATACTTTTTCTATTTATCATGCTTAGGTGTTAAATCAGTTCCCCTTTTCTATTTAAGATCCTGTGTGGGGGGAGGGGGAGAGGCAGGTCAAGAATTAACATTATGAAATTCTAGGAAAACCATATACTCAATGGTTACATTTTCAGTCTTGTCTACATATAATGTATCTCTTAACACAATGAGATGTTAGTTTTAGGTTTTATTTTTAAAGCTTCTGGATTTCTATGGTATCTGCAAATCAATCTTGTAAGTAAATTTTTGAGGAAATCATGTTGTGACTCAGCAAGTTAAGAACCTGACAAGTATCCATGAGGATGAAAGTCCAATCCCTGGCCTCGCTCAGTGGGTTAAAGGATCCAGTAAGTTGTGACTCAGATTTGGCATTGCTGTGGCTGTGGCACAGGCTAGTGGCTATAACTCTGATTCAACTCCTAGCCTGGGTACCTCCATATGCTGAGGGAGCAGCCCTAAAAAGACCAAAAAAAAAAAAAAAGTTTTGACTTAACAAGCTGTCATTATTATTATTTTCCAAACCCACACCATAGCAGTGACCTAAGATGCAGCAGTGACAATGCCAGATCCTTAACCTGCTACGCCACAGAACTCCAAGATGTCATTATATTTGATACTCCCCCTTCTACAAAATCACATAAGATGAACATGTCAAGAGTTCTTCCACCTCAAAGTCACACAATTATTCCAACATCATTTGGCATAAAGAATGTATTAATTTATGTAGCATATGCTCTTCCAGATAAAAGTGAACTTGCTTTTCAGTCAAACCCCTCATCAACACACTATTACAGAAAAAAATTCTTTTTAAAGCACACTGTCATATACCATTTTATCTGTTTCTTTAAAGTCACAAATCAAAAAGCACAATCTCAAACCAGGGCAAGGATATGTAAGCTTTTCTTACATGATCAGCTCCTTTACAGGCTAATTTCACTTACTGCCATGGTCAAGTGAGATCATTTTCCGTAAGAAAAAAAAGGTAAGCTTTCCAACCAAGAGGTAAGGCCCTGCCACACCATAACTGAATCCCAGAATGTGAACATTTTAAAATTAGAATTCTAAAATTTAATGAAAACTCAAAGGTAGCAATCTGATAGACATATACAAAATCAGTATTGAGGATTTAACTATTTGCTTACAAGGAATACTGAAGTTTTTACAGGTATAATGAATTACTTGATATACTGCATGCTTTAAAAAATTCCAGCAAAAACATTTTTTTGTATGTCAATGAAATCAAATTGACAAAAATCAGTAACTGTTGAAACTGGAGGTTCATTATACTATTTTTACTTTTATGAATGTTTAAAAATTTCCTTTTTTTTTTTGGCTGAACCCACAGCATGTGGTGGAAGTTCCCGGGCCAGGGATCAAACCTGCACTACAGCAGTGACTGAGCCACAGCAAAGACAATGTCGGATCCTTAACCTCCTGTGACACAAGCAAACTCCCAAAATTTCCTTTTTTTTTTTTATAGCCCCACCAGCAGCACATGCAAGTTCCTGGGCTAGGGGTTGAATGAGAGCTGCAGCTGCGAGCCTACACCACAGCCATGGCAACAGTGGATCCGAGTGCATCAGTGACCTACACCACACCTAGCAGCAACTGCTGGATCCTCAACCCATTGAGCGAGGCCAGGGATTGAGCCTGCATCATCAAGGCACAGGGTTTTAACCCACTGAGCCACAACAGGAACTCCCAAAAATTTCTTTAATAAGGTTCTTAGGACTTGAAGTACTATACTATTTTTTAACAAATGAGAGCACAATGATAAATTAAATAATAAGGTATTAAGATTCCTAAAACTCATGTCCTTTTGTTATTGTTACTAATGTTGTTACTTCAACGACAATATATATCTGTTCTGATCTACTGACATTTTGAAAGCAATAAGCTGTGTGATATTAAATCCTTTCAATCAAGGCAAGAAGTTACTTACCTCCTTTAATTCTGGCCAGTCTATAAGAAGAAGTTTAGCTGGTGGTCCAGAAATTAGCTGCACTCGAATAAAGTCAGAAAACTCACGCCAAGTGAAACAAAGATCCTTATTTCCAGGAGGACCTGGAATAAATTTGATGCCTCTTACACTTATACTTTGTGTATTTTCCTAGGGAGGAAAAGCACATAGAGAAAAAAACAAGGAGATAATGTTTAGTTTTCATATAAATGAAAGAAAATGTGGAGTTCCCGTCGTGGCTCAGTGGTTAACGAATCCGACTAGGAACCACGAGGTTGCGGGTTCCATCCCTGGCCTCACTCAGTGGGTTAAGAATCTGGCATTGCCATAAGTTGTAGTGTAGGTTGCAGATGCGGCTTGGATCCCGCGTTGCTGTGGCTGTGGTGTAGGCTGACAGCTATAGCTCCGATTAGACGCCTAGCCTGGGAACCTCCATATGCCACAGCGTGGCCCTAAAAAAGGTAAAAAGACCAAAAAAAAAAAAAAAGGAAAGAAAATGTCACTAACACATGCGCATACAGTTGTGTTTCTGGTAAAACAATGGCAAGTTAACTTGTACATATATGCCAATACTGACACTAATTTCATTTCCTTGAGAGGAGAAATTGAATTTCTTTTTGTATAAGGGAAAAATCTAAAAGGTTCCAGCTACGTCCTTCTACCTTATCTTTTCCTAATTTCCCTTGTATTTACACTTGTATCATCTCCTCTCTGTTCCCCAAACAGCCATTCCTGTGTTTGCCCAAGACCCTTAGTACTTGCTCCTTCTCTCAGACTGCAACCCACGTGGCTTTTCTTTAGATTTTTGCACACAGAATATCTTAATCAGCTGAGATCTTCCATGGATACTCTTCATAATGGTACCCTCTTTATTTTTCTTACCAATGATTTCTAACCTATCACAGGCTCTCCCTGTTATAAGGAGATCTCTGACTTGTCTCTACTTAATCTGTTACTAAGAATGCCTACTATATCGTATTAATGGGAGTCAATGAAACTAACCTGTAATTTCTGCAAGATGACTGAAAGATATAAACTGATTCTGTACTGGCATGAGCACTATAGCATTTGTATTTTATTTATTTTTTTATTTTTATTTTTTGTCTTTTTGCCTTTATCTAGAGCCGCACCAGGGGCATATGGAGGTTCCCAGGCTAGGGGTCTAACAGGAGCTGTAGCTGCCGGCCTTCGCCACAGCCGCAGCAACGCGGGATCCGAGCCGCGTCTGCAACCTACACCACAGCTCACGGCAACGCTGGATCCTTAACCCACTAAGCAAGGCCAGGGATCGAACCCGCAACCTCATGGTTCTTAGTCGAATTCGTTAACCACTGCGCCACAAAGAGAACTCCAGCATTTGTACTTTGAGTGACCCTTAACAATTTCATCATCTTAAATTTCTACCAAGTACAAATCTATCCCATCAGATTCTAAAAGTCAGTTAAGTAGTTCCAGTTGTGGCTCAGCAGTAATGAAACTAGTATCCATGAGGACGCAGGTTTGATCCCAGCCCCACTCAGTGGGTTGATTCAGCATTGAAATGAGCTGTGGTGCAGGTCACAGACATGGCTCAGGGCTGGCGCTGCTGTGGCTGCGGCATAGGTTGGCAGCCTCAGCTCTGATTTGACTCCTAACCTGGGAACTTCCATATGCTGTGGATGTGGCCCTAAAAAACTAAATAAATAAAAGTCAGTTAAAATGTCATGTTTAATTATATGAAACAACTGTGTGTAGAACATTTTTTGTGAAAAGACATTGTAAAATAATCAAAATCAACCTTCCCCCAAACCCCAGAGTTTAGGGGAATCTTTTCATTATTTCGAAAAGAAATTAAGCATACATTAGTACAACATATTAAAAATTCAAAATGTGTAAAGTCTAACGTAGAAATCCACATCTAACAGTTAAACACCAAATGCCATTTTGAAGAGATGATGCCCTATTTAAGTTAAGTTGAAAATTATTCTCAGAGTTCCCTTTGTGGTGCAGTGGAAACGAATCTGACTAGTAACCATGAGGCTGCGGGTTCAATCTCTGGCCTTGCTCAGTGGGTTAAGGATCCGGCGTTGCCATGAGCTGTGGTGTAGGTTGCAGATGTGGCACGGATCCTGCGTTGCTGTGGCTGTGGTGTAGGCCGGCAGCTGTAGCTCTGATTAGATCCCTGGTCTGGAATCTCCATATGCCTCTGGTGCAGCCTTAAAAACCAAAAAAAAAAAGAAAATTATTCTGGTTTTACTTCAATCTTCAATTTAAAATTTGCATATGTATTTACAAATTATAGCTAACTATAAATAGAATTAAATACAAAATTATGGAAGGCAGTCTCTAAGGCCTAATGTTGAAATTACCAAGGGAATGTACTTCAGAAGAGTGGTACATTTTATGTAGATGTGGAAATGATTTTAAGACACAACGATATATTAAAACTGTTTTTTTAATTTTAAAAAACTTGAAGAAGTTTTAAAAAATAATTTCGGTTTAAAAAACCCTCCAAGTTTCTCCAGAAAGTAGAGGTAGATGCCTATTGTTTAACTGAAAATGAGTCAAGATAGTATACATCACTTGTAAAATGATAGAAGAAAGAAAATCAATTTGACTAGAGAATGACCCAGGGGAGGAGAAAGGTATGACATTGCTCTGCAGTGGAATCCTTTGGAGTATTTTAGGCCATCGTAAGAAAAGTCCAACTTTACAATATAAAATGCTGATAGGTCTCTTAGGGGGAAATGGGAAATGAAAACTGACACTGGATTTGGTCGGGTGGCATAGGGCAGGAAAATATGAGTGGCTTGCCTAGGAATGACAACATTCCTACATGGGAAAACAGAGAACATATACAACTCTTCCAAGGAGTTGAGCCATAAAAATGAGAGAGAGCAGTAAATGAATAGGGATTCAAAACCAAAGGAAGCTGTGCTTTTTTTTTTGGCAGGGGGTGGGGGTTAAGATGAGAGACAGATAGCATGTTTGTGTATATGCTGATGGGAATCTAAAAGATGGGAAAGCAAGATGTAGGAAGACAGGTTACAGTTTAGGAGAGATTAGTGAATAAGGATGGGAGTCTATGCATTAAATGATAGGAAACAGAGATTGTAGAACAGCAGGAACCCAGCTATCATTTGATTTCATCTACATAGAAGGTGAAGCTAATGGAAGGGTGAAGAAAGTCAAAGAGCACTAAAATAAAATAAAAACCACTAAAAGTTCTCAGCAATGCTAAGATATCATGAAAGTAGTGTTCTGAAAACTAACAAAAAAGAGCGTAACAGATTAGTGGAACTAGAAACTCTAGGTAGGAAGGGCAAGATTATTTGCCCTTCTATGACTATTTAGTCTGGTAAAAGGTATAATAATGGAGTCTCCAAAAAGAAGATTTTTAAAACCATTAAATGCCCTAAATGGATTCAACTTTACTTGCGCCTTAGAATTCCTCCTTCAAGGTCTACTCTAGCCTATAGGTTCCTTGAGGGCTCAACTCTAACATCTTTCATCTGTCCAAGGTGAACATGTGTTTCCTTCCTTGTTTTTGTTTTTTTGTTTTTTGTCTTTCTAGGTCCGTACCCATGGCATAGGGATTGAAGTTCCCAGGCTAGGGATTGAATCGGGGCTACAGCTGCCGGCCTACGCCACAGCCACACCAGATCCAAGCAGTGTGTGTGACCTACACCACAGCTCATGGCAACTATATCCTTAACCCACTCAAGGAAGCCAGGGATCAAACCCGCATCCTCATGGATACTGTCGGGTTCATTTCTGCTGCGCCACAATGGGAATCCTCCTTGCTTGTTTTAAACTGAAATAAATCCACTAGGCTTCTTGCTTTCCCAGCTCATCTCAATTTAACTCCAAAGTTGTAAACTTTCGCAACTAGTATTCTCCCAGGCATTCTATTTAATCCAGGGACTGAGCACCAAGAAATCTTATTCAAATAGCTATGTGAAAAACTACCTTTATGTACATATCAAAATATTCAAGGATAAAATGATACGATGTTTGGAATCTGCTTCAAAATCATATGGTAAGGGGAAAGTGATGAATGTTGAAGCTGACTAGTGGGATGATGGGAATTATACTATTCTATTTTTGCATATGTTCAAAAATTTTTCATTATAAAACTTATTTCATACATGTAAAACTTTTCATTGTCAACACTGATACCAAAGCCCTCTATTTTTGTTTTTCCCAAACTTTTTATTATATATAAATCAACTGGAATAAGCCAACTGTATGGAAAGCAGCTGTACCTGAAAAGTAGTTTTCAAATGTGAGCTATCAAGTCCAATCCCAGCAATCCCCAAGGCAGATAAAGAACTTGGTGAAAATGCTTGAATCTGGTTTCCATACTGATCCGTAACTATTATAACTATAAAAGGGGGAGAAGTTCAATTTTAAAGTATCATTTAATAAAAGATACCAATAATCATAAATACACACAATTAAAATTATACTTAAAAACTCATCCTAACTTTGTTGTTTATTTTTGTAAAAAAAATTACATTCGATTTTGTAATCATTATAAAAAAATATGAATCTACTTAAGTACACTTACATATTTAACATGATGCTGTTAAATATTTACCATGAATACTTGAAGGTAGGAAGGTAGGAATTTAGTAAATAATATTCTAGATATAACAAAAACACAGGTTACTATGAATCCACTAATATATTGAGTTTACACTCTTAATATTAACTGCTGTTACTTCTAAAAAAAGTCAACACTTTTTCAACAAGCTATTTTTGCCAAAGTGATTTCAGTAGGGTTGACATAAGCAAAGATAGTGAAAACACTTCAATCTTTCCAACAATGAATTTTAAACCATTAATCGTATATAAATCCAAAGCTTTCCTTTTAGATTATTTATGCCAAAACACAGATGTAAGGACATATTACAAAAGTGCTATAAAGAAAGCAGGCCATACTAACCTATTTCACCTTGAAGCTCTTGACCCATCTGCAAGGTTTTTCCTCCTTTTAATTCACATTTTAAATGTTTAGGTTCATCAGGAAGTGGTCTGAAATTGGTTAACAAGTTAAAGGGCCTTACACCATTAATTGCAGAAAAAAAGTAAAGTAGTTTCAATATGCTAAAGAGTAACCATATTAATACTCGTTTTCTAAAACTTAAATAATATCCCTCCAAACATCTCAATTTATATAACATTACTATTAACCCAACACGAAGCAGAGCAAAGACAGCTTGCAAAGAGAGCAGAGAATACTGACCTCAAAAATAAATACACAAAGCCTAGGTTATTATTATTTATGCTGGATTAAAAGGAAATTATGACATGAGAATCCTGAGAAAGAAAACAGATGGGCAAGTAAAAACAATTCATCAAGAGCTCTGGCTCTAGTTGAAGAGTCATACATCTGACAATTTGTATAATTTTGTTCTCAAACATGGAGCTATTCCAAGTGTTGGAATAGAACGGAAATAGGTAGAGAAATTAAAGTGAAAAGGGTTATTAAAACATTTTGCAGGTATTTTCACTATTGCTTGTCCTAGGAGGACTTTCCTTTAATGAAAGCTTTAATTCTTATAGATACTTGGCAGGTCAATTAAGCAGAGGGCTATAGCGATATTGAGAATTAATCACCATCTTCAGTGAAACTTTATTCCAAAGATAATCTACCAGATTCTCCCCAAATTATGAAAATTTCTACATTAAAAATCAACCTTGCATAGGTGCTTCAGAGAAAAGCACTCTTGCTGCTATATGCTGAATTTTAAAATACCTCAAAATATAATTTGTCCACAAACCTTACTGTAAATGCACTTTCCAAAGACACATGGTCATCTTGGTATGAAACCTGGCAATAGCGCATATCTTTTACAGATGTTGGTACTTGTACATCAGGAAGCAGACCCCGTAGTAAGTGTTCTTTGTTAATCTCAGGAGTCCAATTAACCTAGGAGAAAATTTTTACATTTAAGAATATAAAGCTTAATCTAATACCCTCCTGCCACTTATCTTACTAAAAACTCTTAAAATTGTAACTCATCCTCCCACACCTCCAAAGAAAAAGTCTCTTTATGACCAGAAAGGACGGTGGTTCATATATTACTATGATAAAAAAAGTATCTTCTTTGTCCTGCCTGTTGATGTTGTCGTATCTTTCCAAGCAATAAAATAAATATTTGTTTTTTTTTCCAGCGGCATTTGTGGCATATTCCCAAGCCAGAGGTCAAATTGGAGCTGCAGCTAAGGTCTATGCCACAGCCATGGCCACAGTGGAGCCAAGCCATATCTGTGACCTACGTTGCAGGTTACAGCAACGTCAGATCCTTGACCCACTGAGCCAGGCCAGGGATCAAGCCTGCATCCTCACAGAGGCAACACTGGGTTCTTAACCTGCTGAGCCACGGCAGTAATTCCTAAATTAAATATTCTTAAGTCACTTCCTTAGCGTTCTGCCACAAGACTATCACTGTGCTTAGAGTTTAAAATTAACATCTGAGGGAGTTCCCAGTGTGGAACAGAGGAAACAAATCTGACTAGTATTCATGAGGACAAAGGTTCAATCCCTGGCCTCGCTCAGTAGGTTGGGGATCCACTGCTGTCATGAGCTGTGGTGTAGGTTGCAGACAGGCTCAGATCCCATACTGCTATGGCTGTGGTGAAGGCCGGCAGCTATAGCTCGGATTCGACCCCTAGCCTGGGAACTTCTATATGCCGCTTGTGCGACCCTAAAAAGCAAAAAAGTAATAATAATAATATGAATCTCTGAGAAGTAATAGACAGTCTTTGCTTTTTTGAAAAGAATCTTACTCATACTGGTCTTGAATGAAATCTAGGTGAACTTTTTCATCTAGCTGAGAATATAAAAGTTAAATCCACTGACGTAATCATCAGCCTCACTCACCACATCTTGATCTTAATCCATTCTATGATACTTTCAGCTCTAATTTTTTTTTTTTGCC
>PVHT021183608.1:14265430-14331116 GCA_004024745.2 Catagonus wagneri | reverse complement strand
CATGTGGAGGTTCCCAGGCTAGGGGTCTAATCGGAGCTGTGGCCACTGGCCTGCGCCGCAGCCACAGCAACGCAGGATCCGAGCCGCGTCTGCAGCCTTCACCACAGCTCACGGCAACGCCGGATCGTTAACCCACTGAGCAAGGGCAGGGATCGAACCCGCAACCTCATGGTTCCTAGTCGGATTCGTTAACCACTGCACCACGACGGGAACTCCCTCAGCTCTAATTTTAAACTTAACACCTCTTATATTTCATGCTTTAATTTGCTACATCAACCATTTTTTAAGTTGATTACCTTGTTATATCCTACCATTAAACTCCAATCCTTTCTATTTAAGAATTTTTTGCTCAACTTCATGCTTTTATCCTTCTATAGCTGTGATTCCTTTTATTTATTTATTTTTTTTGTCTTTTGTCATTTTAGAGCCATACCCGTGGCATGTGGAGGTTCCCAGGCTAGGCACTCAATCGGAGCTACAGCTACAGTCACAGCAACGTGGGATCCAAGCTGTGTCTGCAACCTACACCACAGCTTACGTCAAACGCCGGATCCTTAACCCACTGAGTGAGGCCAGGGATCAAACCGCAACCTCACGGTTCCTAGTCCGATTCGTTTCCACTGGGCTATGACGGGAACTCCGAGCTGCGATTTTTAAATAATTGACATTTAACTTTCTGATCCTAGTTTGTGCTGTTCTAACTTCCTTACAGTTACCTTTCAATCTTTAAAAGCATCTTTTAATCTTTTTCTTTTTTTTGCCTTTTTAGGTGGATTCACAGCATATGGAAAGTTCCCAGGCCAGGATCAATCAAATCCAAGCCACTTCTACAACCTATGCCACAGTTGCAGCATCACAGGATCCTTAACCCATTGCACCAGGCAGATACTGAATCAGCAAAACCACAGAGACAAGCAAGATCATTACCTCACTGCACCACAGCGGGAACTCCCAACTTTCATTCTTTATTATTATTATTTGTTTTTTAGGTCCACACCTGCGGCATATGGAGGTTCCCAGGCTAGGGGACGAATGGGAGCTATAGCCGCTGGCCTACACCACAGCCACAGCAATGCCAGATCCGAGCCACATCTGTGACCTACACCACAGCTCATGGCAATGCCAGATCATTAACCCACTGAGCAAGGCCTGGGATCGAACCCGCAACCTCGTGGTTCCTAGTCGGATTTGTTAACCACTGTGCCATGACGGAAACTCCAATCTTTCATTCTTTAAATACTTTTTTTTCCCTTTCGTAATAATTGAAATAACAAGCAGGAGTTACACAAAGGTTTGTTCCCTCACCCTAGCTGTACTATCTCTTTAATGAATTCCCAGGTCAGTTTGGGTTGACTTTCCTCAATACTGAAAAATTCTCGTAAGACCACAGACCACTTTTAAGCATATATACATTTAACTTAATAAAAGTAATATTTAATATCCTTTATTGTCAATAGAGTGGTGCCTGTTTTAAAATCTCTGGAATCTAAGAAATACATAACTCTAGAACTGAGGCAAAATGTGTCAAATGCAGGACATAGCTTAGAGAATGGCAAAAAGAAGTTTAAATACAGAAACAGGCTCTCCAGTCAATGTTTCTTCTTAACCTTGATAAGAAACTAAAATGTGGAAACATTATTATGAGAAAGCAAGTAATCAGTTCAGAAGTCACATTGCTGGTACCACTTTTAAACTACTCACCCTCAAGTCTGCTGATAGATATAAAAATGACTTGCTTTCCCCTTCAACCATCCCTTCCCTCATTAAAAAGAGAAAAATTAAACTGGCTGGAGCAAGGGTTATTACAAGTAAGATTTTAAAAATAATGTCAGCTGAACACTTATTAAACGACCAGATCCTAGGGAATTCCTGCTGAGGCTCAGCAGGTTATGAACCCAACTAGTATTCATGAGGATCAGGGTTTGGTCCCTGGCCTTGCTTAGTGGTTAAGAATCTGGCATTGTGGAGTTCCCGTCGTGGCTCAGTGGTTAACAAATCCGACTAGGAACCATGAGGTTGTGGGTTCGATCCCTGGCCTTGCTCAGTGGGTTAAGGATCCAGCGTTGCCGTGAGCTGTGGTGTAGGTTGCAGACACGGCTCGGATCCCGCACTGCTGTGGCTGTGGCGAAGGCCGGAGGCTATAGCTCCTGTTAGACCCCTAGCCTGGGAACCTCCATATGCCGCGGGTGCGGCCCTAGACAAGCCAAAAAGACCAAAAAAAAAAAAAAAAAGAATCTGGCATTGCTGTGAGTTACAGTGTAGGTCACAGACGCCGCTGAGATCTGGCATTGCTGTGGCTGTGGTGTAGGCTGGCAGCTGCAGCTCCGATTTGACCCCTAGCCTGGGAACCTCCATATGCCACAAGTACAGCCCTAAAAAGCAAAGAAACAAACAAAAACTATCAGATCCTATATTTGGAAACTCAGGATGCTTATAGAATATAACAGCACAAAAAAGTAATTTCTATATCCTGTGTCATAACAGCAACTCTCCAAAACTTTAGTTAATTAGGATCCCTTAAATAAAGATCCAGAAAAGTTGGCTTTCCAGATGGGGGGGGTTATCTTTAATTCCCTTAAAGAAACACTGACTTTTAAAAATTATTTTCTCAAACAAAATCAAGAGTTTTCTCTTCTCTTCGACACATGTCAAAGAAAAAAGTGCAGTTCTGCTCTAGTGCTTTTTAGGTTCTAAGGTGAATTTGTATAAAAATGCAAATTTGTTCTGAGGCAATTAAAATATTAGGGAACACTCTGAGTATAAAACAAATGTTACTTTTGCTTATATACAATTTTGAAAACCCATGAAAACAACAGTTGAGCACAGAAAACTGTACCCAGCTGAAAGAAGCAATGGAGGAATACACAAAATGACACACCTCAAAAACCTACCAGGTTCCTTGGTTGACTTGGCTGTGTGTACTGAGCCACACATTGTACTATTGCACCATTTTACATGGCACAGTGATTTTTAGGAACATCTGTGTTTCATTATAGCAGATTTAACTGTACTCTGAAAGCAGCAGGCATGGACTGATCACCATTTCTTTCAATTAACCATAAGAACCATAAGAAGGGTACTAGAACTCTCGGCCTGATGTGGAAAGAATCTAACCATTCTGATTTGGTTCTCTGCTGAGATACTGAAGTTTAATCATACAGATTCACGCTATCAAGGTATAAATGATACATTTAGATGACAGCAGATCTATAAGGACCATCTGAAGCTATTGAGAACTGACAAAGCATTTTTTCCAAGGATCACAATTTTAGAGAGTGCTGTACCAATTTCAAATGGCCAAATCGGGGGTCTGTAGTTAACAATACTGTTTTACCATTTGCCTTGAACAGACTTTTTATTTAGTTCCTTCAGAATAGCTATAAATACACTGCTTTGGTAAGGTGGTTATCTTGATTGTGAGCACAGAAATACAGTTGTCTGGACTGGAATTTTAACTATCAAAATCATTTTTCTTTTCTTTTTTCTAAGGCTGCACCTGTGGCATATGGAAGTTCCCGGGTTGCGGTGGGGGTTGAATTGGAGTTGTAGCTGCAAGACTATACCACAGACATAATACTACCAGATCTGAGAGGCATCTGTGACCTACACTGCAGCTTATCCCAATGCCGTAATCTTCAACCCTCTTAGTGAGGCCAGAGATAGAACTTGCATCCTCACAGACACTATGCTGGGTTCTTGACCCCCTGAACTGCAACAGGAACTCGCAAAATCATTTTTCTAAGTACAAATTTGTCACATGTGACTAATTCACATTTCAGTCAAGTGCATAAAAGATAAAATTATACTTAGCTTGTGATTTTAAATAAGAGTACTATTTTTCTGTGATAGTTTCTTCTGAGAGGATAGCCTATAAAACATGTTCAGAGTCTTCCAAGCATAAAATGTACAAAATTCTTGGAAATAACCAATCTGTTTGAGACACTTACTTTAATTTTTTCTGCTAAAGCTGATGTTATATGGATTTCTCTTTCTCCTTCATCATACATTTGAAAAATAAGATTATGCATAACATCGCCTGCTATCCAATTAACCTCATCCTGATGTTTGATCTGGATTGCCTTTTGTCCTTCAACACTGAATATCTGTAATCTTGCAACATGGCTACTGGGAAGCAACTTAATAGTCTTCTCTACAGGTGCCACATCTTTACAACTCTAGGAAGAGAGGAAAACACAAATATATAATGAATAACATCTATACTGAAAACATACTTTTTTGCTTTAATGGTGAATCTTTTATACTGCTTAAGAACTTATTTCCAATATTGTAAGAGATCATCTTATATACTCTTAACCTTGATAGATTTTCTCATTAATAATTCCATATCTTATGCCATCAAGTTATAAATAATTGACAGTGGTCACATGTTAAAAATCTATCTGGACTTAAAAGAATTTCCTTTTTCTTTATTTGAAAAATTACTTGAAAGTGTTACAAATTTGTGAAGCTTTAATCGTATGATACAAACTTGGTGACCAGCATTTACTATTATTATTTTCTTTTTCAGCCACACCTGCAGCATATGGAAATTTCCAGGCCAGGGACTGAATCCGAGCTACAGCTGTGAACCATGTTCTCACTCTGCTGGGTTGGGGTTGAACCTGTACCACCACAGAGATAATAGCAGATCCTTAACCCACTGCACCACAATGGGAACTCCCCAGCATTTATTAATAAGAATAAAAGTGTGAGTAATTAAGAATTTTCCATAAAATCAGACAAACAATTGCTCTAAGACATTATTTAATGAGCTTCTACAGCTTTTTCAAATCATCATACACTAGGGTAAATGGATAGAGTTGCATATAGCTATATAAGGACTCTAGATGCCCTAAAGGGTGAGCGGGCATATTTATAATTTGTTATGGGTACATCAGTGTTCCAAAGCTAAGTAAAGATGAACTGGTATGCTACATAATTGACTTTAGGCATACAAAATTAAAACGTTACATAATTATTTCATAGTCTAGGTATACTACACTCCATAGGATACAAAGCTTCAAAACAAGTCTAAGCCTAAAATACCGTTACAATCTTATTTCCCCCATGTCTCCTTCGTCATCCATTCTATTAAAGCCCATCAACATGAATGATGGCATATCCGAAATTCCTACCCCACCCCTCTATTATAAGCATATCTTATTTGCCTAACTCAAACTAAGAGTCACACTTTGGGGTAATATTTTCTTTTCCTTTTAAACAATTTTTGTTTATTTTTTATTATTCAATGAATTTTATTACATTTATAGTTGTACAATGTTCATCACAATTGGGTAATATTTTCTAACTGCATATTACAAGACAGAATTTGATATTTATATTGACCTGGATTCTTCATGTTGCTGCTCTATAGTATTTACATAATTATATACAAATATACTCTTGCTTTCAAGCCCATATTCCTCCCTAATTCCAAATCTTTTCTTCTTGAATCTTCCTACCTTTTGTAAGATAGTATGCTCAAAAGTATGTTGCCCACATTACTGAAAAAAGTAAATGCATAACCAATATTTGAAGATTATCAAATATAACAGCTCAAAAAGAAAAGAATTAGAATAAAGTCAAATCACCTTACTTTAAAAAAGTAAAAACTTCTACGCTTCTGAGGTTCAATATATGTTAGATGATATACAGTTAGTAGAAAAACATCAGTTAATCAACTGATCAGGTTATTTATCATTTACCAACCATATCCATTATGAAGAAATCACATTTAAATATTTTATTTAAGTATTTGTTATCACATTCAGCAACCTTAGGAGACCAAATGAGTTTAGCAACTGCTTGCCCTCCTCCAGGCTGGCTTGGCCTTCAGGCATGATGTACACCCATTAACAAGTATCTTACTGTCATACTAACACAGCAATCCACATGAAAATGCTAATAAAATGTATTTATTTTTAAAATTATGTACATATTAATTGTTCATATATCCTTCAATGGTGGTTCAATAGGAATATTTACAAAACTTTCTAAGAAACAAGTGTAAACTATAAGAAAAAAGAATAAAATAAACTGATAATTGTCACATTTTAATGTAGGAAAAAATCACTTTTAGGAATAAGTATTCAATAATAGCTGTGTATACTGAAAAAGGTGTGATCAAGAAAATAATACTTGACACAAAATATTATTTACTATATCATTTCATGTTGCCTTCTTTTCTGTCTAAAACAACTGCATAAAATGTCTGATGTCTATTTTAAAAAGTCACACAACTTTACATAAAATATTGTAAGGCTGTTAAATAACATTTGTATAAAGACTCAATAAAATACCAATGAGTAACAAAAACAACTTACAGGTATTTCAATTTTTGCTTTAAGTGTCTGGTCTTTTTTAATATTCTGAACTTGAATTGCTGGTCCTGATAAAATACTGGTTCCAGAACTACTGCAATCCACAACATAGATTGGAAGACTTGGAGCACCTAAAAACTATTGGAAGCATATAAAATAATTTAAGATCTCAATCAAATATAACAGATTAGTTCATAATTGTTATTTAAATTTTCAAATAATTCACTACAGCTACTGACTATAAATCAGAAAATCCTAAATATAATTTACTAATATTCTAGACAATTTCTGAACAAAAAGAGTAAATTTATAAAATTCTAAGTAAAATTTGTCAATTCTGGAAGAAAAACCAACTTCCTTAACCACTACTCTTTCTGTCTTTACTCTATTTGAGTTTTCCTCTCCTTTTTGTGGTATTTTACTCATATTCATTTATCCATCCATCCGCAAAGCTAAAGGATATTTTCATCATTTTACTAATAAATTAAATATTTCATCTGAAATGAGGCAGATGGACCAAGGAAGGAGAAGGAAGGACTCTGTAGTCCAATACTTGGCATAGCTGGCATCTTTATTGGCTGAGGGAAGCTAAAACCACTGGCAATGAGATATCCCATCAGTTTCTCCATGGAGTAATCATTACATAATCTAGATGCCATATACAGTTTACTATAGAGGAGCCAAAAGACATAGAGATTTCCATTAAGTACCATGGGACTCAAAGTAAAATCTATACATTCTAATACAACAGCTTACCTTACAATGAACAATCAATTTTGGTTGTGCTGTTATATTGTCTGATTCATCCAAAACTTCTACCTGAAATGGGAAAGCTGTTCCATTTTCTATAACTAAAATTTCAGAATCAGGTTTCACTTTCAAGCGACGAGGGGGACCTACCAGAACATTATATAATGAAATAAGAGATTCAAATTTCTAAAACTGAAATGTTAAAATAACAAAAGACACAGCTTTTAACATTTCAAGTTTTAATATATTTTAAATAATGCCAAGAAAGGAAATGTTTAATCATTTCTATCCCCCCAAATGCACAGATTCTATACATGATCAGAGTTGTGTCAACTGCATAAAATGTCTGATGTCTATACTTAGTTTTATGCAGAAAGCTAAGACACAGTGGTAACTCATGCTAGAAATCACCACTACACGTGAAATCTTAAAAAGATCCTGGAAAAAAGTATTCAAGAATAAAAGTAAGGAGGAGTTCCCATCACCATGGGAACCTACACTGGGGATGCAGGTTCAATCCCCAGCCCGGCACGGTGCTAGTTAAGGATCCAGCATTGCCACAACTGAAACTCAGATCTGATTCTGGGCCCAGGAACTCCATATGCTGTGGGGCGGCAAAATCAAACAAACAAACAAACAAAAAACCTTCCATGAGCAAAATAAAAGCAAAAGGTTATTAAACTACCTTTTTTTTTTTTTTTTTTTTTTGCTTTTTGGGGTCACACCCATGGCTTATGGAGGTTCCCAGGCTAAGGGTCGATTCAGAGCTAGAGCTGCCAGCC
Source organism: Catagonus wagneri (assembly GCA_004024745.2). Taxonomy (NCBI): domain Eukaryota; kingdom Metazoa; phylum Chordata; class Mammalia; order Artiodactyla; family Tayassuidae; genus Catagonus; species Catagonus wagneri. The sequence continues at coordinate 14,323,264 of PVHT021183608.1, read as the reverse complement.
TACACCACAGCCATGAAGGATCATGGCCTCATCTGTGACCTACACCACAGCTCATGGCAATACCAGATCCTTAACCCACTGAGCGAAGCCAGGGATCAAACCTGAAATCTCATGGTTCCTAGTCAGATTCGTTTCTGCTGTGTCACAACGGGAACTCCATAAACTACTTTCTTATGTATTTGTAGCTCAAGTTTATAACAAGCAGTTCCTGGAAACATTTATTTTAATTCATAGTAATATCAGTTAATAATTTTTTATTGTATGCCAAGCAATGTGTTAAGTTTAAATACTACTCTCATAATCCTTACAATTATCTTAATTAAGAATGTAATATTAATCTCCTCACTTTATGGATGAGGAAACTGGGATCCAGAGAGATTAAGTATTCTGTCCAAGTCACATGGCTACTAAGTGGCAGACTCAGGTTAAGTCCCAATTTGTAATTTGAAACCTCTTAACCATTATTGCTATACGGTCTCACTTCCTACTTTACCACCTTTGCTCTAAAATTCCAATAGAATGTCAGAACCATCTGGTTAATAAGAATTTCACTTAGGCAAATTTGAGTAATCTATGTTTTAGTTAACTTCTTACAATAAAAGCATTATAAGTATTAACATATAACAATTTTTTTCTTATACAAATGGGCCAATTTTTACTCTTTAACAATTCATGCCTGAGGGAAAGTTCAAACCATATCAATGTGTGAAAGGACAGAGCTAATGTTTCTTTTCACTAAAAGCAGTTCAAAGGTCATATATGGACAAAGGTATGATGGGGTACTGTTAATATCAGAGCTAAAACTTACATACCAAGTGCTGTTCTAGGTGTTTTACAAGGACATGCACTTCTCACTCTGCACAGCACTGTGTTAATGAGAACTCACGCATAGTGGAACTATATCCTCCATTCAGTTACCACCAAACCATGCGAAGTCAGGGTTGCCTATCTTAACTCATTCAATCCTCACAAAAACCCTGTGAGAGTATCTTATTTTACACATGAGGAAATTAGTAACAGAACAAGTGTACCTTAATGCTTAATGGTAAATGTTAGCTTAGATTCAAACCCAGAAGGGCTAATGCCAGAATATACTTTTTGAACCTCCATAAGGCATTTTCTGCCCTGTGTAATGTTACTGTAACTTCATTTTCATGTTGATTAATCATTATTTAAATTAACAACATGAAAGCATAAGAGACTTTAATTCTTTTTTTGCCTTTTTTTAGGGTCACACCCACGGCATATGGAGGTTTCCGGCTAGGGTCAAATCACAGCTACAGCTGCCGGCCTACACCACAGCCACAGCAATGCTAGATCCAAGCTGCATCTGTGACCTACACCACAGCTCACGGCAACATCAGATACTTAACCCACTGAGCAAGGCCAGGGATTGAACCCACAACCTCATGGTTCCTAGTTGGATTTGTTTTCGCTGCACCACAACAGGAACTCTGAGACTTTAATTATTAAAATACAAAATACAGTTATATCAGAAAAGGACAGATCCAGTTTTAACATAAGCATAATTTGTATAATCCCTCAGAACAGTTCTCCAATATACTTTTAATAGTCATATCTTCCCCTCAAGATTATTTTCAGAACTGCATCTAGTCTTCCTAAATAATTTCTTATTTTTTAACTGATCATTTTCTGTCAGTGCTACATTTGGCATTCAAAAGTATTTTTAAGATTTTATATCATAACCAAACCAGAAAACATTTCACCTTTATAGGTGTCATTAGATTTTATGATAACAATATTATTTAAAAGATAAATATTAGGAATATTTCTTAAAGTATTATTACCTGGTAGTAGTCTAATTTTCAAAATCTGTGTGTCTTCTTTTAAACCCGGCAGAATAACTTTCAGATTAAAATTCTGTTAAAAAAATTATCTTGATTAAATCTAAGTTCTAAATACTTAATTTACCGCTTTGATTCAAACTTATTTTATGTTACTGGCCAGGCACACAGCATGCAGAAGTTCCCAGTCAGCGATCAAACCTGCACCAAAGCGGTGATGATGCCAGATCTTTAACCCACTGTGTCACCAGGGAATTCCAATTCTGATTTATTTTTTTCATTTTCATACCATTATAGAAATCTACTCAGCAAATTTATTTTGACTAAAATTATCAATATATGTATGAAAGAGGTAGGTGAAAAAATAAATTTTTACTGCTTTTGTATAGACAGCAGTCTTTTCTCTTCTCAAATTCAAAAGCCATAACCTCTGAAAACTGTTAGAATCAGGAGGGGATTATAAAAAATGTGAAAAGTAGTGAAGTGGAAAAAAACCTAAACGTATCTAAATGTAATGTGGTGTTCTGGTTTAGATACTAGAATAGAAAAATAATAGTGGAAAAACTGGGGAAATGTTAAGTCTACAGATTTGTTAAAGTATTTTATCATTGTTAATGTTAATTTCTCAATATGAATAAATATATAATAGGTATACAGGATGTTAACAGAGGAAGCTGAGTGATGTGTATATGTGAACTCTATACCGTCTTTGCAACTCTTATGTAAAAACAGTTATTTCAGAATTAAAAGTTGTTTAGGGCTCTCAGTATCTGAGATGGCCCACATTCTGTCGCTCTCAATAAATCTACTTCTTTCCTCCTGCGCTGAGACATAATCTGAACCTCAGTCAGTCCTCAGACCATGAACTAAAGTCCCCACCCAGAGGGAGGACAGCAACTGGAGGCTGAACACAAGATTCCTGAAGCACTGCCTGGCTGCCTTACCACCAATCAATCCGACGGAGGTCACACACCCTGTAGCCCTAAACTATTGAGGAGACTGGGTTTGGGGGCTCCTGCAATAAACCTCTTTCTGCCTCAAAAAAAAAATTAAAAAATAAAAAAAATAAAAGTTGTTTAAACTCTAGAGATCTATTTAGTAAGCTCATATTGCTAAAGTCAAATTTTCCATAAATTTCAAGCTCTTTTTCCACAGGAACTCCCTATTTTAAACATATTGACAAGAAAAAATTTTAAATATACATTGAAGGTACTGATACACTGGCGGGGGAGTAACATATTACTTAAGTTATTACCTATAATGTTCCTTTTGGTCATATTAATCTATCAGGGGATTTATATACCTAATTAAAAATTATCTTACTGGATCTTATGTCTTTACCATATCTAACTTTATTCCTCCCAATCACTTCCTTTATCCAAATACCAAACCCATTATGTTTACAGAAGTGAGCTAAAATTTCTCACATTTTTGTTTTTATTTCTTAGAAAAGATTTATAAATGGATGGAAAAAGATTGGAGAGGAAAAAGAAAAAACATAGCATAGTATTAGATAACTGTTGGAAATGGCTTTGAAAAGCATGTGAAAAGACTGGAATAAAAATGAAGACAGTTGAAAATAATTCATAAATGCTTAACAAACAACAGTAGCAAACACGCTGGTCTTTCTGAGATTTAAATAGTAATGGTTAAGTTGGGTGACATGATCCTGTTTAAGTCCTAAGAACCTGCTATTACCGTTATCTTGTCACAAAAATAAGTTATTCAATTTTAAATTTCAAATTTCATTTTTTACCATTTAAGAAATAAACATGTATCATAACATTTATGTACAACACTTACCTTGCCTTGACAAGAGTTTACAGGGCCCTTGGCTGTAACGCCTTGAATTACACAATTTGGTCCTTTGGTTATTTCTTCATAATGTAAAGATAAACCACTGGAAAAAATAAATTACTTTTAAACTTCCCCTCCAATACCTATAAATAAGTTGCAATTGTGTTCCATTTTCTCATATGCCATTCTTGTGCTTAATTCACTTTTCTAATAAAATAGTAATTTTTAAAATAGTGAGAAATAAATGAACAGAAGCAATCTCTCATGAATTTTTCTACAAAGAAAAATGATTCAACAAGTATTGATAAGTGATACCACTGGGCCAATTAGTAAAGATACAAGGTAGGAAACAATCAAATGCTGGACAATGTACACAGGTCAAAGAAAATGAAACATCAAAATCGGTCAGCTTTAAGGATATCTTCAGACTTCCCCTGGATTCTTTCAAATCATTCACTCAGTAGGATTTTAGAGAATTTCCGACACCTATTAAACTGAATGGCAATTTTAGATAGTCCACATAATCAAGTACAGCCTTGTGACAACTGTAACATTGCTAGAACATGTACTGAGAGCCTCTAATCTACTACCATGAGCAATGTAATTCCTAAACACCTTTAATCATCTGTAGATATTACAGTGTCAACATTTTACTCTGTCAAGGGGTAAAGTGAGAAAAGACCTAATTATTCTGAAGAATGGAACTGAAATATTTAGTTATTATCTGAATAAGTTATAAGAATTAATCATTCTTAGGTGAAAAAAAGCTATAAAGTGGCATATAAGGAAAAATAAACTCCCTGAGAAAGATGGACATTGACCACAAACATCTACTTTCACTGCCTTAAAGCCTCACTAATATGAGAACAAAGGGATTCTTTTATTTACTATTTTTTTAACTGCAGTATAGTTGATTTAAGTGTTATGTTACTTTCTGCTGTACAGCAAAGTGATTCAGTTATACATACATACGTATTCTGTTTATATTTTCATTTTTATTTTTCAATTTTTAAAATTTTTTGGCTACATTTACAGCATACGGAAGTTCCCAGGCCAAGGATCGAATCTATGAGGGCAACCTATGAGGGCCACAGCTGCAGCAAAGTTGGATCCTTAACCCACTGCACCAGGCCATGGATTGAACCCAGCCATAGTAGAGACAGCACATTGATCCTTAACCCTTGAGCCACAGTAGGAACACTTTTATATTCTTTCCCATTGCAGTTTATCTCAGCATACTGAATAGGAGTTCCTGTTGTGGCACAGCAGAAACGAATCTGACTAGGAACTAAGAGGCTGGAGGTTCAATCCCTGGCCTTGCTCAGTGGGTTAAGGATCTGGCATTGTCGCAAGTTGTAGTGTAGGTCGCAAACACAGCCTGAGTCCCGTGTTGCTTGCCTGTAGCTGCAGTGTAGGCCAGCAGCTGTAGCTCCAACTGGACCCCTAGCCTAGGAACCTCCATATGCCACAGGTACAGCCCTAAAAAGCAAAAATAATAATGAATAGATATTCCCTGTGCTATACAGTAGGACCCTGTAATAGTTTGTCTTTTATTTACTACTGAAGGCAAAAATATGGGAGGAAAGGAAGATTCAACAAGGACAATAAACTTATCCACTAGAAAAAAGGAGATACAAGTGGCAAAAAATGTAGTATAGTCCCAAGAAAACTGAACCAAGGAGCAGTAATGGAAAAAGCTGGAAACCAATATACGACACAGAATTTCCAGGTATCACTAAGGAATTAGTGTTACTAGGTACCTCTAGAACTGGGGTCAAAATAGAAAGCCCTTTCCCCCCGCCCCAAAAAGATATAACAATTTCGATCCTCAGATCTCGCCTTTCCACCTCTGGCGGATGACTGTAAGCAGAGAGCCTCTGAATCTGGAGACAAAAGATAAACTGAAAGAGAGGGCAAAGTTGAGAAAGTCTATCCAAAAGTAAAGCAAAAACACAAGAAGAGTTTTTAAAAGAGAAAAATTAAGAAAATCAGAGAACTAGATGAGAAAATACATCAAATAAATAAGAATCCCAGAAAGATAAAACAGTGATGATGGAGGGTATAGAATGAAGTACTTCAAAAAATGAAGAGACCTATACGAAGCTGTATCACTATAAAATTTTGCTCTTTGAGATCCTGTAAGCTTCTAGACAGAATATGCAGGAAACATTAAAAGGTAATTTAGCCAAAAGAGGTTTAAATTTATCAGCAACAGTGGAAGCTAAAAGGCAAAAATGGAGCAATGCTTTCACAATTTTGATAAAAAGTAGTGTCCAAAATAATTTAAAAAAAAGAACTTTCAATTCAATCAACCAAGAAGAGAGGTATTTTCAAAGCAATAATTTTATCTCACATGTTTCCTTTCTTAAAAACTAGTAAAGGAAATGCTTCAGGAGAAGGAGAGGGATATGGGATTCTTTTACAATTAGAGATCTAAGGGAGTTCTCACTGTGGCTCAGCAGGTTATGAACCTGACTGGTAACCATGAGAATGAGAGTTTGATACCTGGCCTCACTCAGTGGGTTAAGGATCTGGTGTTGCCGTGGCTGTGGTGTAGGCTGGCAGCTACAGCTCCAACTCAACCCCTAGCCTGGGAAATTCCCTATGTCACAGGTGCAGCCCTAGAAAGAAAAAAACAAACAAAAAACTAGAGACCCATGAAAGGTTAAATGCTAAATAAAGTAAGCTACTTAATAATTCCACAAATTCAGGAATATCCCCTCAGACACCCAAGAGACAACTTTACGAAATTTAAATTAAACTCCTATCTTTCAGTTTCCTGGGCCTACCTTCCAATCAACTGACTCCAAACTGTAAAGTCTACACCAAGACATAAAGATACTCTGCAATTTTCTTTTTTTGTCTTTTTAGGGCAGGACTCACAGCATACAGAAGTTCTCGGGCTAGGGGTCGAATCAGAGCCATAGCCGCCAGCCTAGGCCAGAACCACAGCAATGCAGGATCTGAGCCACAGCTGCAACCATAACCTATGCTGCAGCTTGTGGCAACACCAGATTCTTAACCCACTGAATGAGGCCAGGGATAGAACACATATCTTCATGGATACTAGTTGGGTTCTTAATCCACTAAGTCGTACAAGGAACGCTTCAGCAATTTTTCCTGAAAACATGAATATGACAGGTTATAGTCACTTATACATATAACAGAGTAACTATCAGTTATCAGATTATCTGTAATGAGCATCACACTCTGATTTACTGTTTATTAATCAAAATATTGTAATCTGGAGTTCTCTTGAGGCACAGTGAGTTAAGGATCTGGTATTATCACTGCAGGAGCCCAGGTCGCTGCTGTGGCACAGGTCTGATTCCTGGCATAGGAAATTTCCACATGTCACAGCTGTGAGCATAAAAAAAAATTATTTCATTTCTCCTTCTACCTTTATGAAGAAGTTTTCAAAGTTTATAGTAGGTTTTGTTTTTAATTATTCCCCCAACATAAAAGACAAAGGGAATCCCAGGATGAAGTGAAGGATGATCACAGAAGACAACTGTAAAAAGCATAAAAAAACTGATTCTTACAAGAGCACATCACAAAACCCTAGGAGAGATGCCTCCAAGAATATAAAATTTACAGGCCATTTACACACGAAGCATCTTGAAACGAGACCACACAACTGGCAGGGAGTTAGGGTTTAATCAATAATAATTATCAAAGTAAAAGGTATAAAAGACAACAAAGCCATGCAATAAAAAAATGATTAGCATCTACATAACCGTAATAAAGCTAACACTAAATACTGACCAAGCCAAAATATAACCTTAATGAAGAATGTGGAAACAGGAAGTGGGCTTATTTGTAATATAAGTGGCAACAAAAGAGTGTCGCCTCATTTTCCATAGCCATTAGAGATAATTCTTAAAAATGAAGAAACAAGAAGTAGCAATATAAAAGTTACTTAGATCATGGCAGTAGGTACCAAAAGATTAAAGTAAAAAAGCTGAAAGTGGTTTTGAGAAGCAGATTGTGGGTAGGGTAGAGACAGTAGGAGGAAAAGGAGCTACTCTTTTTTTAATATCGACCTTGTCTAACTGTTTGATTCTTTAGATTATATGTGTGAACAGTTTTTTTGCCCCCCCTTTTTTTCTTTTTGGTCTTTTTAGGGTCGCATCTGTGGCATATGGAGGTTCCCAGGCTTTGGGTCTAATCGGAGCTGTTGCTGCCGGCCTAAGCAGAGCCACAGCAACACCAGTTCCAAGCCGCGTCTGCAACCTACACCACAGCTCACAGCAATGCCGGACTGTTAACCCACAGAGTAATGCCAGTCATCGAACCTGCAGCCTCATGGTTCCTAGTCGGATTCATTTCCACTGAGCCACAATGGGCGCAATAGTTATTTTTAAATTTAGATAACACTGCCAAAAAAAAAAAAAAATTAACCCACTCAGACAATGGTCTTACTTTCCTGAAGATAAATTCACAAGGCCATTCTACCAAGATTTTTTTGTTCAAAATCTTTATTACCAGTATGTATGTGCAAGAGAGACTTTGTGTGCAAGAATGTCCTATTAAACCAAGCAGGAGGCATAACTCTCCCAGACTTCAGGCAATATTACAAAGCCACAGTAATTAAGACAGTGTGGTACTGGTACCAAAATAGACATAGAGACCAATGGAACAAGAATAGAGGATCCAAAAATAAACCCAGACACCTACGGTCAATTAATCTCTGACAAAGGAGGCAAGAATATACAATGGGAAAAAGTCTTTTCAGTAAGTGTTGCTGAAAAAACTGGACAGCTGATTGTAAATCAATGAAACTGGAACACACCCTCACACCATGCACAAAAATAAACCCAAAATGGCAAAAAGACTTAAATGTAAGACAAGACACCATCAAACTCCTAGAGGAGAACATATGCAAAACATTCTCTGATATCAACCTTATAAGTGTTTTTTTCAGGTCAGTCTCCCCAAACAACAGAAATAAAAGCAAAAATAAACCAATGGGACCTAATCAAATGGACAAGCTTTTGCACAGCAAAGGAAATCACACACACAAAAAAAACCAGAAAGACAACTTACAGAATGGGGGAAAATAGTTTCAAATGATGCAACTGACAAGGGCTTAACCTCTAAAATATACAAACAACTTATACAACTCAACAGCAAAAAAAGTCAACAACCCAAAGGAAAAACAGGCAAAAGACCTAATAGACATTTCTCCAAAGAAGATAGAGATTGCCAACAAGCACATGAAAAAATGCTCAACATCACTGATTATTAGACAAATTAAAATCAAAACTACTATGATGTACCACCTCACACAAGTCAGAATGACCATCATTAGTAAGTCCACAAAGAACAAATGCTGGAAAGGGTGTGGAGAAAAGGGAACTGTTAGTGGGAATGTAAGCTGGTATAACCACTATGGAAAACAGTATGGAGGTACCTTAAAAAACTATACATAGAACTACCTTATGACCAAGCAATCCCACTCTTGGGCATATATACAAAACTCTCCTGGAAAAAGACACATGCATCTGCATGCTCATTGCAGCACTATTCAAAATAGCCAAGACATGGAAACAACCTACATGTCCATCGACAGATGAATGGATTAATAAGATGTGGCATATATACAAAATGGAATACTACTCAGCCATAAAATAGAACAAAATAATGCCATTTGCAGTAACATGATAGAACTAGAGACTCTCATACTAAATGAAGTAAGTTAGAAAGAGAAAGGCAAACACCATATAATATCACTTATATCTGGAATCTAACATACGGAACAAATGAACCTTTCCACAGAAAAGAAAATCATGGACATGGAGAACAGACTTGTGGTTGCCAAGGGGGAGGGGGAAGGAGTAGGATGGACTGGGAATTTGGCGTTAATAGATGCAAGCTATTGCCTCTGGAATGGATAAGCAATGAGATCTTGCTGTATAGCACTGGGAACCATAACTAGTCACTTAGGATGGAGCATGATAATGTGAGAAAAAAGAACGTATACAAGCATGTGTAACTGGGTCACCTTGCTGTACAGTAGAAAACTGACAGAACACTGTAAACCAGCTATAATGGAAAAAATAAAAATCATTATTACAAAAAAAAGAATGTCATATTAAGGATAACTGATAACAGGTGTGGACTAATTACAAATATTTTCCATTTGTGACTAGACGAGATACTTTCAGTGTTTTCTTTTTAACCAAAGCTGTTTAAGTACTCAACTCTTCCTTTACAGTTTAATATTCAAACGAATGCAATGCATCAAAATCACTTTTTACACAAGAATCACTTTTCACAACTTAAGAGAATACTTATAAAAACTCATTTTTTGTTTTTGCTTTTTAGGAACTCTGTTTTGCTTTTTAGGAACTTAACCATAGTATACACCTGGACCCTAAATTAACTATACCTCACCAGTCTGTGAGCTTCCAGAAGACAAACATAATCTCTTATTCACATCTATATATCCAGCTAGCAAATGCCTGAAATATAGTACATATTCAAAGGAATCAAAGAGTAAGCAATTACACAAGAGGAAAAAAGTACATAGCAATAACAAAACGTACAAAAAAGTGGGCCCCAAAAGACAAACATGGCAGAATTTTGACTAACAAGAACGTCTCCCTCGGCACCTCAAAAAGAGATAACATCAATTATATGATAGGACACACTGTGTAATTTTCTAAGAGCTATTTCTTAACACAAGCCAATCACATCTCTGTAAAGAGGTATTAAGTAAAGGCAAATTCTAAGGAAGGATCAAATTTCCATGGAAAGCATAAACTTTATTGCTATGGTTTTAAAAACAAACCTAAACATATCTTATTAGCAGGTTAAAAACCCACCAGTAGGTAATTACAATGTTTAAATGGCCACAATTTAATAAAAGTGGTATTACTAACACGACTGCCAGGAGACATCACACCATAATTGCAAAAAGAAATGGGAGTAAGACAAAGCTATCAGTCTCATCCAAATAATTCTAGGAGTACATTCAACCTTACTGAGGTAATTTATATATAACACTATAGTCACAAAGAATAGCTTGGAGCTAAATAAATTCCCCAGGTATCATAAAATATCCAACAGACATTTTTTATTTTGCTTTTTAGGACCGCACCTGTAGCATTATGGAGGTTCCCCAGGCTAGGGGTCGAAAAGGAGCTGTAGCTGCCAGCCCATACCACAGCCACAGCAATGCACCACTAGACATTTTAAATAAGAAATCTGAAGTTAAACACATATAAATAATTTAAGCTAAAAAAAGAAAAGAATGAACACTAAACAAATATGAAAAGTCAAATACAAATTGATTCTTCAAATTACCTTGCTTCAAAAACTGGCTGAATATCAGCTGATAGTTGACTAGTATGACCAAATTCATCCTGAAACTCCAGAGGGATATTGAATGGGACTCCAACACGAAAAGGAGGATCCAAAAGACCAAATGAAAATTTCTCCGGCTTACCCTCTTAATAAAAAGAAGTAAACATGAAAAGAAAATTCACTGATCAGAAGATTCATTGTAGGTGGAAATATCCATTTATATGCAGGAAATTAGACCGTGATAAAGATGGCATTTTAAATCTGTGTAAAATTTATATAAATCATATCTATAGTCCACTTGTGAAAATAATAGTTAGATCTTTATCTCATACCATGTATTAAAGAAAAATTCTAGAGACAGAAGATAATTTCTGAACTCTGAATAACTTGAATAAAGGAATATGTTTGTAATTTTACTGAAGGAAAAAACTAAGGCAAAAACACAATAGTCAATAACTATACAGGATATATTTGGCAAAGTTTTAAATATTTTCTTGGATACAATAAAGTTACGAGAGAAGCTCTATATGAAAAAATATTTGCAACCTACACAATAAAGGATATTCACAGTACAATAAAATAAAACATCCTATAAATAGCTATTCTCAAAGTATTGTCTCTAACAGTTTTAAGCCATCCCTTGGGAAATTATTAGAAATGCAAATTCAAGGGATTGCTTCAACTCAATGAGTCACAAACTGGGACTGAGGCCCAGCAGTCTCATTTTATTAAGCCCTGCAGGTTGATTCAGATACAAACTCAAAATTCAGAGCAATAGCTTTACCCTGCTAAAATGGACACAGCAAAAGAAAAAAGTTCCACAGGTAACAGACAATGTCAAATAAAGGCTAAAAGAGGTATACAACCTAATAATTAAAGAAATAATTTAACTGCCAACCAGGCTAAATCAATACACAATATAGGTCGGCCAGTAATGAGCACAGGGAAACTGGAACTTTCAGTCTGTTGGGGAGGGCACTGTGGCACAACCTTTTGGGAGAGCAATTTGACAGTAAATATATTTAAAATGTTATAGCACATACACTTCTGCTAGGCAATTCTACTTCTTGCTATCTACCCTAGAGAAATTCCAGCACATGTATACCAAGTATAGTTTTTTTTCCATATAGAAATATGATTTGTAATAGCCAAAAAAAGTGGAAACAACTGAAATGCTCATCAAAGAAAACTGCTTAAACTATAGCACATCCACAGCTGTTACTTAAAGAATGTGATAGATTCGTATGTACAAAAAGGAATACTCCCCAAGACGGCCTTCTGATTAGAGAAGACAAGGTGGTCACGGGCTAAAACCCCATAATATGACACAAGAAATTTTTTAAAAAAGAGGTCTAAACCTATAAAAACAGTAAGCAAGAAAACAGTAACAGAATTTGAAAGCTTGAGGACTTATGGGCAAGTGTAACCAACACAGCAGAAAGATTCAAGAAATAAAATCCTGGGATTTCCGTTGTGGCTCAGTAGTAGATTAAGAATCAGACTAGTATTCATGAGGATGCAGGTTCGACCCCTGACCTCACGCAGTGGTTTAAAGTATCCAGAGCTGCAATGTAGGTCACAGATGCAGTTTGGATCCAGCATTGCTGTGGCACAGGCCAGCAGCTGCAGCTTTGATTCATCCCCTAGCCCAGGAACTTCCACATGCTGCAGGTGCGGCCCTCAAAAAGACCAAAAAAAAAAAGGAAAGAGAAATAAAATCCTTAATTCATCAACAAAGCAAACAAAAAAGCCAATTTAATTCGTATTATAAAACACCCAGGAGTTCCCTTTGTGGCTCAGTGGTTAACGAATCTGACTAAGAACCATGAGGTTGCGGGTTCGATCCCTGGCCTTGCTCAGTGGGTTAAGGATCCGGCATTGCCGTGAGCTATGGTGTAGTCTGCAGACGCGGCTCGGATCCCGCGTTGCTGTGGCTGTGGTGAAGGCCAGCAGCTACAGCTCCTGTTAGACCCCTAGCCTGGGAATCTCCATATGCCACGGGTATGGCTCTAGATAAAGGCAAAAAGACAAAAATAAATAAATAAATAAAATAAAATAAAAAAACACCCAATAGTCTCAAGAATGGCTGTATCAAACTGGAGTGACGCTGAAATAAAAACTGAAGTCTATCTGAGAAAAAGTTCCCCAGATGTCCACCCCTCAATCCAGGGAGCCAGTTAACTGTCTTCCTCATCTTCAGCAACAGATGGAAGGTTTTTCTGGGGAAGTGAAGAATAGGTCTAAGGAGTAAGGGACACAGCACTACTGAAAGTTTCATACTTTTATTGAAAATATGAAAAGTGAGTGAAAGATTAATACCGAATGTGAAACCTCCCAATCTTCCCCAGCTTGGCTCCCAAAATGCTGGTATTCAAGTGTTTACACTTCACTCTGGCAAATCTGAACAACAAAAGAGGAAAAAACCCTAAAATTCTTAGAGTAATCTCCCCAAATGAAATAAATGCTCTCATATCTTCTTCTTCTTTTTTTTTGTCTTATCTAGGGTCGCACTTGCAGCATGTGGAGGTTCCCAGGCTAGGGGTCTAACAGGAGCTGCAGCTGCTGGCCTACACCACAGCCACAGCAACACGGATCCGAGCCGCGTCTGCAACCTACACCACAGCTCATGGCAACGCCAGATCCTTAACCCACTGAGCGAGGCCAGGGATCGAACCCACAACCTCATGGTTCCTAGTTGGATTCGTTAACCACTGAGCCACAACGGGAATCCAACATCTTCTATTCTTAAATGTGAGCAAATCACTAGTAAATTAAAGAGCGTTATGAAAGACCCAGAGCAAATATTAAACAAAATGCAACATAAAGGAGACAGGCTATGAATAAAGTTTAAAAGCATCAAGAAAAAATACCACTATTATTATCACTAGCTGCAGAGAACAGAGATACTGAATCCATGCAGGAGGAAGAGAATGCTTTGAAAATGGAATAATTACAGAATAAAAGATTTTAGAAACCAAAAATAATAGCACAAGGAAAATTTCAATAAAAAATGTAGAACATCATGTTAAGGAAGTCTCATAAAGTCAAAAAATAAAACCAAAAGATGGAAAGCAGGAAAAACAGTATTAGTACACCAGTCAAGAGGTCCAACGCTTTAATAAGATGCTGAGAAAGAAAAAAAACAGAGTAGGAAACCGAGGTAATGCAAGAAAAATTCCTAGAGTTTAAAATTTTAGAAATTGGAATTCCTTCTCCCCCCCCCCCCAATTATTCGAACATCAGGGAACTGCAGAATGGGGGTTAACATGCAAAGGTCAGGAATTAGAGTAACTTTAGACTTTACCAGTAACAAGGTAAGCTAGAACACAATGATGTTTTCAAAAATTTATTAGAAATGATTATCAAGCAGAATTATAAAGCCATTCTAGACCAAGAAGGTTATAAAATTGGTCAAACATCTTCTATTAAATTATCTATTTCCCTTTTGATTGAAAATGCCACCTTTTGCATACAGTTATAAAACGGTGTTTTGCTTACCTTTAACAGAAAACTTAATTGCTTTAGATGGTAGCGGTCTTCCTGCATAAGTGTCTGCATTACTTTCGTTCAATACAACTTGTAACTTCAATGTATAATTCCCCAACTTATGAATATTTTCTGGACAAATTAAGAAGAAATTAAAATTCAAGTAAACATAATACTGATATAATTTTTAACATTCAAAGAATAAACTCACCCATTTTTTTAAACCAGTAAGGCCATTTTCCTCCATGTTGACTAATATGTGAAATGATTTCTTTATTGCCACTTGAAGCTTAATAAAAGAAAAAACATTTATACCTTGAGAAACTGAATATAGAACATGAATATGAAATGTCACACTGGCATCAAATATATATTTTTGTATATTTAAAAAAAGTTTTGCAACTTCTAAAGATCTAAAGCTATCCTATGTAAGTCAAGAGCATAATGAAATTTACTCATTAAAATTTCTTTATTTCAATTCTTAAAAATGTTTCTGTAAATGAGTTTAACTGGTACAAACAAAAGAATACAGAGAGTAATTTTCTTTTGATATTAAAAATAGTGTTCTTTAAAAGTTTTCTTCAAGATTAAAATAGCACTTATCTCTAAGACCTAGTGATCTATTAAGAGAAAAAAGAAAGGAGTAAAAACAGATGCTACCTTTTTTTTAAGAAAGGGAAAGAACTATGAATAATTTATACTTGCTTATTATTAGCATTATAACAGGAAATACAGTGAAGATAAGCCAAATACTAATAAAACTACTACCTTAAGATGGAGGGAAAAAAAAAAGAATAGAGGGGGTGATACTACTTCTCTGAAAAATTCCTTGTTATTTATTTTTGACTTTGGAATTATGTAAATGAGTTAAATATTTTCAAAATGGAATTAAAGCAATTCAAGCAATACCAAAATGTAGGTACGCAACATGACCACATTTAAAAAAAATTATTTCAAGTGATTCTGACTTCAGAATAATTTTTTCACTATTTATACACAGAGAAATAAAACTGTTATAAACTTTAAGGACAAGCAACACTACAAAAAAGTCAAATTTGGAAGTTCCCTTGGGGTGCAGTGAGTTAAGGATCCAGCACTGCTGCCACATCTGTAGCATAGGCTGCAACTGTGCCAAATCCGTGGCCTGAGAACTTGCACATGCTGTGGCTGCAGCCAAAAAGGAAAAAAAAAGCCAAATTTAATCCAATAACCTTATTATTAGTAACTTTACAAGTGTCATTATTTTGAAACTAAATATATTATAGAATAAAGCAAATAAGTAATCATTAAGAATCAAGATTTAACATAAAAGCATAAAATCAAAGTGGTTAAATAATAACTCAAAATGTAAATATAAATTCAATTTTTCTTTTCTAAAAGAAGAAGCTTAGAAGCAATTTCAACCACTGGCCATGAGCAATCCTAGCACTAAGGCCTCTAAACAGCATTCCCCACTGAAAGGAACCAGGAATAAATGGATGAATCCAGGTCTAGGGTAGAAGATGTGCAAGAAGATTCGAGGATATCTTGAGCCAAAAAGGAATACAGCTCAAATCAAAGACAAAAAGGGTTTTTATCAGAGGAGAGAGGAGCAAACATGAAGGAACACAAAAATCAATGAAGCATGTTAAATCTATAAAAATTCACAAAAACACTTTTACAAAAACCAAAAAACCAATCACTTAGCAGTATAGTACAGCACCAATTCCTGACTAATATGAAATTAAAGAAAAAAAATTAAGCCTTTGTACTGCCTTTCCTGTAAAAACTGTGTTTCAGAGTAAACCAATAACCCTAACTGATAACAGAAATTACTTATTAATAGATAAATCAGGAAGGATAAGAAATTGGGATAACAGGATAATAAATTAGGAAGAAATCAAAGAACCAAAGAAAAAAAAATCACCATTTTGCACACCAAATAACTAATTCAAGCAAAATACCGTTAAAGGATGAAACCATTACATGATTGGGGAAGGCAGAATTTTATAATCACATTAGCCAAGTAAATTCAATAACCCATCCAAGCAGCACTAAAAGTGGGACAATTAATTAGTCATTAAATGCCTCAATGTAATATCACAAATACAGATTCACCACAAAGTACTGACTCTCAATTTAGGGGAAAGAAAAAGGTAAACCTAGATCTATTCGAACTTGTGGAGTAATCTGCAGTTTTCAGGAGACAGAACAAACAGCGGAACAATTTAAATGACATTCTAAGTAGAAATATGTGAAACACTATACGTACAAGTGAATAGGTTGTCAGCAAATTACCGTCATGGAAAAAATAAGGGGGCTCTATTCTGGAAAAAAAAAAATGGAACTGAAGAAGACATACAGTAACTAAATATAAAACATGTAACTAATCATCAAAAAACTACCATAAAAGGTTACCAAAAAAAAAAAAAAGAGTTCCCTGGTGGCCCAGCAGGATAAGGATCTGGCATCACTGCTGTAGCACTAGTTCGATCTCTGGTCCAAGAACTCCTGCATAGCATGAGTGCAAGGGAGGAAGGGATGGAGGGAGGGAGGGAGGAAGAAAGGAACTCAGAGAAATTAAGCTGGCTTGGGTACTACAAGATACCAAAGAATTATTATGCTAACTGAAAATATCTGTTTTTAAAGATGCATGCACTTGAGAGTCAACAAATACAAAAAATACATGCAAGTAAGTGCAAGCAAATATTCCATCACTGTTGAATTAAGTTAACCTTTATACAATAGGGCCTATCTTACAAGTGATTTAATCTTTCATTCATAATAGAAAATTTTAATTAAACAATGTTTCCATTATAAATCTGTAATGGAAATGAAACAGACCATCAGAAGTTCTCAAGAAAAGACCAAGCAACTTTTTTGTTTTTTAGGTATTTATTCAACAAATACTTATATTAATTACTTCCTATCTACCAGGAACTAGAAAACAGTGAAGAATACAAATAATATCCTTGCCCTGAAGTTCTCTTGGGTGCACCAGGTTTAAAGATCCGGCACCATCATTGCAATGGGGCACAGGTTCAATCCCTGGCCCAGGAACTTGCCCTCATGGAGTTTCTACCTTAACAGAGCAAAGGGTCTGCGAACTGCCTTATTGCTCATGGCTGCTTTCATTCTAGAATGGCAGGCAGCTGTGATAAAGAACTTACGGCCCTCAGAGCCTAAACATTTACTATCTAATCCTTTACAAATACTCTGGCACCCATTCTGAAGAGAAAAACATATTTAAATAATAAAATTTCAAGTTCTACAAATACATTTAAGGAAATAAATATGAAACTGAAAAAAAAATAGAAAAAAAATCTATCATCATTAGAAGCCTCTCTGAGAAAGTGATAATCTGAAAGCTGAGAAATAAAGAGCTTGCCAATGATTAACTATCTGACAGTTTTAAGCAGAGGAAAAAGGCAAAAGACCAAAGGCAGGAAAACTTGGCTGGTATAAAAATAAAATAAAAGCAATTATGATTAGGAGTATGGTGAATGAGAATAAACATGGTGTAAGATGAAACTAAGAAGCACAGGGCTAGATCTTGTGCAAAGTCATGCAGAGCTATGAAAAGGCCACAACTACCATTCTCAATGATGAAAAACTGAAAGCTTTACCTCTAAGGTCAGGAACAAGACAAGGATGCCACTTTCAACACTCCTAGTCAACATGGTAATACTAAGTCCTAAACAGAGCAATGAGATATATGGAAAAAGAAGAAAGAAAAAAAATCCATTTTGGA
This sequence comes from Catagonus wagneri, assembly GCA_004024745.2. Classification (NCBI taxonomy): domain Eukaryota; kingdom Metazoa; phylum Chordata; class Mammalia; order Artiodactyla; family Tayassuidae; genus Catagonus; species Catagonus wagneri. The sequence continues at coordinate 14,305,138 of PVHT021183608.1, read as the reverse complement.
AAAGAATAAAAAATTGTCTCTGTTCGTAAACACAGAAAATTTGGGAGATTTCACAAAAAAATACTTAGAGCTGATTAATTTAGAAAACCTGCAGGATACAAAGTCATGTTCATTGTATTAAGATGACAATAATAACCCACTAGTCTACAGATTTAATAGAATATCTAGCAAAGCCCTGATGCCAATTTTTTGCAGAAATAGAAAACTCATCCTAAATTATAGGAAATCTCAAGGGATCCAAACAGCCAAAATAGTCTTTTTTTTAAAATTTCTTTAAAGATTTTTATTTTTTTCTATTACAGCTGATTTACAAAGTTCTGTCAATTTCTGCTGCACAACAGTCTTAAAAAGGAAATAGATGGACTCACACTTCCTGATTTTACATTTTACTACAAAATTACAGTAACTAAAACAGTGTGGTACTAAGGAAAGACATATAGACCAATGGAATAAAGAGCCCAGAAAGAAGCCACTATACATAAAGCCAAATAACTTTTGACAGAAGTACTAGACCATGCTAAAGGGAAAAGACAAAACCTTGACAAAAAGTGCTGGGAAAACTAGATATCCACAAACAAAAAAAATTAACATATACAAAAGAAGAAAATAATTAAATATAAATAACTCAAAATAGATCAAAGAACTAAACGTAGAAACTCAGAAACTATAAAACTCTAAAATACATATATATATATATATATTTTTTTTGGTCTTTTTGCCTTTATCTAGAGCCGCACCTGCGGCATATGGAGGTTCCCAGGCTAGGGGTCTAATTGGAGCTGTAGCTGCCGGCCTTCGCCAGAGCCACAGCAACGTGGGATCCGAGCAGTGTCTGCAACCTACACCACAGCTCATGGCAACGCCGGATCCTTAACCCACTGAGCAACTCCACGGATCGAACCCGCAACCTCACGGTTCTTAGTCAGATTTGTTAACCACTGAGCCACGAAGGGAACTCCATAAAACTCTAAAATATTTAACAAAGGCTATACGACATTGGATTTGGCAATGACTTCTTCCATGAGACACCAAAAGCACTGGCAACAAAAGCAAAAATAGAAAAATTGGACAAAATCAAAATTAAAAACCTTTCTGCAAAGGTTATCATCAATAAGGAGAAAAGGAAACCTATAGGCAACTCAGAATGGAAGAAAATATATATAAATCATCTAACTGATAAGGGATTATTATCCAAAATACATATAGAACTTCTAAAACTTAAAAAATAATCTGATTTTAAAATGTACAAAGGATTTGATAGATATTTCTCCAAAGAGAACGATATCCAATAAGCACGTGAAAAGATGTTCAGCAAATCAAAACCACAATAGTAACACATGACAATTAGGATGACTTTTATCAAAAACAAAATGACACTGAAAACAATGTGTTGGCAAGGATGTGGAATCCTTCTGTACTGCTAACGGGAATGTAAAATGGTGCAGCCATTGTGAAAAACAGGATGGCAGTTCTTCAAAGTGATACATAGAAGCACCGTATGATCCAACAACTGAAATCAGGGACCTGAAAAGATATCTGTACTTCAGTGTTCACAGAATCCTTGTGTACTGCTAATGGGAATGTAAAATGGTGCAGCCATTGTGAAAAACAGGATGGCCGTTCTTCAAAGTTATACATAGAAGCACCATATGATCCAACAACTGAAATCTGGGACCTGAAAAGATATCTGTACATCAATGTTCACAGCATCATTATTCACAAAGGCTAAAGTATGGAATGAACCCAAATGTCTATTAAAGGATGAATGGATGTACAAAATGTGATATAGATATATTATAAATTATTATTTACCCTTAAAAAGGAAGGAAATTCTGACACATGAGAACTTCACAGGTGGGATTTGAAGATATTATGCTAAATGACATAAGCTAGACATAAAGAACAAATACTGCATGACTCCATTTACAGGAGATACATAAATCAAATTCACAGCAACAAAGGAGGAAAGTGATTATCATAGGGTCAGGGGAGGGAGTCATTGGAATTTATTAAAACAGAGATTCAGGAGTTCCCTTCATGGCTCAGCATTTAATGAACCCAACTAGGATCCATGAGGATGTGGGCTCTACTCAGTGGGTTAAGGATCTGGCACTGCCATGAGCTGTGGTATAGGCTGCAGATGCAGCCTGGATCTAGCATTGCTGTGGCTGTGGTGCAGGTTGGCAGTTGTAGCTGTGATTTGACCCCTAGCCTGGGAAACTCCATAAGCTACAGGTGCGGCCCTAAAAGGCAAAAAAAACAAAACAAAAAAAACAGAAATTCAAGTTGGGATAAGGAAAAAGTTTTGGAGATGGGATAGTCATAATCGTTGCATAATAATATACAGGCATAACTTGGCAGACACTATAGGTTAAATGCCAGACCACTGTAAAAGCAAAGAGTGCAATAAAGCAAGTCACACAACATTTTTTTCCCCAGTGCATATTAAAATTATGTTTAGGAGTTCTCTTGTAACAGCGGTTTAAGGATCTGGCAGTGTCACTGCAGTGGCATGGGTCACTGCTGTGGCATGGATTCGATCGCTGGCCTGGGAGCTTCCACATGTCATGCACACAGCCAAAAAAATAAAAAGAAAAGGAAAAGTACGTTTATATTATATTGTAGTCTATTAAGTGTGCAACACCATTATGTCTAAAAAAATGTACATACCTTATTTAAAAAGTACTTTATTGCTTAAAAATGCTAACTATCATCTGAAAGGCAGGTTGCCACATACCTTCAATCTGTTAAAAAAAAAAAAAAAAGGGAGTTCCCTTCGTGGCTCAGTGGTTAACGAATCCGACTAAGAACCATGAGGTTGCAGGTTCGATCCCTGGCCTTGTTCAGTGGGTTAAGGATCCGGCGTTGCCGTGAGCTGTGGTGTAGGCTGCAGATGCGGCTCGGATCCCGCGTTGCTGTGGCTGTGGCGAAGGCTGGCGGCTACAGCTCCTGTTAGACCCCTAGCCTGGAAACCTCCATGTGCCGCGGGTGTGGCTCTAGATAAAAGGCAAAAAGACAAAAAAAAAAACAAAAAAAACAAAACGCAGTACCTACGAAGCATAATAGAATAATCTGAAACACAAAGCAAGGTATGCCTGTAAATGTACTTAATGGCATTAAACTATATTTAAAAATGGGTGAAGGAGTTCCCGTCATGGCGCAGCAGAAACGAATCCGACTAGAGACCATGAGGTTGCAGGTTCGATTCCTGGCCTCGCTCAGTGGATTGAGGATCCAGCATTGCTGTGAGCTGTGGTGTAAATTGCAGATGTAGCTCGGATCTTGTGTTGCTGTGGCTCTGGTGTAAGCTGGCAGTTACAGCTCCAATTAGACCCCTGGCCTGGGAACCTCCATATGCTATGGGTGCGGCCCTAAAAAGACAAAAGACCAAAAAAAAAAAAAAAAAAAAGACATGAGTGAAGTAGTCAATTTGTCATATATATTTTACAATTAAAAAACCCTACTAATTAAAAAACACATATACATAAGCAGACCTCAGAGGTATTGCAGGTTTAGCTTCACACCATCACAACAAAGTATCACAATAAAGTGAATCACATGAACTTCTTCATTTCCCAGTGCACATAAAAGCTGTGTTTACACTATACTGAAATGTACTGAGTGTGCAATAGTATTATTTCCTTCAAAAAAAGTACATACCTCAGAAAAATAAAAATAGAATTACCATCTGATCCAGCAACCTCACCCTGGGCATCTATCCAGAGAAAACCATGACTTGAAATGACAAATGTATTCCAATGTTCATTGCAGCACTATATATAATAGCCACAACATGGAAACAACCTAAATGTCCATCAACAGAGGAGTGGACAAAGATGATGTGGAACATATATACAATGGAATATTATTCAGCCATTAAAAGGAAAGAAATAAGGGCGTTTGCAGCAACATGGATGGACCTAGAAATTATCATGCTAAGTGAAGTCAGTCAGACAATGAGATAACATCAAATGCTACCACTTACATGTGGGATCTAAAAATACGACACAATGAACTTCTTTGCAGAAGAGATACTGACTCACAGACTTTGAAAAACTCATGGTTTCCAATTGAGACAGGTTGGGCGGTGGGTGGATGCACCGTGGGTTCGGGATGGAAATGCTATAAAATTTGATTGTGATGATTGTTGTACAACTATAAATGTAATAAAATTCACTGAGTAATTAAAAAATTTTTCAAAAAGTACATACCTTAATTAGAAAATACTTTATTGCTAAAAAGTGCTAACCATCACCTGAACCTTCAGCAAAGCCAGTAATAACTTCAAAGATCACCAATCACAGATTACCGTTGACAAATACAATAATGAAAATGTTGCCAGAATAATGTAATAATGAAGTCTTGACAGAATTATTAAAATGTGACACAGAGACATAAAGCGAGCAAATACTGTTGGAAAAATGGCATCAGTAGACTTGCTCAACACAGGGTTGCCACAAACCTTGAATTTTTAAAAAATGCAGTATCTGCAAAGGGCAATAAGCAAAGTACACTTAAGGTATGTCAATATGTAGATTTTTTTTTTCTTCATAAGAGGTAGGAGGGTCAGTCACAGAGATTGGATGATGCTACATAGCTGCCTTTTTTTTTTGTCTTTTTGCTTTATCTAGGACCGCACCCGCGGCATATGGCTAGGGGTCTAACAGGAGCTGTAGCTGCCGGCCTTCACCACAGTCACAGCAACGCGGGATCCGAGCCATGTTTGCGAATTACACCACAGCTCACAGCAACGCCGGATCCTTAACCCACTGAACAAGGCCAGGGGTGGAACCCGCAACCTCATGGTTCCTCGTCGGATTCATTAACCACTGAGCCACAACAGGAACTCCCGGAAGATGCTACATAGCTGCCCTGAGGATGGAATAAGGAGCCACAAGCCAAGGGATGTAGGTGACTTCTAGAAGTGGAGAGGTCAAGGCTACCCTAGAACCTCCAAAGGAACACAATCCTACTGACACTTTGATTTTAGCACAGTGAAATCCACCCATGATGGATGACCTAGAAAACGGTAAGATATTAAATGTGTGTCATTCTAAGCCAACGACAACAACAAAAAGTTCGAAAAATATACTATAGAGTCACAAAGGCCAAAAATGACAGTACTACAAAAAAATAAGTTAGCCAAACTGTTCAATACTGCTGAAACGCCTAATGAAACACTTAACAACAATGGAACTGTATAATACCACTGAATAGTTCTTAAATGTTGGAAATAAACATATATTGAACAAAACACCGAATCTTGAAAATCCATAGACCAAACAAGAAAGTATATAATGACAGAAGAGATTTCCGAAAATATAAACTGAAAATACTTTCAGGCAAGCAAGACAACAGATAAGAAAGTTAACAGACAAGGTGATTCAAATTAGGAAAATACAAGATAAACAATAATATGTAGTTCTTGTCCCTTTACCAAAGACTGGGCCAGACTTCTCACCTGAAGCAAGTACTTCCAGCCCAAAAGTTCAGAGACACATAGTATTTTAGATTTAGGAGGGATCTTAAGGACTATCTAATCTAAACTCTTATCCACTACAAATGTCTGTATGTATATACACCACATCTTTATTTTAGCTCACAGTTACCTATATGAGAAAATTCAGAATAAAGTGTTAAAAAAAAAAAACCCTCAGAAAACTACTGACTTTTTTTTAAAAACGGAATATTCATAACACATCGCAAACTAATAACTTTTTTTTTCTTTTTTACAGCTGCACCTGAGGCATATGGAAGTTCTCGAGCTAGCAGTCAAATCAGAGCTGCAGCTGCCAACCTACTTACATTGCAGCTTGCAGCAATGCTGAATCCTTAACCCACTGAGAAAGGCCAGGGACTGAACTGCATCCTCACAGACTCTATGTTGGGATCTTTACTCCCTGAGCCACAACGGGAACTCCAGAAACTCCTAACTTTAATCAAACACACTATATGTCAGATGGCTAGGTCATCAGTAATTACACAAAGATGTTAAAATATGTATTATACTTTTAAAAACAATAATAAAGATCCAAATAAGTCTGCATACTTACAGTGTAATATAACTTTGAGCTCAACCAGGAGTTTCTTTGACCCTCCATGACTTGTTCCTGGAAGTTTCTGCATTGTTTCCCCTTTTTTATTCAATATTTCAATTCTTAATGCACCTAACAATCCAAAATTTAAAATAAGAATGTAATAGTTACACCCAAAGAATCTGATGAATGTTCTAGGTCTTCACACAACACTTTAATTTTGCATGGTCTTTTACCATGAAATGCAAGACATGAGAAAAGCATTTTTTCAGTATTTAAAAAAAAACAACCCCCCCAAAACCCCAAAAACATACCAATGGGGGTTCCAGCAGGCCTAACCTCATTTGGCAATAATTCGTCTCCTTCAGGCCAAGTTACTGACAGTCTATCAGGGAGCCTATTATGAAACCAGAATATTAATGTTTCGGAAACTGTGTTAATTGTGGTCTTATTTTTTTAAAAAAAAAAGCTCCTAGAAAGCTTGACATTTATTCCTACTTTTTTTAAAGGTTAAATCTGAAATTCTATATGAAGACAAAATTTCTTGGTGTTAAGAGCCAGAAATTATTCATTTCTTGTGATTTTTTTCTATTTATTTATAGTACAAGCTACCTTTGAGAGACAAGATAAACCCTACAAATAAAAGAATCACTAGTGAGATTCAGTAAGAATCAAAATGATTGTATCATTAGCTCTACAACAGCCAATTTTTTTTTTTTTTTTGCCTTTTGTCGTTTTAGGGCCACGCCCGTGGCATCTAGAAATTCCCAGGCTAGGGGTCTAATCGGAGCTGCAGCTACCGGCCTTCGCCACAGCTACAGCAACGCAGGATCCGAGCCATGCCCGCAACCTACACCACAGCTCACCGCAACGCGAGATTCTTAACCCACTGAGTGAGGCCAGGGATTGAACCCACAACCTCATGGTTCCTAGTCAGGTTCGTTTCCACTGAGCCATGACGGGAACTTCAGCCACAAACAGTTTTGTTTTTAGATTTCCTTTTATTTCTTTTGTACTAATCTCTACTGCTCAACAGTTACTACCATTTTCTCAGTAGAGGCCAAAGTTTTGTTTTGTTTTGTTTTGTTTTAACCAACAATCACAGTGCAGTAACAATGACACTGTAGATATAAGATTTCCTCATTTTTCTATAAAACATATACAGAATTCTGTTTTTATAACTAGAGCACATAGTTCTTTTTAACAGCAAGAAGTTTGCCACAACACCTACATCTACTACAAGTGCCCTATTAGAATATAAGTCAAGAATAGCTAAGGAGTTCCCGTCATGGCGCAGTGGAAACGAATCCAACTAGGAACCATGAGACTGTGGATTCGATCCCTGGCCTCACTCAGTGGGTTAAGGATCCGGCACTGCTGTGAGCTGAGGTGTAGGTTGCAGACGTGGCTCAGATCCCGAGTTGCTGTGGCGTAGGCCGGCAGCTGTAGCTCCAATTAGACCCTCCATATGCCACAGGTGTGGTGCTAAAAAAAAGGAAAGAAAAAAGAAAAAAGGAAAAAAAGAGAATAGTTAAAAGGACAACTTCTCTTGGTTTTTCTTATTTTATTAAGATGCACTTGAAATGTAAATTACCTTGCCATTTCATCTTCTACATATTTTTTCACAGCTTTCTCAGCAACTGTCCTATCCAGTTTTGCAATTGGCACAGTTCTTACTTCATCATACAGTGCTTGAGGTTCCTGAATAAATTTATAGCAAGATTTCAAAAAAAACTATTATAATCTAGCTACAAGGAGAATACCTGTTTCTTCCAAAGAAATATATTTTTATCCTAATTAACTATATAAATCATAACAGCTATTACTACATTATACTACAGTGCTTATTTCTATTTTTCTTGTAAAATCCTTTGGCCTAATTACATACCATTCAAAAAAAAATTTTTTTTTTGGTCTTTTTTAGGGCCGTACTTGCAGCATACGGCGGTTCCCAGGCTAGGGGTCTAATCGGAGCTGTAGCCGCTGGCCTACACCACAGTCACAGTAACGTGGGATCCGAGCCGTGTCTGCAACCTACACCACAGCTCACAGCAATGCCGGATCCTTAACCCACTGAGCAAGGCCAGGGATCAAACCTGTGACCTCATGGTTCCTATCAGATTTGTTAACCACTGAGCCATGATGGGAACTCCATAAAATTTTAACAAGAGCATGGTATAGGGATAAAACCTGCTCCAGATTTGGAGTTATTCATTCTCCAGATAGGCTGGCTCCAATGTTGGTTTGTGGGCCTTGGATGAAACATGCACTTTATAATATTACTGTGATAACTAGCATTAATATATGTAATTGTTAAACATTGGGCACACAGATATTAACTTCCATAGATTATTAAAAACACCAAATATGAAACATAAAAATTCATGCTACCACTAATTTATCCAATGGAAAAAACAAACATAATGCAAAATAAAATACCGTATCTTTATTTTAACATTTAAGCAAAAGAAAGAACAGTACCAAAAGACTTTCAATATTTTTTCTTGGGAATTCCCACTGTGGCTTAGCAGAAATGAACCTGACTAGTGTCCACGGCAATGAGGATTCAATCCCCAACCTCACTTAGTGGGTTGAGAATCCGTTGTTGCCATAAGCTGTGGTGTAGGTCACAGATGTGGCTGGGATCCCTCACTGCTGTGACTGTGGCGTAGGCTGGCAGCTGCAGCTCCTATTCAACCCCTAGCCTGAGAACTTTCATATGCCACAGGTGTAGCATTTAAAAGCAAAAAAAAAAAATTTTCTTTTGTTACTTAGGGTCTTACCATTGCAATCTGAACCTCTCCTCCTGTAGCATATACTTCACCATCATGATCACCATAAAGGAAAAATTTTACAATACTTCCATAAAAGAGAGGAAGGGTTTTGATTGTCTTGACCTAATATTTAGGGTTTAAAAATAAGGACTTAGTATTAATATTTACTTAGAAAAGTAGGTTTAATATTAATAATCATTTAACATAACAATTTTACATAAGGAAAAACTCAGCACCTATTATTAGCAAAATGAAAAAAGCATTCTAATATTCTAATAAAGTTATATTTGTAAGTGCTCCACTTATTTGTAACACATCTTTGAAAAGAAACAGCAGATTCTTCATACAAAACGTCATAGTTATGCATCTGTCTAAAAGGTCCATAACACCTGCAAAGTCACTTGTGAATGCCAATCACCTCAAAGCCTTTCCCCCATAAAATGCTGCTTGCAGACTGTGAATGGTAACTTACAAACTTATCATGTCTTTCAAATAAATTAACTGAAAACTTGCCCATTATGTATTTATTTTTCTTAGCTGGGTCATTTCCATTAGTCCAATTCAAAAATCCCCAACTACAAGGACTACATGAGTTTATATCCAACCTACCTTTCAGGCTCATTTCATTTCTGCGCTATTTCTTTACACACAGACACACACACGATAGGCTGCAGCAACCCAATTCTGCTGCTTGCAGTTTCCCAGCATTTACCTGTCTCTATGCTCAGATTACCTTCTCTGAGAAAGCATTTTGCTTGACCAACACACACCATTTGACAAAACTGATCACTCCCTTCTTGTAACTCTTCACTTGACTTCACAGATACTTTATTCTCATGGTTCCCTTATATCTCACCATCTTACTCTCCTTGAATTCTCCTTTGTCAGCTCTTTTTCAGTTTTCTAACCTCTAAATGTTAAAAGAGCAGGCTCTAGCTACACACACTACTTCAAGATGACCACATCCAATTCCAAGGCTTTCAATATATGATGATGAGAATGTAACGTTTTTGGATTTATTTATTACCTTTATAATTATCTCTGTAAACCTGAGCTACTTCCTCTTTCAAGATCCATATAAATGCCACTTCGTGCCCAAAGAATTGCATGATTTATACTCTTCTCTCAGGCCCCTCCAAAGTCAGAAAATTCTCTTCTAAACTATGAAAGCACTATTCACCCTCTCTTTTCATAGCACTTATCCCCTTCTTAACTGTTATTATTTTGCTTATCTGTTTTCAAGCTGCTTTCTCCACAATGCAGTCAAAAGCACAATAACTTAAAAAGCAGCAGATATTCATTAAAAATTTGCTAAAAAAATCACTTCATACTGAATTTTTGTAAATGATATTCTCTCTCTTTGCTTGAATAAAATTTAGCACAATAATAAAAACCTTGTTAACTGATGCTTTGGCAAAAATCAAAATTTTTTTAAAATGTCCTGTTAAATTATGTAATTAAAATCAGTTCGGCCTTTTTATTCTTTTCTGGCTCCTGAGGAGCCAAAAACATATACACAATTTTTGGTTGCTGATAAATTCTAATACATCTAATTTAGTTTCAAACTCTATTAAAAATTAAATCAAAACTAAGTTAAACTTACCAGCTGTCCTGCTTTGAATATTTTTCCATCCCATTCTATTGCTGAGTAAGTTGCCCAAGGGCCCTGCCTTTTAGAAGGAAGATCAGGACGCGTAATTATTCCTTTAAAAAGTGTAAATTTTATTTGCTTGTCATACTTTTCATGACAGTCCTTCAGCCATAAAGCAAATTCTCTGTCGATTTTCATTCGCTGCTCCTGTAAAATTTTAAAACATTCTATGAAATACAGCTACAAATAAACAAATAAAACCAGAGACTTCTCAAATTCATTCCATTTTTCCTTTCACACACCTGCCCACACCAGAACAACAGTTTGCTGAACCCTTCTCCCATACAAATTTAGATTTCTAACAAATATATTACTAGAGAATAAAAAATCCCTGCTACCATTCTTGGATCCAAGGTCTCAATGGTCAATATCAACAAAGATTTCCTTCCCTGTTTTAAATCTTAACAAGTAACAAAAAATGGCAAACAATGGCTGCCTAGGAGAAGAACTAGCTGGTTAGGGGAAAGAGGAAAGTAGAAGGTCTTCTTACCGTGAATCATGTACATTCTCAACATCTAGAATATCTTCTTATATATCAAGCACAGATATAAATACATATAATACTTAATCATATATATGGCATATCTACAGTATCAAAATATCATTGTGGGGAGTGACTTGGGGAAGAAAAGGTCAAAAAGGCTCTTTATAGGGTGATAGTGAAAAAAGATTGAGCAACATTGTTACAAAAACCACGAATTCCCTTTTATTTATATATTTTATATATACATATTTATTCAAAAAATCATAAAATAAAAACTGTTTACTAATACTATATAAGAAATCTGTTATTTGCCTTTCCACTGTGATGGCCTCTTGGGAGCGCTGGGATGCAGGTTCTATCCCAAGCCTGGCACAGTGGGTTAAAGATCCAGGGAGTTTCTATTGTGGCTCAGCAGAAACAAACGTGACTAGTATCCATAAGGATGCAGGTTCGATCTGGCGTTGTCGAGAGCTGTGGTATAGGTCGCAGACTCAGCTCGGATCTGGCTTTGCTGTGGCTATGGTGCATGCGAGTAGCTGTAATTCCAATTAGACCCCTAGCCTCCTGGAAACCTCCATATGCCCTAGGTGTGGCCCTAAAAAAAAAAAAAAGGATCCAGCATTTCTACACACCTGTAGCTTAGGGCACAACAGCAACTCGGAAACTCCGTATGCCACAGGGTAGCCAAAAAAAAAAAAAGGAAAAGAAAGGAAAGAAAGAAAATGTGCTCTCATTCTTCACTCTACTGGGAAATAGTATAGAGATTTACACTCCCCCATAAGCTGCTATATACTTGTTTAATGTCCATCTTTAGGAGAATGAGCACTGAAGATAATCTCTATAATCTCTACATCACGTGCTTTCATAGAAGACAGTGCATAAAGTTATAGAAGTTCATTTCTCCCTATATACCTCATTCCCCAAGAGAGCATTTCCAAATGCAAATAGAACAAAATTAAAAATGATTTCAGCTTAAGTTTTTGCAGCTTGCACTTAGAAGGCCAATATCTTAATTAAAAAAACATTTGATTTTAAGAAGTTACTTGGGAGTTCCTGTCGTGGCTCAGCGGAAATGAATCTGACTAGCATCCATGAGGACACAGGTTCAATACCTGGCCTTACTCAGCGGGTAAAGGATCCCGCGTTGCTGTGGTGTAGGTCACAGACATGGCTTGGATCACTGGTTGCTGTGGTGTAGGCCAGCAGCTACAGCTCCAATTTGAGCCCTAGCCTGGGAACCTCCATATGCTGCGAGTGCAGCCCTAAAAAGACAAAAAAAAAAAAAAGTTATTTGAATAAGAAATACACGAACATGGTAAATGCTCAAAAATGACATACATTTTCAAGGAAATCTCCCCCCAATCTATTCCCAGGTACCAACTCCTTCCCGAATCAGCAAATTACTATTGTTGCTTTGTCAACTTGACAAGAATATTAAAATTATCAGCCAGGAATGGGACACTTTGCTTACCACATTTTTATGCTATATTTCAATGTACAGCCCTTACATTAGATAAAAATAACACAAGATTCAGAATCTTTTAAGAGTAAAATGAATTTCAACACGTAGGGATAACTAACTATAAATACTATGTGTTATGTATTCTGTTCACTGCTCAGCAATTTTAAGTTCAGCTGCCATCTATCTCATGGCAGCTTAACATTAAACTACTGAGAGAGTAGTTACAAGTTAAAGTTTCTGAGATGATTCAGTTGAATGAAAGAATACTAATTTCAGTCAACTTTTTAAAAGACTTACTCTTTTTCTATTGATTAATGCACATAAAAATTTAATATTGATCAATCCCAAATCACCTTTCAGCCCAAATTATTTCACAGTTCTACCTCAATTTTACCAAGATTAGATTAAAATTCATGTTCAGGTTAGATTATCACACACAGAGACCTTGTATTAGATAACATTGATCTTATATGCTCTTATCAAACTGCCATGCTTCTGTAACTTTAATTCACTATGTCAAGATCTGATAAAAATCTATAAATTTTATCCAAACAAGAGCTAACCATTTGAAATTTTTCAGTGAACACATAAATGCTCGTGAATTAAAATTTATATTCTTCTGATTAAATAAAAAGTATGCAAATTGCCAACAAATATACACTACTAGTGACTTTTGTTGTACTTAAAATAGAACACTTGCAAATATTCAAAACTTGATATTTAAAACCATACCTGTCCATTTAAAATCCTTGTAAAAAGGGTGTTCTTATCTTTCAGTTTTAGCTCAAGATCCATGAAGGTCAGTTTGTTTGTGCTGACCTGGAATTTGTCATTAGTGAATAATGCACCAGATATCCTATTGTAGCATTCAATTGGGGCAAGCCCTCTCTTCTTAGGAGGAGCACACCAATCAAAGCTTGAAGAGAGCAAAATATTAGTTAGTAAAAAGATTGGATCGTAAGAATATAATTTCAGCAAAAATCAGAACTTACTCTTTTTTTGTGTGTTTGTCTTTTTAGGGTTGCACCCGTGGCATATGCAGGTTCCCAGGCTAGGAGTCAAATAGGAGCTACAACATCCGGCCTACACCACAGCCACAGAAACGAAGGATCTGAGCCACGTCCGCAACCTACACCACAGCTCGCAGCAATGCCAGATCCTTAACCCACTGAGCAAGGCCAGGGATCGAACCTGCATTCTCACGGGTGCTAGTCAGATTAGTGTCCACTGAGCCACAATGGTAACTCCTGAACTTACTCTTCAACAGATGTATATGGTATTAGTCGTCCATTCCAAAAACATTCAAAAATAGGCCTTTTCCCTCTTGCTGCTTTATCAAGTATGAAACAATCATCATCATCATCTTCATCTTTTAATTCTAGAACAAAGGAATAAGTGGAACAAAATGTTTATTGCTTTAAAATATATGCAATTTTTTATCACTGAGAAATCAATTTCTATGAATGAAATGTTAAAGTTGCTTCAGAGAAATGGTAACAAAATTCTTATGATCATTAACATATTCCATAAAACCTAAAGGTAGCTTCATTCTTATTTTGCCCCTCAGAAAGGCAGATTTTTCAAAGTGGTTCCACATTACCAATAGTGTTTCTCATTAAGAAGTCAATAATTACTTACATATTAATCAATCTGTGTTAGAAGTACTATACTAGCTACTGAATCTGCAGTTTTTAAAAATTTATTTATAAATATAGGAGCTTAAATGCTGTACCTAAAACACAAGTTTCACAATTCTGTCAGAACGAGTATGTTCACATAAAAATTATCTGAACCTACAGTGTCTAGCAGCAGCAAGTTTGCCTAGTTTGGACAAATAATACTGAATTTAAGTTTTACTTTACAATACAGCCAGAATTATAACCTATAGTATAAGTCACAACGATCTACATCGTTATGTTTGTTAGCAAAACATTTTCACGTATTCAGATAAATTAGATTCAAACATTATGATTCTTTTACAACAATACTTCAGTTATTCTAGTATTAAGTAATCCCCTATATCCCCCAATAAAGCCTTCTTTCTCCCACAAGAAAACCCACAGAAGATGTTCCTAAGTATTACTTCTTCTCACTCAAACCAAATCACTTGCTCATAGAGAACCCCTCTGATCATCACTCAACTTTTTGGCTCTCATTTAAGACATTATTTGAAGAACTTTCTTTTTGTCTATAAGTATACAAAAACTACAAAAAGCAAATTAAAAACAGGCCACAAACTTCTTGAGAGGCAGAGTCACTGAGTAATAACATATATGAGGACAATGTCTATTTGAAGCAGTTTCTTATTCAGCCCTCGCATCACTTCTATGAGGCATGAACTATTACTCCCCTATTTCATAGAGAAGGAAACAAACAGAGGTAGGCAGTAGTTTATCAAAGCTGGCAATGACAGGATTCAAACCAGGAAATCTGGTTCCAAAACCCACAACACTAAGGCTCTACCAAGGGATTATTCTGAATGATAAAATTTAATATTGTTAATCTATGAATTCAATGCAATCCCAACAATCCCACTAGGTTATTTATTTTTTTAATTCAAAGTTACAATACAAAGTGATTCCAAGAGTTTTCTTCATGGCTCAGTGGAAATGAATCTGACTAGTATCCATGAGGATGCAGGTTCGATCCCTGGCCTTGCTCAGCTCCAATTCGATCCCTAGCCTGGGAAACTCCTTATGTTGCGGGTACAGCCCTAAAAAGACAACAACAACAAAAGACTTTTCTCCCATGTAAAATGAATGGAGAATCAGTTTTTGTAAATATTAAGAATCATTTAAAAAAAAAAAGTGATTCCAAAGTTTATCAGGAAAAGCAAAAGATCAATTTTCTCAAAAAAAGAACACTGAGCAGTGAGTGTCTTGCCCTATAGATATCAATATACAGCATAAAGGGCAAGAGAATATCCTTACTTGTGCATATAAACAGAAAATAAAGCAAACCTTATAATAAACCCAGATCTATGTTTACAGTGTAGTAAACAATCCAGATCCATGTACCTTTTTTTTTAATCGCCAGCGTTAAAGAAAATCACCAAAATCCCACTGTTATGGGTCACACCACTGCTACAGGTCACACCACTGCTACAGGTCACATTTAAAACTTTTTAATTTTTTTGTAAAAATGTGATTTTTTGGAGTTCCCGTCGTGGTGCAGCAGAAACGAATCTGACTAGGAACCATAAGGTTGCGGGTTTGATCCCTGGCCTTGCTCAGTGGGCTAAGGATCTGGTGTTGCCGTGAGCTGTGGTGTAGGCTACAGATGAGGCTCGGATCAGGTATTGCTGTGGCTGTGGCTGTGGCCGGCACCTGTAGCTCCGACTGGACTCTTAGTCTGGGAACCACCATATGCCCACAGGTGCGGCCCTTAAAAAAAAAAAAAAAGCATAAAAGTGTGATTCTTATTGGCTACATAATAACAGCCAATAGCTGAGAATAGCCAACAGTTTTGTGTGTTTATATTGTTATGAAAGTGATATTTAAAACTATCACATAAATCGTTAACATTCAAGAACTGGTGCTAGGAAACAAATTACTGAGAAAACAAAGCACTATCCTAAATCACAACTTCACATTTGTAGCTAAGATAACAGATTAACATACTTGATGGAAAGCATGGATCATCAGGGTAAGTTTCTTTATCATACAAGAAAGGGTGATATCGGATAATCCCTTCCACTACACCATCTCCTTCAACATGCGCTTTGAACTCAAAACTATCAGCTGCTGTATTTATATACAATGTCTGCATGTCATCTTGTATTTCCCTTAGGTTGACAATCTTAGGTGTCTTCCCCTTTTCAAACATAGAAATCTAAAACAAAAATAAAACAAAAACAATTAAATTCTATAGGGAATTTAGTTTTGTTCTCAGCTATGATCCAATAATAGAATGGGGAAAAACTATTTTTATTTGCATAAGTAATCATCTAGCTTAATGAAATATATATATTTCTATTTGGGATAAATATCTCTAAGTAGCATCTCAAGAAGCGATATACTTCTAAAAAATATCAAGTAAGCAAAGCAGAGCTGAAGGACATATAACTCATGAGTACATTTAATTTAAGGTTTCCTGCTAGAGTTAGGAAGTGGGATAAACATGTACATGAAATTCTTCCCAAGAACTGCGGGCAAGGATATTGAGAACTCAATACTCAAATGTTCTGTTCTTCTAGATTTTACTTCATCATCATGAGACTTCTATGAACAAAAGGGAAACTCTTTATGTCCCTTTTCCTTCTTGCTTGAGACATGATATTCAATAACAGTTCATAACTCTACAGAAGACAGTGGAAAGAGAACTCCAATACTACAGTAAACAAAGGTCCAAAAAAAAAAAAAAGTTCCAGAAACATACATCTAGAATGATCTCTTTACTTGGATATCAAATTATGAAAGTGAGTTGGTAGAAGACAAGGACAGAGGAATTGCCTATTTATTGACTGATTTTTTTCTTATTCAGAGTCATTTGGAACTGGAATAGATGCCTAATAATTCACAATATTTTAAGAAAAAATTTTATCTTACTTCAATATCAATGTTGTTGAAAGGTCCAACTTCTTTTGAGGTACGTTTTTCATTTCCTTTTGGGCCATGAATATAGTAATGATAAATATGCCTAAAATATAGAAGAATAACCTACATTTTTAATTCACATCAAATACAGCTCATGTAGTCTTCTACTAAAAAAAATTTGTAACTACTCTTTGACAATACCTACTAGGTGCCAAGCACTATGTTAAGCACCTTTAAACATCGTAACATGTTTAATGGTAAAAATAATCCTGAGAACTGAGTATTACTGCCTCTCATTTTAAAGATACAGAAATTGAAATGCAAGAAATTTATATAATTTATGTAACATCACAGAATTAGAATTTGGGAAAGGAAGGGGCTTCAATCCAAGTGCTTTCAACTGCAAAGTACACATATTATTAAGCTGAGCTTATCAAAAAACCTAAAACTAGAAGGTAAGAGGCCATAATTCCACCTGTTAGGTATGTTCTAGAAAGGACTCATATATCAGGGAGTATGTAGAATTAGGTGTCTTTAACTTATGTCTCCAACATGAGAATATCATTCTATAACTCTCATCTTTCTTCTCCTATAGCACTGAAACAACTGTATCCCAATACTCCTAAAACTAATAAATTAAACTTTATCCCATCAAAATCCACCACTTTGCTCCTTTATTTTTAAATAAATGTTTACAAAGATCATGTTTGGGGGAAATTATTTGCATCTCCTTATATCACATATTACATCTGTAGTTATTCCTCAAGGAGAAATTAATACAACTTCATATGAATTTTAATTTTTAAAAATTAAATTACTTATCCTAGTTTAAAAAACTACTAAGACAGGAGTTCCCACTGTGGCACAGTGGGTTAATGATCCAGCGTTGTCTCTGTGGCAGGGTGGGTTTGATCCCCCCAGGGACTTCCACGTGCTGTGGGTGCAGCTAAAAAAGGAAAAAAATAATCAAAACACTACTAAGATAAAAGGAAATCACAAAATTCTTGAGGGCTTTCTTTGGACATCTCAAAAGTGTTAACATCATAATCAGTAATAAATTTACAACCACACATTAAAAAAGAATGCTACAGGAGTTTCCTGGTGGTGCAATGGGTTAAGAATCCAGGGTTGTCACTGCAATGAGTCAGGTTGCTGCTGTGGCATGGGTTTGAGAACTTCCACGTGCAATGGGGGTGGCCAAAAATGAAAAAGAAAAACAGGAAAGAGTACTATAAATATCTCAGCAAGTGTCTATTTCAAAGAATATTTAAAATTATGTTACTTTTTTCAGAGCAAGATTTAAGTTATAATTATGTTAAGTATACTGAGTTCCTTCGGCTAAGAGAAATAATAAAATAGTTAATAAAACATGTTCTGAGAACTCCAAAATTTAAATCTCTTGTTATACAGGGCCAACAAACAACAATATTCATGAAAAAAGGTACTTCTTTATTTTCCCATAAAAAGTTTAACTGTTATTATACATTTATGTATAAAACAGAATCTTAAAATAAGTACAACAGCCCTCAGAACAAATAAGAAAAGATATTCTTTAAAAACATGAATTTTGTACAAGTATACCCACTTTTGCAAGACTAATTAATTAATGCTACTACAAATTAAGGAAACAATCCAGTCAAAGGTCTGTACTATATAACTACAAAGGAAAAAACTTAGAGCCACCAAATACATATATATATATATATCTCTGATTTGATCTAATGGAATATATAACCCTCTAAGTTTTCCTGGAATAGATACAAGAAGATTTATTTTCAGTATAGATTCAGTACATGTATTCAATAAACTTTTATTGAGCATCTACTATATAATAGGAAACACTGAGGATACAGTAATGAATAAACAATGACATAAAAGGTGGAGAGACAGAAAAATAAGTAAAATATGTGGTATGGAAAACTATGATAGATACTACACAGCAAAAATACAAAGGGGGAATATGGGAGTGATGGGCTGAATTCCAAAGTTTACTTTAAATTTTATCATAGTTGTCAAAAAGCATGGGCCTTATATAATAACCAATACATTACTAGTGGTCAATAAATATTTACAGAATAGAGAATCACTTTAGCACTAACATCAGAGTAATGGTTCCTGTACCGAAGGGAAGGAAATGGGATAGGAGCAAAACAGAGAGCCAAAAAGCTTCAATGTGACTATAATATTTTCATCTAAAAAAATAAATAAGTAGATGGAGTTCCCGCTGTGGCACAATGGGATCAGTGGTGTCTTTGCAGTGCCAGGACGCAGGTTTCGATCCCTGGCCCAGCCCAGTGGGTTAAAGGATCCAGCATTGCTACACCTGTGGCTTGGATCTGATTTCTGGCCCAGGAACTCCATATGCCACAGGGTAGCCAAAAAAGAAAAATAGAAACATATCCTGAATCATATATAAATACTTACGCTAACTGTCTTGTCCAAAGGAGGAAATAATTTTTCAAGTACTGTATGTGTTCTGGTTGCACCCCTGTGATAACCACAGCAGTAAAGCTATCTTTTTCTTTCTCCTCTGAGATAAGCTGATGTAGAAATCGTTCATCATCGTTTGTAATGTGAACACAATCAGACGGCTACAATAGTGAACATAAGTACAACAGGTTACATACACCTTTATTATAATTAACAAGTAACATTTACGTCAACCAGTGAGATTCACTAGGATAACTTCAAATACAAACTTCAAAAATCTTTTGGAGGAAAATAGCCAAATACAAATCAGCTGAGTATGTGACAATGCTGTAAAGATATGGAAACTTTTACAGATTGCTGAACAGGCATACACAATGCAGAATCCTACACCATAATGCTAAACCAATTGCAGAATCATAAAGGTAAAGAAAAATAAATACTCAATTTAAATATGCCCCTCAAAATTGAAAACACTTAGCCTAAAATGGATTGAGTCCCTGCTTGGGATACCTCCCACTTAACTTGGTCAGAACCAATGCCCAGGAGTTCCCATCGTGGTGCAATGGAAATGAATTGGACTAGGAACCATGAGGTTGTGGGTTCCATCTCTGGCCTCGCTCAGTGGGTTAAGGATCCGGCGTTGCCATGAGCTGTGGTGTAGGTCACAGACACGGCTTGGATCCCATGTTGCTGTGGCTATGGCGTAGGCTGGCAGCTGTAGCTCCAACTGGACTCCTAGCCTGGGAACCTCCATATGCCGTGCGTGCGGCCCTAAAAAGAAAAAAAAGGAAAAAAAAAACAATGACCAGCCAGCCCTCCATGATCAAGAAAACTAGGATACAGCTTGAATCTAGTTGACTTAGCCCAAAGGCAGTGTGTTTTAATAAAAGTAAAGCCATCCCTGGTTCCAAACCATTTTTAGAGAATATCTATAGTTTGCAAAAAGGAGGTGGGGACAGCAGAGGTAGGGGGTAGTGTTCGTGGATAAGAATTACAAACTCCTCAAATTTTACTACTAGTCTACATGTTAAAAATTACATGCATATATGTGCATATATATACTATGTAAGTTGTTATATACATAAAAAACTTAAGGATAAATTACATACTGAAATAATATGTCTAGGAAACTGGTTTTCTTTTCTTAATAAGCATATATTACTACTTTCTGAATATAAAATAAAAACCGACCCTACAATACCACTCCAATGCATCCCCACACACTAAATTACTAAATATTACAGCTATAATACATAAGTAACATTTTATAGACTTTGAGTGTTAATAGATTAGCATAGGTTTAGTAATGTAAGGTTCATTATTCAAATACTTATCTAGCCCTTCTAAGTCCTAAGACTCAGACTGGGCATGAGGAAAATAGGGTTCAGATAAGAAAGTGCCATTTTCCCCTACAAATTCCATCTAATAGATAAGAAAATGATTAAAAGATAATGTGCCATTAGAAAATATGAACCAAGAAAAAAAAAGGGTGACATGCATCCAGCAGATGACTAGTAAGAACATTTCAAACCAATGAGAACATGAAGGATTTGAAAGTATAAGGGAAACAAGGTAGTTTAGAATATATGATAAACATACAATGAAGGATGAGGCTGGAAAGCAGGATTAAACAGCGGAAATGAGTGAAAGAGGATCAATGAACAACTATTTTAAAAGAATTAAATGTAGTGAATGCTTAACAACAAGGATTACAATTACTACTATACTGTTAATAGTTGGTGGAAGGGGGAAGCAAATAAGAAACGCTTAAAGATAACATCTTTCAGATGTACCAAAAGTGAGTTATCTATGGAACCCCTGCAGAGGAACATCTAGTTGAAACTGGAAATGAGTGTGCTAGATAGGATCAATTAGTATTCAGGTGCCCATTCATACCACCTTATGTTGTCCCCTTCGGGCTGCAGAGGATGGAGAGAGAAAAATGTCTATTTTGCAGACAAATTTTCTGATGTGGATGCAAATTAGGTTTCATCAATTAAATGTACTAGCCCAAGATTTAGAAGGAGAAAATGAAGCAGAGGCTATCAGAATTCTAATAATTTATACCAAGAAAAAAAACGTAATTCAGGCAAAATTTATGTGAAGATATTCACAGCAGTGTCTTTAAAATGCTTATCAGAATAAATTACCATACATTTAGCCAAAGATGACAGGAAGCTATTAAGTGTCTTGTGTACCAAAATACTTTATAAAATGAAGAAATACTAAAAACGTTAATAATTGAGAGCTCGAACTATATCTGATAAAAGTTAGACGAGAAGAAAATTCACCTAAATATTTCATAAGTACTTTTTCCCCGCATTTGAGACTTTTTATTTTCTTTATATTTCCTATGACATTTTTTACAATTTGTTTTAGAATCAGATAAAAACTTCAAAAAAATCTTAAAATTATTATAATTTTTTTTGGCTGTGCACACAGCATGCAAAAGTTCCCAGGCCAGTGATTAAACCCACACCACAGGAGTGACAAGCCAGATCCTTAACCACTGCACAAGGGAACTCCTTGAAATCACTTTTAAAAAAGGTTTTAAAATTTAAAAATTCTAAAATGTTTCAGAGAAAAATAAGTAATACCAACGAAGAGCAAATATAAATCTTGTTCATTCAAATTTATTAAAATTCTGCTTATATTAAAATGAGAAGCTGAATGCAACTTATAACAGAAATAAATTTCTTATTTATTTATTTCTCTGGAGCTCAGATTTCCTAAAATGTCTATTATCCTATCGCTGTTTTCTACTCTACTTCTATAATTATTATACAACAAGGATTTAAAAATTCAATGCAAAGGAAAAAGTTTACAATCTTAGGAGCAATTTCCAGGAACCTTACCTGGCTTTGTGAGAAAACTTGTTTTCTGAAGATTTCAGCCTGAGAAGGCACATAAATACTCACTCTTACTAGTCACATGATTAAAAGAAAAAGAATGAAAATTTAACTTGAAAATTTCATATCTTCAAGTTTTTAAAACAACATTTAGTACCTTAGAAACAGGGAAAAAATGTTTCTGTTCTATCATTCATCTAAAGTAATACATTTACAATTAATGAATTAAAAATGTATTGTACCTTTCTGTTTCTAATATATCCACTATATATTGCCTCTTTATTTTTCTCCTTCTTCTCAAAATCTTCTTTAGAAAGTAAAAGTTCATGAACATCTTGGGAATCTGCAGGTTTGCTTATCATCTGTTAAATATTAAAGAGTACTTTATAAATTACCCAAATTTAACTGGCTAACGCATTTAGACAGTCATCCTCAAAATTTTTATCAACGTTCACTTTTAAGAAATCTTTTTACTTACTCTGGCTGATTGTCCAACAAAGAAAACAGCCTGCTTGCCCCCAACACCAAAATAGGAAATATCACTGTTTAAACTGCGTGGCACTGGTAGTGGTCGAACATATCCTGAATGATCACTAAAATAAAACATTACATTAATGCAGTGATTTTAAACAAACTACTTAGGTGCCAAAGGAAACTGTTATAGCACTTTTATTAAATGTTAAAAGATGATCGAGCCACATAACAGCACTATTCAAACGAAAAAGAATCAGAACCAAAAGTCAAATGACATACTCCAATGGTTCTCAAAGTTTATTACCCAGACCGGCTGAATCAGCAACACCTGGAAAATCTAAGAAATGCAAATTCTTGGGCCCACCCTAATAAATTAGAAAATCTCTCAGCAAACAGGACTTACATGTCTATCCATATATAACTGTACAACCTTCCCTTCAAAATTGTTTACTTCTTCAAAACTCATTAAAATATTGTCTCAAGATTAATTGGGAATTATACCAAGAAATTCTTATTTCCATATACCATGAGGAATGATGAGCTCTGACTGAACCTCCTACTGAACCATAACAACCCCTCTGTTGAGGAAGCATCTCTGGTCTCTCAAAATACAGGGAAGATTTCCAGGGACACCACTTTCCAATATCAAAAATAAGCAAAATTAGGGGCAAGGCTAGAACCAATATTATACTAAATGGAAAAGTCAGAGAGCAGATGTGGCACAGCTGGAAAATTTACAGAATGCGAAGATACATTCAAAGCACTTACCCATAAAAAAAAGAAAAAAAGAATGAAAAATACCAAAGTGGAACTAAAATATTGCAACTGAAGGATAATATCTCACACAAGTTTAAATGTAGTTCTAGAAAGAGAGAAGAGAGTGGATAATATCTACAAATACTCTAAACCACTAAAGACATAGATCTACACATTCAAACCAAAAGAGTGCAAACAGGATACATAAAAAGAAATCTGCATCTCAATGGACGCTAAAAACAAAACAGAAGAACTAGAAAACAGGCTGAGAGATAAAGCAGGATAAAATGCGTTTGCAGGCTTTAATAGCAAGAGTACAAGACAGTGGCATATTATCTCCAAAGGGCCCACAGAAAATGTCAATGTAGGACTGTGAACTAGAGCTAAATAAAGAATTTTACAGATAAAAACCAAAGGAGGAATTCCCATCGTGGCTCAGTGACTAATGAATCTGACTAGGAACCATGAGGTTGCAGGTTTGATCCCTGACCTTGCTCAGTGGGTTAACGATCCAGTGTTGCCACTGAGCTGTGGTGTAGGTTGCAGACGCGGCTCGGATCCCGCGTTGCTGTGGCTGTGGCAAAGGCCAGCAGCTACTGCTCCTGTTAGACCCCTAGCCTGGGAACCTCCATATGCTGCGGGTGCGGCCCTAGATAAGGAAAAAAAAAAAACCCAAAGGAATTGACCATTAAGAGATTTGTTCTAAAGGAATATTCCTACAAGCACAATCTGCCATATAAGGTTATCATTAATAATATGGGAAATACAAAAGTAATTTTTAAGATATTAGGCGTTCCCACTGTGGCAGATTAAGAACATGACATAATGATGCAGGTTCAATCCCTAGCCTCACTCAGTGGGTTAAGAATCCAGCGTTGCTGCAGCTCCAATTAAACCCTTAGCCCAGGAACTTCCACATGCCACAAATGCAGCCACAAAAAAAACCTGAATGTGTTACTAAAAAAAAATGGTATACATAATTTGTGGGATTTCTATAACATCACACTTGAAATACTAGACAACAAAATATCAACTTAGGGAAGGAAGTGATCAGAGATAACGTGTTCCAAATTCTTCCATGTGGGAGAAGGGAGGTGTTTTTAATTTTGAAGTCTTAAATTAAATATGCATTTTTAAATTTCAAAGACAACAAGGAAAATAAACACATAAACTTTAAAATATTAAAGAGAAAAAAGGTAGAACAAGATTTTCAAAAGTAATAACAAGAAAAAAATGATTTTTTTTAAAAAATGGAAAAAACAAAACAGAAATAATGGGATAAATAAAAATATTTTAATTGGTATAAAAACTCCTCAATATAGCAATAATCAAAATTAACATAAAGATGACAATGATTAAGACACTAAATATCAGACCTAAATCACAAAGCACACAAAAAATAGCAACCTCATAACATACAAAGCCACCACCATATACACTCATTTCCATACAACAAAGACACAAACCTTCCCCCATGCAAAAAAACCCATGCATATACACAAACCATCAAACGCAACATGCATGCAATGCACACTTATATCTCCCACTCCAACACAAAGACACAAATGTATGCAACACCAACAGTAAAAAGAACATCTTAAAAGAGAGAAAAAAGATAACATAAACAGAGAAACAAAGGTAAGAATTAATGACAACTTTTTCAGTAATAAACTATGCAAGCCAGTAGAAAATGGAATGGCATTTTTAACGTACTGAAATTTTTAACAAAATCAACCTAAAATTTTATAATCAACAAAATATGTTTAAAGGAAGAAGGAAGGTAGGGAGAGATCCAGACTATCAGACACACAAGAGCTGAAAAAATTCAAGCACAAACTTGAATTATAAAATCTTCAAAGACTTTCAGGAATGAAAATGACATTATGGATTTAAACAAAGTAATGAAGAGTATCAAAAATGGTAACTATGTGGGTTAAACATAACTGACTCAGGGACTCAAACTGATACTTGTATATGAATGTTCAAAGCAGCATTATTCACAAAAACAAAAAAGGGAGAAACAAAACAAGTGTCTATTAACCTATGAATGGAGTAGTATAGCTGAATAATTCAGCTATAAAAAGAAACAAAGTTCTAATACATGTTACAATATGGAGGAACCTTGAAAACATTAAGTGAAATAAATCAGAAACAAAATAACAAATTTTTTTTTTTTTTTTTGCCTTTTGTCATTTTAGGGCTGCACCCGTGGCACGTGGAGGTTCCCAGGCTAGAGGTCTAAACGGAGCTGCAGCCGCCGGCCTACACCACAGCCACAGCAACGCATGATCCAAGCCACGTCTGCAACCTACACCACAGCTCACGGCAACACCGGATCCTTAACCCACTGAGCAAGGCCAGGGATCCAACCTGCAACCTCATGGTTCCTAGTCGGATTCGTTAATCACCGTGCCACGACAGGAACTCCCCCAAAATAACAAATACTGTATAATTCCTCTTAGAGAAGTACCTAGAAGAGGCAAATTGAGACAGAAAACAAAACTGTGGTTATCAGCAACTGGAGGTGTGGAGAAAGCAGTCTATTTTTTAAGGGGCATAGATTTTTCAGTTTGGAGTAAATGAAAAATTTTGAAGATACATAACGGTTAATGGTTACATATGAATATAATTAATACCACTGACTTGCATACTTTAAAATGGCTAATAATGGCAAATTTAATGTTACACTTTTTTAAAACCACATTTTAAAGATAATGTCAAAAAGACAAACATAGAAACACAGAGTGGAAAAGAGGCTGACAGGGACTGAGGAATGTGGGAAACAGGGAGAGGTTGGTAAAAAGGTACAAACTTTCAGCTGTAAAATGAATAAGGGCTTCATTATTCACAAAAGGGACTAAGTATAACTGGCTAATTAGTCAAAAACACTGGATTGTGTAACTGAAATCTGGTAAAAGAAGAGAAATGAGATAAGGATGTATACTATGAATCCTAGTTAACAGTAAAATAACAAAATACAGTAACAGCAAATAAATCAGTGAAGGAAACAGAATGGAAACACACAGTCAATTTGAAATAAGGCAGAAAAGGAAAAAGTAAAAAAGAAAGCAAAAATAAACAAATAGCAAAGACGGTAACCAAGTATATTGATAATCATATTAAATGATTGGTCTAAACAACTCAATTAAAAGACAGAGATCATCAAATATTCATATATAATTAAATGCTGCCTAAAACCCTTAAATAAATAAAAGGAGACAGTAGGTTAAAAGATTAGAAACTTGCCATTTTAACATTAATGAAAATCAAACTGGAGAAATTATATTAACAACAAAGAAAGTTAATAAAGAATAAACAGCAGGGGTGTTCTCTTTTGGCACAGTGGGTTAAGGAACCAGCGATGTCACTACAGCAGCTAGGGTGGCTGCTGTGGTGTGGGTTAGATCCCTGGCCAGGGAACTTCCACATTCCGTGGGTGTGGCCAAAACTATATATATATATATATATATATCACCAGGAAATGAAGAAAGACAAATATGCAGGTAAACAGACTACCTTTCTATCCTTGAGATTTTAAAGTTACATTAGACTGTTAAAAACAACACTGTCTGATGCGGTTCTCATTATAAGTAGAGGTAACACTTTAAATTATATTGTAAATCAACTATACTTGAAAATTTTAAAAAATTAAAAAAAACACTAAATTGTAAATGAGAGTTAAAAAAACTTAAATAACTTGGCAAGATTTCTGCAACTCACTTTAAGTGGCAAAATGTCCATATTGGTAAACTGTAACAGTATTCCTTGGGGCAACCTTTTTTCTTCTGTCTTTTTAGGCCCGCACCTGCCATATACAGAGGTTCCCAGAGTAGGGGTCGAATCAGAGCGGCGGCTGCCAGCCTACACCACACCCACAGCAAAGCCAGATCTGAGCCATGTCTGCAACCTACACCACAGCTCATGGAAATGCCAGATTCTCAACCTGCTGAGTGAGACCAGTGATCAAACCCATGTCAAGGATACTAGTCAGGTTCCTTATCATTCAGCCATGACGGGAACTCCTGGAGCAGCCATTTAAAAAAAAGATACACTTAAAGAGTTCACGTTGTGGCTCAGCAGTTAACGAACCTAATTAGTATCCATGAGGACACAGGTTTTTTTTTGTTTGTTTTTTTGTCTTTTTGGTCATTTTAGGGCCACACCCGTGGCGCATGGAGGTTCCCAGGGTAGGGGTCTAATCGGAGCTGTAGCCGCCGGCCAACGTCACAGCCACAGCAATGCAGGATAGGAGCTGCATCTGCGACCTACACCACAGCTCACGGCATTAACCACTGAGCCAAGACGGGAACTCCAAGGACACAGGTTTGATCCCTGGCCTTGCTCAGTGGGTTAAGGATCTGGCATTGCCATGAGCGGTGGTGTAGGTTGCAGACGTGGTTCAGATCTGGCGTTGCTGTGGCTCTGCTGTAGGCCAGTGGCTACAGCTCTGATTGAACCCCTAGCCTGGGGAACCTCTATATATCACGGGTGCAGCCTGGAAAAAAAAAAAAAAGATATACTCGAAAACACTATAGGAGTTCACGTCGTGGCACAGCGGAAATGAATCCGACTAGGAACCATGAGGTTGTTGGTTCAATCTCTGGCCTCAGTCAGTGGGTTAAGGATCCGGCATTGCCATGACCTGTGGTTTAGGTTGCAGACGCAACTCGGATCCTGCATGGCCGTGGCTGTGGCACAGGCTGGCAGTTAAAGCTCCAATTAGACCCCTAGGCTGGGAACCTCCATAGGCCGCAGGTGCAGCCCTAGAAAAGGCAAAAAGACCAAAAAAAAAAAAAAGAAAGACAGCTATATAAACCAATAATTATAAAACTGTGTGGCCAGGGTTATAATGTATAATACTGTCATTTATATGAAAATAATAACACAAAGGAGTGGAAAGGGAATGAAGCTATACAGGAGCAAACTTTTTGTGTATTACTGATATTAAACTGAAATTAATTCAAAATAGACTGGTATTTGTAATCCCTAGGAAAACCAAGAAAAGAATTAGATTAACAACTATTCATAATGTATTAGTGATTAGAAAGACTGGAGGAGTGGGAGACAGTATTGAGTACAACTGATACATTTTTCTATAGCAGTAGAAGCTAGGGGAGTAAGGAGCTGATGCTAATAGGAAATCGCAGTGGGTTAAAGGACTGATGTTGGACTCAAAAATAAGAGTACACAAGAGCTGTAACAACAACTGATTGTTTACTGACATAATACCTATAAAGCTAGGACCAAGATGACCAACAACAGGTGGACTTCTTCCAAAAATTAAACTTTCCCTAACATTTGAATTAAGTTTACAAGTCTGTGTTGTAGGAGTTCCTATTGTGGCTCAGCAGATCGAGGACCTGACACTGTCTCTGTGAGAACACAGGTTCAATCCCTGGCCTCGCTCACTGGGTTACAGAGCCGGTGCTGCCACAAGCTACAGCATAGGTCGCAGACGCAGCCGGAATCCGGCGTTGCTGTGGTTGTGGTGTTGGCCACGGCTGTAGCTCCAATTTGACCCCTGGCCCAGGAACTTCCCTATGCTACAGTTGTGGCTATAAAAGAAAGAAAAAAAAGTTTGTGTTGTACTAAAATCTACAGAAGAAAAAGTCAGTATTTTATTTAATAAACTGTAGATTCTACTTCTTTCTACTCTTCTACATGACTTAACTAACATTTTCCTGATCTTTTTGCCCCAATCTACCACCTGTTCTCCTTTCCCTTCTACCTAGTATTTCCAGCCAATGTTAAATTCTATCTTTAGACTATAAAAGACAGTGGTCTTTGTCTTCTTTACGGTTATTATAAATCCTTGAAGTGGCATGTACTCATGAAAATAGTGAAAAAGAATAACTGTAGAAAAATCTAAGGCCAAGAATGAGAAATAATAACTAAAATGATAGCATATATTTATTGACTTATTACATGTCAAGCTCTAAGGATTTTTCATGTACTAACTACTAACTCACAACCTTATGATGTATTACCTCCATGTTACAGATATATAAACCGAGAAAAAGAGTATCATACAACTAGTAAGCCTAGAATTCAAATGAGGCCAAATGATTCCAGAGCCCTTGGTTCTTCATTACACTGCTTCTCTCCATGATACTGTAATTCTTTACAATTTCAGAAATGAGAATTACACTGCTTCTCTCCATGATACTGTAATTCTTTACAATTTCAGAAATGAGAAGGCAAATGTGTTAAATTAACTATATTAATTTTACATATTACTGGGAGTGATCCTTAAATTTGAGTGACTTTCCTTGACAGACCACAGAGCATGAACAGGACATGAACAAATACTAACTACTTAATAAGGATGCCAAAAGATTCTCTGGAGGTGTGTTCCCTGAAGTATACAACATAGCTTAAAATATCAAAATACTTTGAGTCATTGCTCTTACTAAAATTCAGCTAACATCCCAAGGACCTAAATCTTTATATCTCTGGCAGCTTCTGGTATATTGTTTCCTTTATGACATTTTCATTCAGGATATTTTCATACAAACTACAATACTTCCGACTAGATTTTACTGCCTACCACCCATGAGTGTTTTATAAAGCAGAGCCCAAAAAGAGCAAAAGTGAGTTTAACAGAACTACATGTGGATCTTTAGACATTTTGCAAGTGGTATCAGGGGACTTCTAAAGCTCATTTAAAAACCAGTCTAGGGAGTTTCCTGGCAGCTCACTAGGCTAAGAATCTGGCATTGTCGCTGCTGTAGCTCTGACTGCTCTGGTGCAGGTTAGATCCCTGGCCCATGAACTTCCGCATGCCACAGGTATGGACAAAAATAAATATATAAGTAAAAAAATTTTTGGAGTTCCCATCGTGGCTCAGTCATTAGCAAACCCAACTAGCATCCATGAGGACGCAGGTTCGATCCCTGGCCTTGCTCAGTGGGTTAAGGATCTGGCGTTGCCATGAGCTGTGGTGTAGGTCAAAGACGCGGCTCAGATCCAGCGTTGCTGCGGCTGTGGTGTAGGCCGGTGGCTTTAGCTCTGATTCGACCCCTAGCCTGGGAACTTCCATATGCCACAGGTGCCGCCCTAAAAACACAAAAGGAAAAAAAAAAGGTAAAAAAAATTTGTAATTAAAAAAAAATCATTCTACTGTTGTAAAGACTATATAGCTTCCATCAAACTTAAGTTAGTAAGAAAAGGTGGGAAAGCTTCAAAGTACTCAACATATCAATATAACTCCTATATACGTCATTCAATGAAGGACACAATATGATTTATACAATTTTGACTATTTCTAAATATTGGTAATAAAAACCATTATTATAAAAGTTTGAATAAATATGCTAACATGAAAACCTCAAAACAAATTGTGTATAACTAAAGAAATATGAGTTCTCATCCTTATTAAAATACCCTGATGCCCATAAAAAAGTAAGATTTTCTAACCTTTCAAAGTCACCTTGCCTTGTAAATTTTGACAACCTATACACGGCCCAGTTGTTAAGCTGTTTAGAGGTCATTCCTCTTCCATTATCTACCACTGCAACAGCAGGTTTTCCTTGTGTTTCATCAAAAAGCTATGAAATAAGTTCAAAAAGACAGGAAAAGTCAAATCAATATTAAAAACATGAAAAGTTAAACATAAAAAAAGTGATTCACTGGGCTCACTCATACATTGCTAGAGCAAGTATATATTAATACAACTTTCTCAAATACACTTCAGCTATATGAATCAAAGGCCTCAAAATTCTTTATGTTCTTTAATACAGAAATTCCAATCTCAGAGTTTAGCTCGAGCAACTAATCAGACATGCACAAAGATCTATAAGTATATTCATCACACCAACACTACTTAAAATGGCAAAAGTACAGGAAAAAATCCAAATATTTGACAATAAGCTGATTATGTAATTTATATATATATATTATCATCAAATAAATCAAACTGCAGCAATGATATATGACAAAATTTATAATGTACTATTAAGGGAAAACAGAAGATCACAACAAAATACACTATGATCATACATACACGTATACATATATGCATAGGAAAAGGGCATATGAAAGAATTTTAATGGAGACATCGGGTAATTTCTTTTTTTTATCTTTATTTTCTAATTTTTCTCCAATGAACTTGCATTACTTCTATAAAAGGAAAAGTTAAATTGCTTTAGGGTATTATTTTCTTACCAATTTTATTTGTATCCTTCTAACACCAGTGTTACGAGAAGTAGCAGATAACGAATTGTCAATTAATTCTGCAAGAGCAAATGCTGGAAGAGAATAAGAAATATTGCTTAACTTTTCCCTGCTAAACACTTCACATAAAAGTTCTAAGTAGGAGTTCCCATTGTGATGCAGCAGAAACAAATCTGACTAATATCCACGAAGAGGTGGGTTTGATCTCAGTGGGTGGGGGATCTGGCATTGCTGTGAGCTACGGTATAGGCTGCAGACAAGGCTCAGATCCTGAGTTGCTGCGGCGGTGGTGTAGGCCGGCAGCTGCAGCTCCTATTCGATCCCCAGCCTGGGAATCTCCATATGCCAAAGTATAGCCCTAAGAAGCAAAACAAACAAACAAACAAAAAAGTTCAAAGTAGAAGAAACTCTGAAGGGAGTTCCCACTGTGGTGAGTGGGTTACTGGTGTTGCTGTAGCTACAGCATAGGTCACAGCTCTGGCTCAGATTCAATTCCTGGCTGTGGATGTGGCCAAAAAGAGGAAGAAAAGAAAAAAGAAACTCAAGTACCTTAAACCATCACTTTTATTTTCCAAAGAGCTAGAGTTGAAGTATTACCCTGATCCTAATGATACAAACATAATAAAGGAATCATCAATCATTACCAGCATAAAGAAGCAGTCATCAAACAATACATGTATGGCACTATATGGCATGAGTCAGCCAGCCATGATTCCTGGCTTCAAGGAGTTTATAATCTAAAGACAGATAAACAAACATAAAGACAAACAAAAAAGCATCACCATAAAATCAAATAGACTGTAGTATGTAATAACATCATGCTTCAAGGCCATAACTATTTCCCAGTTTTATTTCCATGATTAAAAGGGGGAAAAAATCAAATTAATGTCTTTTCAACTGAAGCTTAACTCAACTTAAGCTGTAATTAATCCAGAGAGTAGCACTCCAGCATTTCCACACTTAGGGGATAGTTATGTTTATAAACTAGTTAGAAAGAAGTTACCACAAATCAGATACACATAAGGATTTGGTGAAGGATATTAACTCTAGAAAACGGAGAAGTAGGGACACTAAGAAATGGGAGGGGAAACGTTAAGAGTAATGTGAAAGGAAGAAATAGTAGAATTTAGTATTCAATTAGATATAAAAGGAAAAAAAATAAATCCGAGGTGGTTTTGAGTCTTTGCTCTAGAAGACTGGATAAATGGTCATATTTTCCATAAAGGAGAAAATACAGAAGAACGAAAGAAAAACTTAATTTTAGATGTGAAGTCCTACCACTATATCAAGCTCAATGAACAGAAGTATTCCGTAGAGCTAGAACGGATCCCATACTTCAGAGAGAGAATAAAGGCAGCCAGGGATAAACTCACTGACATAGAATAGTTTCGGTTTCAGTTAGTTCACTGAGAGAAAAGTATAAAAAGATCAGCATGACATATACCCTATAGTCAATAATACCAATAGTAGCATCAAAGGCAAAAGAAAGAGAGGCAGGGAAAATACCCAGGAATGTAATGGAAAGTCACAGAAATTAAAGCAAGACTTTAAACAGTGAGGTTTTCTGCCTATTCATATAATAACAGTAGTAATGAAAACCAGTACATCCAATCTGGAAAGTAATTAATTTACATCAAGCTTTAAAAAGTAATTTATCTAATGACTCCATGATTATACATTTAGAAACTTATGCCCCAAGGAAGAATTAAAGACTCATTCAATATGCAAATACATAAGCACCTACTATTTGCCAGGCATTGCTCTAGAAACTGAACACAAAAGGCAGAAGTCCTGTTCTTTGGAGTTAACATTCTAGTGGAAGATGGTAAATGAAATATATTTGTAATAAGTAATTTGTTAGCATGTCAGAAGGTAGTATATGCTATAGAGAAAAGAGATCAAGTACAAATGGTCCCTAACTTAGATGGTCCACTTATGATTTTTCAACTTTATGATGGTGCAAAAGCTATCTGCATTCAGTAGAAATGGTACTCTGGGGAGTTCCAGTCATGGCTCAGCGAGAGTGAATTCAACTAGTATCCAAGAGGATGCAGGTTCAACCCTTTGCCTCACTCAGTGGGTCAGGGATCCAGCACTGCCATGAGCTGTGGTGTAGCTCACAGACACAGCTCGGATCCCGAACTGCTGTGGCTCTGCCATAGGCTGGAAGCCGAAGTTATGATGTGACTCCTTGCTGTACTTTGAATTTTGTTTTTTTTCTCAGGCAAGCGTTATGTGGTAAAATACTCTCATGACGCTCGGCAGCAGCAGTGTGCTGCAGCTCCTAGTCAGCCATTTGATAACAAGGGTAAACAACCAATGCACTTAACTACCATTCTGTTCTCATACAACCACTCTGTTTATCAATTTCTTTTCACTTTCGGTATTCAATAAATTACATGAGATACTCAACATTTTATTATAAAATAGCCTTTGTGTCAGATGATTTTGCCCAACTGTAGGCTAATGTACGTGGTTGAGCACATTTAAGATAGGCTAGGCTAAAAGCTATGTTTGGTAGGTAAGGTGTATCATTAAGTTGAAAATACTATAAGTCAAAATGCACTTTTGACTTACAATACTTCAAGCTTACATGGGTTTACCTGGCATAGAGGCACAGAGGAAACACAGTTGCAATTTTTTAAAAAGGTGACAAAGATAACTTTTGTTGAGAAAAATAACAATAAACAAGACTTCAATGAGATGACTGAATGAGACAGAGGCTATCTGGAGAAAGCATTTCAGGCAGAGGGCCCTGAGCCAAGGACAAAGCTGGTACTTAAGAGGAGCAAACAAACAGAAAGAGTTATAGAAACAAAGTTGGGGAGATACGAAACAGAGCTTCTAAAATCAAGAATGTAACTGTAAAGACTCTGGCTTTTACCCTTAGTGAAAAACAATCTGACTTCTCAGACCTCAAGGACAAGCAGGAAAAGAGAGACAAGGGGCCACTG
This sequence comes from Catagonus wagneri, assembly GCA_004024745.2. Lineage (NCBI taxonomy): Eukaryota > Metazoa > Chordata > Mammalia > Artiodactyla > Tayassuidae > Catagonus > Catagonus wagneri. The sequence continues at coordinate 14,270,562 of PVHT021183608.1, read as the reverse complement.
TAAAATCTAGGTAATATGATGGTGCCTCAGATCTAGTGTTACCAACAGAAATAAAGAGAAATGGTCAGTTTTAGATAAACATTGAAGATAATGCCAATAGGATTTTCTGAAAGACTTAATGAAATCTATCAGAGAAAAATCACTCTGATTTTTAGCTTAAGCAACTAGAAAGAACCAAAATTAATTTGGATGGAGCAACTACGTGTAGTACATTTCCATCTTAGATATTCTAGTAGAGATATAACACAGGCAGTTGGAGAAACAGAACTGGAATGCAGGAGATGTCTGCAATTATTTTCAATATTTAACAAAAAAATGACCATTTCTCACTACGTCCACTTGGGAGCCACTGCCGTAGAGATGATATTTAGAGCCATAAGACTGGATGGGACCACCAACTGAAGAATTAGGGACCAAGGACTAAGCAACTAAACATGAAGAAGATAGGGAATTTTTAATATCTCGATTAAAAAAAAAAGAGAGGGTAAGGAAAGAAGAAAAAAAGTAGTCACTGAGTCAAAAAGAAAGTAAAGAGTATGGTCTCTTGAAAGCCGAGCAAAGACTATCAAGGAGGAAGAAGTGATAACTGTGTCAAATAAAGCCTCAAATAAAATGAGAATGGAAAACTGATCACTAGATTTAGTCTCTGGTGACCCTAAACAAGTAAGGACAGGAGAATGAATAGGAGAGATTGAAAGGAGAGGGAGTGTTTTGTTTGTTTGCTTTGCGGCACCAGTGGCATACAGAAGTTCCTGGACCAGGGATACTCTGAGCTGAAGTCACAGCAATGCCAGATCCTTAAACTGCTATGCCACAGTGGGAACTCTAAGAGGCACTCTTGATAGTGAATATAGTCAACTCTTTTGAGGAGTTTTGCTGTAATCAGGAGCAAAACTGGACAGTAACTGGTAGAAGAAATAAGATTATGATGTTAAGATGGAGAAATAAACCTTTTTTTTTTTTTTTTTTTGGCTACACCCGCAGCATGCCCAAGTTCCCAGGCCGGGGACTGAACCAATACCACAGCAGCGACTGAAGCCATAACAGTGACAACACTGTATCCTTAACCCACTGAGCTACCAGAGAACTCCTAAGAGCTCTTTTTTGTATGAAAACAACGTCAGAGATAATAAATATACTGGTTACAAGTTTAGGCTCTAAGGTCACTCAGCTAGGATCCAAATCCTGGCTCCAACACGTACTAGCACGATGGCCTCTGGCAAGTTACCCAAAATCTCTTAGCCTCAGTTTCCTCTGCAAAAATAGTGTCATTAACCAGTATTAACTAATACATAAGATTAGATTAAATGAGAAAATGCTCATAAAGCACTTGGCACAGTGCCTGACACTATAGCTGACAGTAGTAATAATACCAGTAGCAGTCAAGGCAAGGATATACTAAAAGTCATAGGTAACAACAACAAAAGAAAACCCTAAAATAACCTAAATGTCTAACAACAGTACACTGTTCAAATAAATTTTTATACAAATACAATATAAGCAAATACATCATACATTAAAGTTGTTCATTTCATTTTTTTATTTATTTTAATCTTTTTAGGGCTGCACCTGCAGCATATGGAGGTTCCCAGGCTACGGGTCTAATTGGAGCTGTTGCTGCCGGCCTACACCACAGTCACAGCAACGCCAGATCCGAGCTGCGTCTGCAACCTACACAGAGCTCACGGCAACTATGGATCATTAACCCACTGAGCAATGCCAGGGATCGAATCTGCAACCTCGTGGTTCCTAGTAGGATTGATTTCTGCTGCGCCATGACGGGAACTGCCAGAGATGTTCGTTTCATTTTAAATAAAAAAGGTTAAAAAAGTATACATGATATAAAACCATTAAAAAAGAAAAAATATCAAACTTTAAGTAAAAAAAGGTCAGAAATAATAAAAACCAAAGTGTTAGTGGTGGCTACATCTGGGTGGTAGAGATAGGGATTTTCTTTATGTTTATTTTGCTTATCTACATTTTCTAATTTTCTACAAACAATAATGTACACACAGAAAAACTTTAATAAGAAAGTTTATAAGGAACATTTAAATAGTAAACGCTTTGGCAGGGTCCAAACAGAAAAGATTCTCTAAATCAACTACATACAATCCAAAAATAGGATAAAAACTGTCAAGTAGTAAAAGTGGAAGGAAATGATAAAGAACAGAAACTACTTATTCATGCAGTTCTGCTATACAAATGGGCAAGGTAAAACAAATATTTTCTTAATTGGGAGTCTATGGGAAGCCAGGAAGAATAAATCAGGAGAGCATACAAGAGACGAAAGATATGTAAGAACAAGATCTCTTATGAGTTGAAAGGAATGAATTCTCATTCTAGGTTAGTTTTATTTATTTATTTAGTCTTTTTAGGGCCACACCTGCGGCATATGGAGGTCCGCAGGCTAGGGGTCTAATCGGAGCTGTAGCCACCAGCCTACTTTACAGCCACAGCAACACCAGATCTGAGCCGTGTCTGCAATCTACACCATAGCTCACACCAATGCCAGATCCTTAACCCACTGAGAGAGGCCAGGGATGGAACCCGCAACCTCATGTTTCCCAGTAGTCAGATTCGTTTCCGCTGTGCCAAGACAGGAATTCCTATTTATTTATTTATCGTCTTTTTATGGCCGCACCTGTGGCATATGGAAGTTACCAGGCTAGGGGTCAAATCGGAGCTGTAGCTGCCAGCCAATGACACAGCCACAGCAGTGCCAGATCCAAACCGAGTCTGCAACTTACACCACAGCTCAGGGCAACACTGGATCCTTAACCCACTGAGCAAGGCCAGGAATTGAACCCACATCCTCATGAATACTAGTTGAGTTCATTACTGCTAAGCCACAAGTGGAACTCTTAGGTTAGTTTTAAAGGAGAGGTATCTTTACTCTGAAGTAAGATGACCTGAGTAGAAAAAGAAATCTACTGTGACGAAGAGATGTAGTAAAGAAGTTCACAATGACTGGTCACAGACTTATAATACAGCAGAATAAGAGCTTTTTGGGGGGCAAGGGGGAGGGCACGCCCACAGCATGCAGAAGTTCCCAGGTCAGGGATCAAACCTGCACCACAGCAACCACCCAAGCCACTCCAGTGACAATACTAGATCCTTAACCCACTATGCCACAAGAGAAATCAGAGAGAACTTTTTATTTTTATTTATTTATTGCCTTTTTAGGGCCACACACATGCCATATGGAAGTTCTCTGGCTAGGAGTCAAATAAGAGCTGGAGCTGCAAACCTACACACCACAGTCACAGCAATGCCAGATCCAAGCCACATCTGTGACCTACGCCACAGCTTGCGGCATTACCTGATCCTTAACCTCTGAGCAAGGCCAGGGTTCAAACCCACATCCTCATGGATGCTAGTCTGTTTCTTAATCCTCTGAGACATAACAGAAAATCCAGAACTTTTTTAAAGTGAAGCAATGGGACATGTGATCAGGGGATAAAGGAGAGTGATAGTTTATCAAAATTAGTAAAAATAGAATACTTACGTAAAGGGTTTTGTCCTTCACTTGCATAATATTCATACATGCCACTTTTAACCAATGTGTCATAGTGAGGTAGGAAGTCAATCCGTTCTTTTGTAGCTGTTAGTAGTAACTGATTGACTGTCTGTAGCAGGTATAGAGTGACTCCATCTTTAACAGTTTCATCTACAACGAAGAGGTAAATAACATCTTAAATGCTACGCCAGCATTCAAAACAACCAATTTATTATTATTTTTTGGTCGCAACCAAAAGATGAGGCTAAAAATTAAATAATTAAATTACACAGGCAAATTCCCAAGTAATGAATCAATCTATAAATTCAGCTCTTTTGTTACGAATATCAGTAAAATAGGTCCAAATACTTCCACTCATCTGAAACACTCAATTCTTAAAAAGTCAAACTGTCAAAAACAAAAACAAAAAACAAACAAAAAAGTCAAACTGTCATAGGAAATCAGATACGGAACTACATTAGACTAGTATATGAATGAGGAAGAATGACGAAAATCAAAAAAGGAATAAGGTACGAAAATCTGGCAAGTCTGAGAATATAGTTGGTTAAAAAAACAACAATGGAAGAATTCAAGTTGGTCAGGAGAATTAGCTTCTAAAGGGCCCACAAAGAAGGCCTGTGGCTAGATGTTGAGTAAGGTCTCATCTGTAGCCATAATGATATCAACTCTTCTTCTGAATCTTGCTTGAAAAATATGACTTCTGCACACACTGGACATATATAGCCAATTTCCTCCCCCATCCCAACAAAGTAACCAAAAGCATGAATAGTTCTGTGATGCTTACCTATGTAATAAAATTTACTGCTCTATGATGTACTAGAATATATCAAATATAAAAGCATAAACATAACATTGCTTACCAAAATTATCACAGGTAATTTCTTTCCTACTTGTTGTTGTAATAACAAATTTCTCTTCAGGTGAAATGGCAAGTGTCTATCCAAAATAAGAGAAATAAAACCAATTATTACACAAAGAAAATAAATGGACTATTCAAGTTTATAAAAATATGAATAATACCAATAAGGATAGTATAATCTTATGCAATTAGTACTACTACATTTATTTGAAAAAATAAGTCCTAATTTTTTTAATGGATTTTATTTCAATTATAGGTGTACATAAATCATCACAAGTCAATTTTACAGATTTTGTATCCCAAACCCACAGTGCATCCCCCCACCCCCCAGACTGTCTTATTTGAAAAACCAAGGTTTTCCAAAGTCTGTGAGTCATTGTCTGTTCTGCAAAGAAGTTCATTGTGTCTTCTTAGTTTCCACATGTAAGCGGTAGCACTGGGTGTTGCTGTCTAATTGTTTGACTGGTTTCACTTCGCATGATAATTTCTAAGTCCATCCATGTTGCTATAAATGTTGGTAATTCGTTCCTTTTAATGGCTGAGTAACATTCCATTGGGTGTATGTACCATATCTTCCCTATCCACTCTTCTGTGGATGGGCATTTAGGTTGTTTCCATGACCTGGCTATTGCATAGAGTGCTGCAATGAACACTGGAGTACAGGTGTCTTTTCGAGTCATGGTTTCTGCTGGATAGATGCCCAGGAGTGGGATTGCTGGATCAAATGGTAATTCTATTTTGAGTTTTCTGAGGAAT
>PVHT021183608.1:14194780-14264430 GCA_004024745.2 Catagonus wagneri | reverse complement strand
TCTTCCCTATCCACTCTTCTGTGGATGGGCATTTAGGTTGTTTCCATGACCTGGCTATTGCATAGAGTGCTGCAATGAACACTGGAGTACAGGTGTCTTTTCGAGTCATGGTTTCTGCTGGATAGATGCCCAGGAGTGGGATTGCTGGATCAAATGGTAATTCTATTTTGAGTTTTCTGAGGAATCTCCATCCTGTTTTCCACAGTGGTTGCACCAATTTGCATTCCCACCAGCAGTGTAATAGGGATCCTTTTTCTCCACACCCTCTCCAGCACTTATTGTTTGTAGACTTTTTGATGATGGCCATTCTGGCTGGTGTAAGGTGGTACCTCATAATGGTTTTGATTGGCATTTCTCTAATGAGGAGCGATGTTGAACATCTTTTCATGTGTTTATTTGCCATCTGCATGTCTTCTTTGGAGAACTGTCTGCCTAGATCCTCTGCCCATTTTTGAATGGGGTTGTTTGTTTCTTTGGTGTTGAGCTGTAGGAGCTGTTTGTAAATTTTGGAGATTAATCCCTTGTCAGCTGAATCATTTGCGAATATTTTCTCCCATTCTGTGGGTTGTCTTTACGTTTTGTTTAGGGTTTCCTTTGCTGTGCAGAAACTTTGAAGTTTAATTAAGTCCCATTTCTTTATTTCTCTTTTTATTGTCCTTACTCTGACACATGGATCTGAGAAGATGTTGCTATCATTTATGTCAGAGAGCGTTTGGCCTATGTTTTCCTCTAAGAGTTTTATAGTATCTGGTCTTATATCTAGATCTTTAATCCATTTTGAGTTTATTTTCGTGCATGGTGTTAGGAAGTGGATCACAGAAGAAATCAAAGAGGAAATTAAAAAATACCTAGAAGCAAATGACAACAAAGATACAATACTCCAAAACCTCTAGGATGCAGCAAAAGCAGTTCTAAGAGAAAAGTATATAGCAAAACAAGCCTACCTCAGGAAACAAGAAAAAGCTCACATAAACAATCTAACTTTACATCTAAAGTAGCTAGAGAGGGAAGAAGCCAGGTCATGGAAACAACCTAAATGCCCATTGACAGAGAAGTGGATAGGGAAGATATGGTACACACACACAATGGAATATTACTCAGCCATTAAAAGGAACGGAATAACAACATTTACAGCAACATGGATGAACTTAGAAATTATCATGCGAAGTGAAACCAGTCAGACAATTAGACAGCAACACCCAATGCTACTGCTTACATGTGGAAACTAAAGAGACACAATGAACTTCTCTGAAGAACAGACAATGACTCACAGATTTTGGAAAACCTTGGTTTTTCAAATAAGACAATCTGGGGGGTGAGGGGATGCAGTGTGGGTTTGGGACACAAAATCTATCACATTGACTTGTGATGATCTTTGTACACCTATAATTGAAATAAAATTCATTGTTATTAAAAAAATATATTATTGAGACAACTAGTTAGTTGTATAGAAATAGATAAGATTAAGTAAAATTCCCTTCTCAACATACACAAAAAACAAATCCCAAGAGAACTAAAGCAGCTACATGTTAATCCAAAGAAAAATAGGGAAGTAATTTTGAGAGGAGAGGGAAAAGGATTCCTGAAAGTATCAAAAGTGTAAACCATAAAGGAGAAAGCATGAAAAGATGTTCATCCTCACTAGTTATCAGAGAAATTAAAACAACTTTATTATCATTCCCATGAGGCCAGCAAAATATTTTAAGTCTCTTTTTTTATATATATAACAATGAATTTTATTTCAATTATAGGTGTACAAAAATCACCCCAAGTCAATTTGATAGATTTTGTCCCAAACCCACAGTGCATCTCTCCACCCCCTAGACTCTTATTTGAAAAACCAAGGTTTTCCAAAGTCTGTGAGTCATTGCCTGTTCTGCAAAAACTTTTTAAATCTTGAAAATATAAAGTATAGAACTCCATTAAAAGGATCATACACCACAGTCTAGTGGGATTTATCCCAGGGATGCAAGAAATTTTCAGTATCTGCAAATCAATGTGATACAACACATTAACAAACTGAAGAATAAAAATTATATGATCCTCTCAAGAAATGCAGAAAAAGCTTCTGATAAAATTCAACAACTACTTATTACAAAATCTCTCCAGAAGGTTGACATAGAAAGAATACACCACAAGACAATAAAAGCCATATATGGCAAACCCACAGCTAACCTCAATACTCAACGGTATAAAGCTGGTATCATTCCATCTAAGATCAGCAACAAGAAAAGGATGCTCACTCTCGCCATTGTTACTCAAAATAGTTTTGGAAGTACTAGCAACAGCAATCAAAAAAGAAAAAGGAATCCAAACTGGAAAGGAAGAAGTAAAACTGCCACTGTTTGCAGATGCCATAATATTATATGTAGAAAATCCTAAAAACCCATCACCAGAAAATTACTAGAGTAAAACCGCAGGATAAAAAACCAATAGAGAGGAAGTTCCTGTTGTGGCTCAGGACTAGAACCTGACTAGTATCCGTGAGGACTCAGGTTTGATCCTTGGCCTCATTTGGTGAGTTAATGCATCCCGCATTGCTGAGCTGTGTTGTAGGTCACAGATGCAGCTCAGACCCTGCGTTGCCGTGGCTCTGGCATAGGTTGGCAGCTGCAGCTCCCATTCAACTCCTAGCCTGGGAACCCCCATATTCCACAGGTGCGGCCCTAAAAAGCCCCCCCCAAAAATGTATACATACATTCACATACATATACATATATATGTTGCATTTCTATGCATTAAAAATGAAACATCAGAAAGAGAAATTAAGGAAACAACTCCATTTACCATTGCATAAAAATAAAATACCTAGAATAAACCTACCTAAGGAGACAAAAGATCTGTACTCAAAAAACTAAAGCACTGATGAAAGAAACTGCAGACACAAATAGATGGAAAGATATACCATGTTCTTGAATTGCAAGAACCACTATTGTTAAAATAACCATACTACCTAGAAGCAATCTACAGATTCAAAGCAATCTATCAAATTACCAATGGCATTTTTCACAAAACTAGAACAAATAATTTTAAAATTTGCATAGAAACACAAAAGACTTCAAATAACCAAAACAATTGAGAAAGAAAAGAGCTGGTTTCACGCGTTCTGATTTCAGATTATACTACAAAGCCACAGCAATCAAAACATATGGTACTGGCACAAAAAAGACACATGGATCAATGGAACAGATAGCCCAGAAATAAACCTATGCACTTAGGGTCGACTCATCTATGACAAAGGATGCAAGAAGATACAATGGAGAAAAGATAAGTCTCTTAAATAAGCAGTGCTGGGAAAACTGGACAGGGACATGTAAAAGTATGAATTAGAAGATTTTAACACTGATACAAAAACTCAAGATGCTTTAAAGACCTAATCTAAAAATGGATACTACAAAACTCCTAGAGGAAAACATAGGCAGAAGACTCTGACATAAACTGCATCAGTATTTTTTTGCATCTGTCTCCTATAGTAATGGAAATGAAAGCAAAAATAAATGAGGCCTAATTAAACTTAAAAGACTTTGCACAACAAAGGATATCATAAACAAAACACAATCTATGGAATGGGGGATGTAAGCGCAAAACAATGCAACTGACAAGGCATTAATCTCCAAAACTTACAAATAGCTCATACAGCTCAATATCAAAAAACAAACAACCCAGACTTCCCTAGTGGCTCAGCAGGTTAAGGATCCACTGTCACTGCTGTGGCACAGGTTCAGTCTTTGGCCTGGGAATTTCTATATGCCATCGTTACAGCCTAAACAACCAACCCAATCAAAAAAAAAAAAAAATTGGCTGGAAAACCTAAATATTTCTCTTTTTTTTTTTTTTTGCCTTATCTAGAGCCGCACCAGCAGTATATGGAGGTTCCCAGGCTAGGGGTCTAACAGGAGCTGTAGCTGCCAGCCTTCACCACAGCCACAGCAATGCGGGATCCGAGCCGCGTCTGCAACCTACACCACAGCTCACAGCAACACCGGATCCTTAACCCACTGAGCAAGGCCAGGGATCGAACCAACAACCTCACTGTTCCTAGTCGGATTCGTTAACCACTGAGCCACGATGGGAACGCCAAAACCTAAATATTTCTCAATGAAGACAGACAGATGGCCAACAGGTACATGAAAAGATGCTCAAAAACACTAATTATCAGAGAAATCAAAACCACAGAAAGGTATCGCAGCACACAAGTCAGAATGTACATCACCAAAAAGTCTACAAATAATATGGAAGTTTCTGCACGGTGCAGCCTATTAAAGATCCAGCAGTCGTGGTGCAACTGCAACTACAGCATGAGTTCAGCCCCTGGCCTGGGAACTTCCACATGCCATTTTCTGGGGTATGACAAAAAAAAAAAAGTCTAAAATTCTGGAGTTCCCACTGTGGCACAGCAGAAAAGAATCCGACTAGTAACCATGAGGTTGCGGGTTCAATCCCTGGCCTCGCTCAGTGGGTTAAGGATCCAGTGTTGCCATGAGCTGTGGTGTAGGTCACAGACATGGCTTGGATCCTGCATTGCTGTGGCTGTGGTGTAGGCCAGCAGCTGCAGCTCCGATTCAGTCCCTAGCCTGGGAACCTCCATATGCCAACAGTGCGGCCCTAAAAAGCAAAAAGTAAAATAAATAAACAAATAAATAAATTCTAGAGAGAGTGTGGAAAAAGGGAAATCCTCCTACACTGCTGGTGGGAATGTAAATTGGTGCAGCCACTATGGAGACTGCATGGAGGTTCCTTAAAAAAATAAAATGGAGAAAAAAATAATAAAAAAATTAAAAAAAATAAAATGGAGTTACCATATGACCCAGCAATCTCACTCCTGAGCATATACCCGGAAAAGACGAAAACTCTAATTCAAAAAGATCCGTGCATCCCAATGTTAACAGCAAAACTATTTACAACAGCCAAGACATGGAAGCAACCTAGAAATATATATACAATGGAATATTACTCAGCCATAAAAAAAAATGAAATAATGCCATTTGTAACATGGGTGGACAGATATTATCATACTAAGTGAAGTAAGTCAAAGACAAATGTCCTATCATATAAATGTGGAATCTAAAAAATGATACAAATTAACTTATGAAATAGACTCACAGACATAGAAAACAAACTTACAGTTACCAAAGGGGAGAGGGGGTTGGGGAGAGATAAATTTGAAATTCGGGATTTACTGATATACATAACCATAAAATAAACAAGGTCCTACTGTATAGCACAGGGAACTGTATTCAATATCTTGTAATAACCTGTAACGGAAAAGAATCTGAAAAACTATGTACACTTTTATATATATAAGTAAAATTGAATCACTTTGCTGTGCAGCTGAAACCAACACAACAGTGTAAGTCAACCATACTACAATTTTTTTTTAAAGTTCTATTAAAAAGACAGATAGGCAAAACAAACACAACAAGGAGTTCTCCTGTGGCACAATGTGTTAAGGATCCAGCTTTGTCACTGCAGCAGTTCAGGTCCCCTGGCCTGGGAACTTCCACATGCTGTGGGAACAGAGCCCACCTCCCCAAAAAAAGTTATATTTTGAAGGCAAACAAAAATTAAAAGCATAGGCTTCCATTTAAGGAAAGTGAACCTTACACATTGCTGATAGGGCTGTAAATCAGTACAACCATATTGAAAAGCAACTTGGTATACTTTAGCAGAATTAAAAATACTCATATCCTGGAGCTCCCTGATGACTCAGCCAGTTAAGGACCTGGTGTTGTCACTGCTGCACCTCTGGTCACTGTTGTGGTGTAGATTCAATCCGTGTCCCAGGAACTTTAACATATCTCGAAAAAAAACTCATATACAATTCCGCCCAAGAGAAATGAAATTACAGACATACACTGATGAGGAAAAGATTCTATTTGTTTATAGAAATAAAAACTGGGAGTTCCAGTCACGGCTCCGCGGAAACAAATCTGACTAGTATCCATGAGGACACAGGTTCAATCACTGGCGTCATTCAATGGGTTAAGGATCCAGCACTGCTGTGGTCACAGACTTGGCTCAGATCTGGCATGGTTGTGGCGTAGGCCAGTGGGTTACAGCTCAAATTTGACCCCTAGCCTGGGAACCTCCATATGCTGAGGGTAGGGCCCTAAAAAGACAGAAAAAAAAAGAAAAAACTGTTTTTACAAATTAGGCTTTTATATAATCGTGATAGGCTTTATTTTTTAGTTTCTTCCTACTTTATTTCTACAATGTCCCAATTGTTAGATCACGTGCTTATAGATCCTACAGAATACATAGCTTTTATAGTTACTGAAAAGCTGTCAAATTGAATTTTTTAAGATCTATGTACATATGAAAAGTACTTATATCTAAGTATTTCATACACTATAATTTTATTATTCAATTAAGATACATAAGCTATAGTTTTCTTTGCTTTATCTATAATTCTTCATAAAAATTATTTCTAAAATTCATAACTTCTCTAAATATTTTATAGCTCTGGTATTTGACAAGTTAAATATTTTTACATTATTCATTATGCTTTAATTCAAGATGTCATACCCCTTTCCTTCCATATTTTTGGTCTAAAAATCTATCTTATCAAACATAAGCTGAAGTCTTTCAAGTATTTGTGCTAAACTGGTCTTGAATACATATTTCCTCTGCCTTTCTCTCTATTAAAGCAGAACGACATTCTATTTGGGCAAGAGTCCTAACTGGGCCTTTTCATTTTTTTTTTCTTTTTTGGCCTCCCTGCAGCATATGGAGTTCCCATATGGGATTGGATCCAAGTAACAACCCTACCCTGCAGCTCCAGCAATGGGGGACCTTTAACCCACTGCACTAGGCCGGGGATCAAACTTGCATCCTGGTGCTGCAAAGACACTGTGGGAACTCTGGCTTTTTCATTTTTATAAGAGTTCTTCAATCTCACCTTTTTCTGGGTTAATGTTAAAGCACATGGATCTCCCTTTAATGAGTAATGTAAAGTAACCGCCCTCCATGTCTTCAGGTCAGCTTAAAAGTATTTGCTGTTCAATAGGTCTCTCAAAGCCAATTTTAGAAATATTTATGAAGGGCTAACCAACTTGCAGTCCATAAAAATCCTCAAATACATTAAACCTCATCAATAGATTAGTTCAGTCAGAAACTAAATATTTGAATGCATCTCTCTGAAACTCTGCAAAAACTAGCCTTTAATGATTTGTGCTTTGCCATTATATATCCAATGGCTCTGTTTCTGACCATCCCAAAACCAGGAACACCCATATTCCACTTGAGTAAGAAAGCTCTACAAAAATTCATATGGTAACTGGTTAAAGCAGGTTGCAATACCCTAAAAAACACACAGTGTACCTTGCATTAAAGGGTAAGATAAGAAGAGTCTTTCCTATCCGTAAGAATGTTGTCCATTTTATCAGGATTTGTGAGTAATCTAAGGAGAATTTTTTCTCAAACTTTTGCATCTTTAGCAGTTGGAATGTTTTTATTTTGTTTGCTTGCTTTGCTTTTTAGTACCACACTCTTGGCTGATGGAGGTTCGCAGGCTAGGGATCAAATCGAAGCTACAGTTGCCAGTCTACATACTACAGCCACAGCAACACCAGATCTGAGCCACGTCTACGACCTATACCACAGCTCATGGCAACGCCGGATCCTTAACCCACTGAGCGGGGTCAGGGATCAAACCCACAACCTCACGGTTCCTAGTCCCGATTCATTTCGGCTGTGCCACAATGGGAACTCCTATTTTTATTTTATAGACAACATGAATTTTGTATCAATTATCTTTCCTTCTCTGTTTTGATCTCTAAGAAACTCGGAGTTCCTGTCATGGCGCAGCCGTTAACGAATCCGACTAGGAACCATGAGGTTGCAGGTTCAGTCCCTGGCCTCACTCAGCGAGTTAACGATCCAGCATTGCTGCGAGCTGTGGTGTAGGTCACAGACGCGGCTCAGATGCTGCGTTGCTGTGACTGTGGTGTAGGCCGGCGGCTACAGCTCCAATTAGACCTCTAGCCTGGGAACCTCCATATGCTGCGGGTGCAGCCCTTAAGGAAAAAAAAAAAAAAAAAGACTCAAAGCTGATTTCATGACTCAGCACTGGTAGAAGATATTATCAAACGAACTTCCATTTATTAGCTCTCCTGAGGTTACCATTCTATGCCCCCGCCCCCTTTTTTGGCCATGGCATACGGAAGTTCCTGGGTCAGGAATCAAATCTAAGCTGGAGCTGTGACCTACACTACAGCTGCAGCAACCACGGATCCTCCCACTGCACCTCCACAGAAACAAGCCAGATCATTAACTCACTGCTCCACAGCAGGAACTCCTATTCTTTCTTATGTCTCTCTTTTTTTTTCCATCTTTTGGAAATTTTTAGCATAATATACACACGTACAAATTTTTTTTGAAGGAGAAGACTGATTTGTTTTAGCTATAAACCAAATATTAGGTAAGGCTCTTAGCCTCAGGAGCAGAGAATGTTAAAAAAGTACAATGGTATAACAAGTGCTATGGTAGAGTGACAAGAAAAAAATCATACAAAGAAAAGATAGGCATTTCCTCAAAATTAGGGATGGAGAGGAGGGTTTGCACACATAGGACTTAATACCTGGGCATATTAAGAATTTAGGAACTAAGTCATTTCCTAATCTTTGATTCTGGCAAGGCCTCAAGGGTTCAGGTGAGTCAATAGCTACTTATCACATGTCTAAGGGCTTCTGCCAAATCTACTTTTTTCTCTTCCTTCCTCTGCATTGCTCCTTTTTTCCAAAAAGCAAGCTTTCCGCAAATAACAGTTCAGGATCCATAATACTTTCTAGTACTACAAATACTTATTGGATTAAGTTTTAACAAAAAATTTAAATTTAGAGCACTATCTGCCTCCTCCCTTAACAAGGAAAACGAGGGCTTTAGTAAGTAGTGTGGGCATTATAGAGACTATTTTTTAAAAAACTAAAAGCTTTAGAATCAAACAGACCTAGATTCTAATCCCAATATCACTGCTTATGAACTATATAAACTCGGACTTAATTCAATAATTTATTTTAGTTCTTCATGTATATAATGGGGATAAAGTTATGGGACTAGGTGGAATAATCTAATGTTTTAATTTCTTTAAAAAAGTTAGCCTTCCTTTTTTTTTTCTCCCCATTACCACTTCTCTCCACTCACCCTTGTACTTTTTTTTTTTTTTTGGTCTTTTTAGGGCGCACCCTCGGCATATGGAAGTTCCCAGGCCAGGTGTCGAATCGGAGCTGTTGTTGCTGGCCTATGTCAGAGCCACAGCAACGCCAGATCAGAGAAACGTCTGCAACCTACACCACAGCTCATGGCAATGTTGGATCCTTAACCCACTGAGCGAGGCCAGGTATTGAACCCTCAACCTCATGGTTTCTAGTTGGATTTGTTTCTGCTGCACCACGACAGAACTCCCCCTGCGCTCACTTCTAAACAAATTTAACCTTCTCCATTCTAGCAGGTAAAGTGGGGAGGAGGAGGAAAAGAATTAAAGAAAATATTTTTCTTGATTTTCAAGTTGAAATACTGAAGAAATGTAATAAATATATCTATTCCCTATAACAGCATTTGAGACAGAGCGGTATAAGAAAAACAACATGGGTTCGGGTTTGAATTCTAATTTTTGTACTACCTATTTGACTTAAGTGAGTCACCATCTCCAAAAGTGTTTCCTCTTCTGTAATAAAAGGTTAATACACTTCCCCTATATGTATATAACAGAGTTGCTGACACTTTTCAAGTGAGAGAATTATTTCTGAATGGAAGGTAAATCAGTACAACCTTTTTGAAAAGCGATTTAAAAATACATATCAAGAGACTTCAAAATATTCCTGACCTTTGATCAAGAAATTTCATTTCTGGAGTTCCCATCATGGCACACGGAAACGAATCCAACTAGAAACCATGAGATTGTGGGTTCGATCCCTAGCATCGCCCAGTGGGTTAAGGATCTGGTGTAGGCTCAGATCCCGCGTTGCTGTGGCTGTGGCAGAGGCTGGCAGGTACAGCTCCGATTAGACCCCTAGCCTGGGAACCTCCATATGCCGCTAGTACGGCCCAAGAAAAGGCAAAAAGACAAAAAAAAAAAGAAATTTCACTTCTAAGAATCTAAACCAAAGAAAAATAAAGACATAAAAGACAATGCATTCAAAGAGGTTTATCATGGCACTGCTTAAAATTGAAAGTAAAGTAAACGTCAACAAACGGGAGAGATTTGGTTATGTAAACAGTGGTACAAAACAGATCACTTCAATTATGAAGACCTGTATTATAACAGAAAAATACAGTATTAGGTGAAAAAAATGGAATACAGACATCTATTACAGCTATTTAAAAAACGGGTGGGGGGGGGTAAGGATACAAAGAAATAACTCCAAGTGCTAACGGTGGTTATAAATTTTACAGGGAGTAAAAGCGTTACATTCCTCCCCCTCTGGTTCCATATTTTCTTTGACCTGCTGTTATTTTAAAACCATTTTTATGTGTCATGATTTTAAGTCTACACATAATCAATGAATATTATATAACCAACTACAAGCATAATAAACATAGTTTCCAGAGCTCCCTGGTGGCCTAGCAAGTAAAGATCAAGTGTTGTCACTGCCTTGGCCTTGGTTCACCTCTAGCCAGGAAACTTCCGCCTGCCAGGGCCACCGCCAAAAAGTTTCCTTTTCCTGGTTGGTTTTGAATACATTCTCAAAAAAGATGTACATTCATTTATTCACTTTTCAAACACATGGGAATGAACACAAGGATGAACTTCTGACTTTATGATATTTTGTCTTCTAATTTGGGCATTTACTGCGTACCAGGCACAATTCCAGAGCTTAGGCATACAGAAATCAAAGTCCTTGCTCTCAAATCGTTTTTTCCCCCATGGTCTTGATTTCAATTATTTCAGCAACAGAGTTAATACTACCAAAACATCAGCCTATTCAAGTTAAAACACTGCTTCACACCAAGTCCTTTTTCCTTGTAAGCTAAGTGTTCTCCACGGCTTAAAAAGAGGCCCAAGTGGTTAATACAGCTCCTGACAACATCGCTTCTTTAAAGCTCAGGCACCTCGGACCTATAAAAGACTCCGCAGTTTAAAGTAGAACTTTTCCCACACAGTCATTAACCCTTAAAGCAAAATAATTTAGAGAGCATCTAAATCCTTTGGTGTTTCCAGAGCCACCCAGGACACTCTTCGATTTGCCCAGGAATTCCCGTGGGGTTGAGGGTGCAGAGAGACGGCAGGGCAGCTCCACCTGCAAGGTTCTCTCGGTCAAGTGTTTCCACTAAGAAGGATCCCCAGCGCGGGCCTACAAACCTTGACCGAAAGAGCTGGGAAACTGCATCATTTAAAGAACCTGAAGAAAATCGACTGCAGACATTTCTCAACTTTATCACAACGCTCCTAACAGAGCCACGGGGTAGAACTCTACTCTTTCCTTAATTAAAAAGGGAAAGGAAAAAAAAAGTTCCACCCGAAAGAGACACAAGTGACTTTCTCGACTGGAACATGATGAGTTCCACATCCTCTGAGTGCGAGATCACCCCGGGCACATTATCCGCAGACCCAAACCCCCAGCGGCGCTACCCTCGGATCACTGCCGGGCAGAGGAAGGCCCACCGACCGGCCGCATCCGCGCTCCGAGACCCGGCCCAGACTTCCCCGCCCGACCTCGGGCATGGCGGGCACCCGGGAGGGCGAAGCCAAGGCCGCAGGTCCAGGACCGGGTGACAGGTTTATTGCCCCGGGTGAGCAACTCGGGTTTCCCGTCACCCTCCCAACCCCAACTCTACCCGCGCTTCCCTCCTCCGCCCCTTCGCGTACCTGACACACTGAGGCGCGGAACGCCGCGTAGTCCGAGCTCTCCCCCACCTGCAGCGCCCGCTCCCCCAGCTCCGACTCCTTCTCGCGCCGGTCAAACAAGTACACCGTCTTGTAGCTGTCGCCTCCGCCACTCTCTCCGGTCCCCACCGAGGGCCCGCCGCCGCCCGCCGCTGCCATATTGGAGAAGAGAGAAAACAGCGGCGCCGGCGCCTAAGGCCGCCGCGCTGAAGGCCGAAATGAGGGCTCCGCGCGGCGCCTACAGCTCCAACCCCTGGGGCGGCGCGAGGCCTCTACCCCGGCGCGCTCAGCTCCTCCCCCGGCGACGGCGGCCCAGCAGCTGCAGGCGAGAAGATCACCCGGGAACCGATTCAAACGAGCTCCTGTCCCGGCTCACGTCACTTCCGCGGTCCGCTGCTCGCGGGGAGAAGAGGGCGCGCGGCGCGCTCCTCTCAAGGCCTGGACCCGTGCCCGCCGCCGCCCACGCGAGCTTGCAGCGCAATGAGCCCCCAGTGCCTCCGCCTAGGACTGTGGCGCAGAAGGAAGAGAGGGCCCCCTCGGCGCGGAGAGGGCGGCGCGAATCCGGCAGGCCGCGCGGGCCGGGGCGGGGCTTCGGCATCCGCCGCGCTGGCTCCGCCCCTTTCGGATGGAGGGAAGCGCGGTCCTTCGCGGACCCTGGTTCTCAGAGGGGCGGTCCAGCACCCGAGGCGGGAGAGTCAGCCCTAGGAGCGGCTTGGGGAGACTCCCGAGGGACTCTTCTCCAGCCGAGACGGTCCTGGTACCTTCCCGCCTCTTCACGACCCCGATCTAGACTGCCCGGCTTCGAGCCTCTGGAGCTGCGGCCACGGCTGCGCAGCAGCTGGGTCGCGTGAAGGCGGCGGTGGGAAGTAGGAAAGTGGGAAGTAGACCTGCCCCCGCCGCGAGCACGTGGGTCCCCACGCGGGAAAAACCGACGGACGCCGAGAAACCCAGCGCCTCTTTTCCCGCCCCATTTCCTAGTGTTTCTCTGTGGACCTGGCGTGGCCCCCGGAGACAAAGCTAGGCCCTGAAAAATCTACCCCCACCGCCGCCCAGGTTCCGTGACGTCACCGCGGCCTCCGAGGGTCTCGGCGTCCAGCACACACCTCTCCTACCGCCGCCAGTAGGAGGACGCCTATGCCAGAGAGTCGTTGGGAATAAGTTGATGTTCACAAAGGCTTAACCTAGCCTTTACTGACCTTCATAAAATATCCCAAGTCCTGCCAGTGTAGTGCCCTAACTCAGCAACAAGTAATATTGTCGTTAGAGGACTAGGTGTACCCATTTTACTACTAAAAATATGTAGTAAATAGTGCTTGAGAGTGATGTGTAAATTCATTAAGCCCAAAACAGTAGACCGGGAGATCTTTCGATTGGTCAAAAGTTTGGATAATGAAGTTTATTTTTCGTTTTACTAGGTTTGACAACCTTCGTGGTTAATTATATAGATATGTAGTGGTGTTTGATTTAAGCGACAAAAAAAAAACTTTGGGGATCTTAGTTAATGAGTGAAATAAATTGCTTCTTTCATCAAATTGGGTCTAGGGCTAGAAGTTCATCACCAGGGCAATTTCTCATTTCTCCATAATACTGAATTATGTAAATACATGAATACAAATAGAAACTCTTTTCATGTCTTTAGAATAGAAAATCTCCTAGAAGAGAAATCCAAAATGCTGCCAGAGAAGTGTACTACAATACTATGGGCAACTATTGGTGGAAATATTGATATGTATCTTCTTGTTGAGATGTCTACTCTGAATCACTGTCTTCTGTAGCAGTTTGGCAGTCTGAAACAGCCTCAGAATCATTTGCCAGTCAACTTTTGTTTTCAGAAACTCCCCAGATAACTTTTCCAGCAAACATGATGTTTGTTGCTTTAAAAAAAAAACAACTAGGAGTTCCCTTTGTGGCTCAGTGGTTAACGAATCTGACTAGGAACCATGAGGTTGCGGGTTCAATCCCTGGCATTGCTAAGTGGGTTAAGGATCCGGTGTGGCAATGAGCTGTGGTGTAGGTTGCAGACGCGGCTCCGATCCCGCCTTGCTGTGGCTGTGGCGAAGGCCAGGGGCTACAGCTCCTGTTAGACCCCTAGCCTGGGAACCTCCATATGCTGCGAGTGCGGCCCTAGAAATGGCAAAAAGGCAAAAAGGCCAAAAAAAATTAGCATAGTTGATTTACAATGTTAGTTTCAGGTGTACAGCAAAGTGATTCAGTTATTCAGTTTTAGATATATATTTTTTTCAGATCCTTTTCCATATGTAGGTTATTTCAAGATACTGAATATAGTTCCCTGTACTATACAGTAGGTCCTTGTTGTTCATCCATGATGTATGTTCTTTATTTTTATCATGAGTAAGTTTGAAATGACCCAGTCCCACAATTAGTTCTCTTTGTTTTTATTTTCATTAGCTAACTTATTGTATAGAGTATAAATATTTAAGTGTCCCTGTATCAGTTATCTATTGATGCATAACAACCTACCCCCAAACTCGGTGACCTATTGTACAACAATCTATGGCCCTACCCCTGGGATGTGGCCACTATGATTTGAGATGCCACAGACCCAGATCCAAGTTTGCTGGGCAGTGGTGAATAACTGCTCTCCAGCTCCACCATTTAAAATGGGCTCCAGTGAAACTATATTGCAGGACTTCCCATCGTGGCTCAGTGGTTAACGAATCCAGCTAGAAACCATGAGGTTGCCGGTTCGATCCCTGGCCTTGCTCAATGGGTCAAGGATCAAGCGTTGCAGTGAGCGGTGGTGTAGTTTGCCGACGTGACTGAGATCCCACGTTGCTGTGGCTGTGGCATAGGCCGGCAGCTGCAGCTCCAATTAGACCCCTAGCCTGGGAACCTGCTTATGCCACTGGTGCAGCCCTAAAAAGCAAAAAAAAAAAAAAAAAAGTCAAAAAGGTAGAACCTGAAGATTTTGTGGTGGAAAAAATATTGGACACGTGCAATGAATGGGAGGGTGAAATATTTCTTTCAGAGGAAGGGATTTAGATGCTGTCAAAAGTTGAAAACTTGAAGAAAATTTAAATTGTCCAAAGTTAAAGTATTTAATTCTGAAAAAGCTGGTAAAAAAAAAGATGATACAAGAGAAAATCTTCATCTGACAGTGAATCTGATGACAGGAACTCAAGAGATTCTGCTGACATCCAAGACGCATTGCCAACAGTCTTGATACTGAGCAAATAATTGGTGTTACATACAGCAGTGGAGAATTAATATTCCTCAGGAAATAGGAAGATGCAAATGAGGTAGACTCAATGCTGGAGAAGAGGCAAACATGAAATGTGCTCAAATTTTAATTGCTTTTTATGAAGAGACACACACTTGGCATTTTTGTCCAGAAGATGCCCAATAATTGTTTTATATACATATACAAATGTCTTGATTTATGCCTTATTAGTATGAAAAATAACTACATTCTAATGAAAATCAAGCTTGATATTTTGATTTTGAGTAGTAGTAAGGGAATTTTTTGTTTTTATTTTTTTCCATCAATAGCACTGATTACTTTGAACAAAAACATTCTGTACTTACATCATTTGTCAGAAAAGAATATTTGATAGCATGGTATATTATTTTCTCTGCGTTAGAGAACAGGTTTTTGTTTGTTTGTTTTTTGGCTGTGCCCATGGCATGTGGAAGTTGCCAGGTGGGATCAAACCCAAGCCACAGCAGTGACCCCAGCTGCTGCAGTGACAATGCCAAATCCTTAACCCACAACCCATTGAGCCATAGGGAAACTCCAAGAACAGCTTTTTTCCAAAAAACCTCTGTAACCATTACTCAGTCAGAACCTATGTTTATTATGTTTAATCTATAATGCCCAAGGACCATTCTGGGTTTATTTGCTTTTGTGTGTATATATATAAAATGTTGTTGGGTTTCAGGACTTTTTTTTTTTTGCTTTTTAGAGCCACATGTGCAGCATATGGAAGTTCCCAAGCTAGGGGTTGAATCGGAGCTATAGCCAGATTGGAGCCATGTCTGCGACCTACACCATAGCTCATGGCAATGCGGGATCCTTAACCCACTGAGGAAGGCCAAGGATTGAACCCTCATCCTCATGATGAGTCACAACAGGAACTCCTCAGGATTTTTTTACATTCACCAAAACAAAAAAGGCATTTTTTTCCCAACCATGAATAAGTTCAGGTTGTTTTGGGGATACCATCATTCTGAGTAACCTAAGAAATAGATCACCTCAAGCTAAATTGAATATTTTCCTGAAGCCATAGCCTTTCCAATTAAATTGATGTTTCTGTAATTAGTCAATTTAAATATAAACAATTTAGGAGTTCCCATCGTGGCTCAGTGGTTAACGAATCCGACTAAGAACCATGAGGTTGCAGGTTCGATCCCTGGCCTTGCTCAGTGGGTTAAGGATCCGGTGTTGCCGTGAGCTGTGGTGTAGGTCGCAGACACGGCTCGGATCCTGCATGGCTGTGGCTGTGGTGTAGGCTGGCAGCTACAGCTCCTGTTAGACCCCTAGCCTGGGAACCTCCATATGCCGCGGGTGCAGCTCTAGACAAAAGGCAAAAAGACAAAAATAAATATATACATAAATACATACATGCATACATACATACAATTTAAATTGGAAAATTTAAAGCAGCTTTTTCATGTCTGTAGTCATATAAACGCAACCATTTTTTTTTTTTTTTTGCAAAACTCCCTGATAGGAAAAATTTTATCATTACTGACTTCCCACTGCTGAGGAAACTGAATACTGGTATGTTTAATTAGCTAAACAAGGCTTAGATGATCATTTAAATTCCTTCTAGGAGTTCCTGTTAAGAACCCAGATGGTATCCATGAGGATGCAGGTTTGATCCCTGGTCCTCACTCAGTGGGTTAAGGATCTGGCATTGCCACAAACTTTGGAGAAGGTTGCAGATGTGGCTTGGATCTGGTGGTGCTGTGGCTGTGGTGTAGGCTAGCAGCTACAGCTCCAATTAGGCCCCTAGCTTGGGAATTTCCATATGCCACAGGGGCAGCCCTAAAAAGGAAAAAATGAAAATTTCTTCTAGAGAATCATTTCTTTACGAAAATTTAAAATGTTTGTGACTAAAAGATTATGATTCATGGACTGTCTTTGCTTATGAAGCTAATCAGATGATTGGGACCTGGTAGCATAAATGAGTGACAAATTTTGCAATCCATTGATCTGCATGTTTTTTCTTTTTTCAACCCATTCCTTACATATAGGCTCAATCTTTTCAGTAGCTGTGTTACTGATTCAAGCAGAAGTCAGGAAGAACAATGACGTTGTAGTAATCAGAATATTATCCAACTATATATTGCTTACTTTAAATGTTGGTGAACAGTGGTCAGTAAATATTTTCACATTAAAAAAAAAACTTAGCTTCAAAGAGGAACCATTTATAAATGCTCATTATTCTATAATTTTGGCTGAGCTTAACTGAGCCACTCTGCTGAGCTCACTTATAATAAGCAGCAGTCACCTGGCAGTTTGACTGGAGCTGTACGGTCCATGACAGTCTCTTCTCACTTGGCTGACAGTTTGCTGAGGCTGTTGAGAAGTGAAGCTCAATGTATCTCTCTTAGGCATCTCTAATGGGATATCTTGGTTTCCTACTTAGCTGTCACAGAATTTCAAAAGAAAAAGCTCCAGTATGCAAATGCATAGCAAAGCTCTGCTTGCGTCACATTTGCTGATGTCATTGTCCAGCCCCTGAGTGTTTCCCTCCCACAACAGAGGGAAGCTTACAGAAATCTCCGATGATCTGCAGGATAACACTGTTATACGTGTACTGAGATGAAACCAATTTGTACAAGTATTACAGATATAGGATGGTTGACGAATCTTCATGGATACCAGTCATGTTCATTTCCGCTGGGCCACAGCAGGAATACCCTCACCCAGCCCCAAATTCTAACCACCTCTTCGAGTCACTCATCATTGAGTTCTCCCTCATGTATGCACACAGGACAAAGAAATTCTGTTTTTTTCTTCTCTCAAAAAAAAAAAACAAAAAAAACAGAAGATATAGGCTGGTTGACAGAAAGAAGGGGGCAATCTTGTTAGAATTGGCTGATGAGATTAAATTCTCCCAAATAAAAATACCTAGGGAGTTGCCTGGTGCTTCAATCACTGGCCACGGAACTTCTGCATGCCGCAGGTGAGGCAAAAACAAAAACAAAAACAAAACCTACAAAAGGAAGGAAAGTGAGTTTTAAAATACTCCTATCTTCTCAAATTTATATTTTAAGTATATTTCTTTCTGGAACTATAAGGACAATTTTAGTGACATGAGCTCAGACTTTGCCAGCTAAAACACTTTCTGTAATACAGTTTATGACTCTGAGCTCCAGTCTGCCAGACTGATAGAGAACATCTGGGGGCTCCTTCTGCTTCCAGCATTGACATGGAACAGCATTACTTCTCTTGCACTCTGTTGGTTAAGTCAGGTCACAAGGCCATCCTGGATTGAAGGGGAGGGACTATGGCACAGGCGGGAACATGGGAAGCATGGTTCTTTAGAGGCTGCAAAAGTAATAGTCTGTGACAAAGTTCTCCTGGAGCAAGAAAGCACAGAGCCTGTGATTTTCTTGCATTAGTGTAGGGAGTTGGTTGTGGTTGATTAAGAGAAAAATCAAAGAGGGAAAAAAAGTTAAAATATGTTAATATCTCAAAATATACCTCTAGCCATACAGGTTATTACCAACTTTCTCTTAATGCACTAGTTTTAATTTCCATACCATTTAAGGGACAAACTTTGAATAAAATATCTTAACTTAAAATTAGCTGTGTTTTCACTTTCTGGTAATAAAAAAAACACTGATTATTAGAGTTCCCCGGTGGACTAGTGATTAAAGATTTGGCATTACCTGGAGTTCTCATTGTGGCTCAGTGGTTAACAAACCCGACTAGGAACCATGAGGTTGTGGGTTCAATCCCTGGCCTTGCTCAGTGGGTTAAGGATCCGGCGTTTCTGTGAGCTGTGGTGTAGGTCTCAGATGCGGCTCAGATCCCGCATTGCTGTGGCTGTGGCGCAGGCCGTTAGCTACAGCTCCAATTGAACCCATAGCCTGGGAACCTCCATATGCCATGGGTGTGGCTGTAGAAATAGCCAAAAGACCAAAAACAAAAAAAAAGGATTTGGCATTACCACTGCTGTGGCACTGGCCAAAAAATAAATAAAATAAAAATTTAAAAATATGACTAAAATAGAATAAAACACTAAATAGCCCAGGAAGTTGAATTTTTTTTTCTTTCTTTTTTTTTCTTTGGCTGCACCTGCAGCATGTGGAGGTTCCCTGGTCAGAGATCAAGCCTGTACCACAGCAATGACCTGAGCCACAGCAATGACAGTGCCCAGATCCTTAACCTGATGAGATACCAGGGAATTCCTGAATTCTTTCTTTATATATGGCAAATGATACTTAGCATTTATTGAGTTCTTAAATTACCAGTACTTCTATAAAGCTTTACATTTTCTTTAATTTTTTACATTTTTATATTTATTTCACACATACAAAAAGTATATATAATCTAAATGTCTGTTAAAAGACAAATACATGTGTAGCCATCACCCAACTTAAAAAGCATTCCTAATACTCTGAAGGTCCCAGTGTACCCCTCCCAAAATGGCATCTCTCTACTACTGAGGTAATCTGAAATTTGTAGGTGTGTTTTTTCCTTCTGTTTACAACAGGTGATTCAGTTTTTGAGCTTTCTGAATTTATATACCATAAAGGAAAAGCAACACAATCCTGCAGTGTGTCCGCTACTCAATATTCTATCACTACATCACGTCTGACACCAGATGTGTGGGTTTTCTGCATGTCAATCTGTGACACCAGAGGGGCAGTGCATGGTGTAACTCAATTCTCACTCTGTCTACCTAGAGAAAGCATCAGATCCTACAGGTTAAGAGCTCAGTCCTACCAGACTGCCCCCTTGCCGGCTTCAGATTCCCAATCACAAGTCCAGGTTGTTACCTATGCTTCTGACCCAATGGCTATAAATCAAAGGCTCCCCTGACCCCCCTCTGCAGGGCCAATTAATTTGTTAGAGCAGCTCACAGAACTCAGGAAACTACTTACTAGTTTACAGGTTTATTACAAAAGGTGTAAATCAGGATCATTTAGATGGAAGAGATGCATCGAGAGGCACGGGAAAAGGGCGTGGAGATTGCCTGCTCTTCTGCGCTCTCCACTCTCCCACAACCTCTATGTGTTCACCAACCCAGAAGCCCTCAAAACCCTGTCTGTTTGGGGTTTTATGGAGGGTTCATTATGTAAGCAAAATTGATTAAATAAATCATTGGCCATTGGTGACTGATGCAACCTCTGGATCCTCTCCCCTCCTGGCAGGGACCACGGAAGACTGAAAGCTCCAACAACCCTCTGATCCCCAAGGGTCAGTTCTCTCGACAACCAGCCCCCATCCTTTGGGGCTTTCCAACAATCTCCTCATTAACATTAACGCCGATGTAGTTGAAAGAAGCTTGTTATAAATAATAAAAGACACCTTTATCACCTTCAGCATACGCAAGTTCCAAGGCTAGGGATCGAATCAGAGCCACAGCTGCCGGCCTACACCACAGCCACAGCAATGCCAGATCCTAACGGATTGAACCCACATCCTCATGGATACTAATAGGATTCATTTCTGCTGCACCGCAGAGGGAACTCCCGACAATTTATCGTTCTTATCACTTAAGATATTTCAAGGTTTTGAGGACTATGTGCCATGAACACAAAGGCAAATATATATATTTTGTGTGGACAAAGACCAAATATATATATATTCCACATTATAAATCACAATAGCACATATACATTTATACATTCTTCTGCAGCTATTTTTTTTTAAGCTCACCATATATTTGTGAGATTCAATCATGTTGGTGCATGCACCTTCTTTTTTTTGTTTTTTTTTTTTGCTTTTTAGAGCTGCGTTTGCAGCAAATGGAGGTTCCTAGGCTAGGGGTCAAATTGGAGTTACAGCTGCCAGCCTAAGCCACAGCCACAGCAACACAGGATCTGAGCTGCGTCTTCAACCTACACAACAGCTTGTGGCAACATAGATCCTTAACCCACTGAGTGAGGCCAGGGATCAAACCTGCAACCTCATGGTTCCTAGTCGGATTCGTTTCCACTGCGCCACAATGGGAACGCCCAGGCTTTTATGAATAATATTTGAGTGTATGTTATGTTCTGATGTTTTTTGCTTTTATATTCTGATGTTCTTATGCAATGAATATGTTGCACAGGATATATGTCATAGGTTATGTTTTGTTATAAATTTACCAAACAATGCTAAATTTTTCCCCAGCAGGATAGAAGAGTTACTTCTGCTCCACTTCCTTGTCAATACTTCGGAGTGCTTTTTACTTTAAAAACTGTTTGCCAATCTGGAAGATGAGAAATACTATTTCATTGTGGATGTAATTTGTAACTCCATCTTAAATACGTGAGCATCTTTCCATATATTTGCTTGCTAATTGTTTTTCCTCTTTTCTGAAATGCCTATTTATGCTCTGTGCTCATTTTTCTATGGATTTATTTGACTTTTCCTATTGATTCTTAGGAGCCTTTTTTTTTTTTTTTGCCACACCCATGGCATGCAAAAGTTCCTAGGCCAGGAATGGAATCCGTGCCACAGCAGTGACTTGAGCTGCTGCAGTGACAATGCTGGATCCTTAACTCACTGTGCCACAAGGGAACTCCAGGAATTCTTTATATAACATGGCTACTAAACTTTTTTTTTTTTTGTCTTTTTGCCTTTATGTAGAGCCGCACCCGTGGCATATGGAGATTCCCAGGCTAGGGGTCTAACAGGAGCTGTAGCTGCCGGCCTTCACCACAGCCACAGCAACGCGGGATCCGAGCCGTGTCTGCAACCTTCACCACAGCTCACGGCAATGCCGGATCCTTAACCCACTGAGCAAGGCCAGGGATCGAACCCACAACCTCATGGTTCTTAGTCGGATTCGTTAACCACTGAGCCACGAAGGGAACTCCAAAACTTTAGTTCATTATATGTGTTATTAACATCTTTCCCTAGTTTGTGGCTTGTATATATTCTTTCTTTCTGTGATCTTATTTATTTATTTATTTATTTATTTATTTATTTATTGTCTTTTTACCATTTCTAGGGCCGCACCCACGGCATATGGAGGTTCCCAGGCTAGGGGTATAATTGGAGCTGTAGCCAACAGCCTACACCACAGCCACAGCAACGCGGGATCCAAGCCGCATCTGCAACCTACACCACAGCTTATGGCAACACCGAATCCTTAACCCACTGAGCGATGCCAGAGATCAAACCCTCCTCATGGTTCCTAGTCGGATTCATTGACCACGGAGCCACGACGGGAACTCCTGATCTTATTTATTTTTTAATTGAAGTAGAGTTGATTTATAATGTTGTGTTTATTTCTGCTGTACAGCTAAGTAGTATGTGTATATATATATATTCTTTTTCATTGTGGTTTATCTCAAGATATGAAATATAGTTCCCCATGCTGTATAGTAGGACATTGTTTATCTTTGTGATTTTTAATGAACAGTAGTACTTGATCTTAATATGCTTGATTTTATTAATCATTGCCATACATTTTGTCTTTAAGAATTTCTCTACTACCAAGGTTTTCTCAAACATTGAGAAACCTTGCGTTTTCTTTTTTTTCCTTTTTGGCTACCCTGTGGCATATGGAGTTCCTGTGACCTACACCACAGCTTCAGCAATGAGGGATCCTTAACCTTCTGTGCAGGGCTGGGAATCGAACCTGTGTCCCAGCACTGCAAATATGCTGCTGATCCTGTTGTGCCACAGCAGAAACTCCTCAGATTGTATTAGTAAATTTTAAATTTTTTCCATTAAAAAAATTGTCTTTAGTTTGGGTGGAGTTGATTTCTATGCATAACACTGAAAAGAGATCCAATTTCTTTTTTTAATGAATCATAAATTGTCTGAGCATCATTCATTGAACAGTCAGTCCATTTTTCCCTGCTATATCCTGTGTAACTTTTGCCACATACCAAGTTTCCGTAAATGTATGCTTCTGTTCTTGAATTGTCTACTCTGTTCTATTGGTGAATTTTTCTCCCTCTCTGCTAATATTTTAACGGTTCTAATTATCTAGCTTTATTATGTTTTGATATCATGTCTTGCAAACCACCTCATCTTTTTCTTCTGGGGCGTCATGTAGTTGGTACTTAAGTGTCACTGCAAGAATGATGACTGTCTCCACTCAGTGTTCTCTCACTTAAGAGACACCTAGGATTGTGGTCAAGTGCATTTCCACTGTAGCCAAACCCAAGGTTCAATAAGGAACGGAGTACATTATAGGCTTTTAAAATTGACAGGTATTGCTTGATATTAAGCTCTTCGTTGTGCTTGGAAAGCTGCTATTTGCCTCCACATCAAGCTCATTATGAGCTGCCACAAACCCTTTTCCATCTTGTTCTTAATTACCCTGTGCATTCTGATTCAATTACAGTATTCATACCAGGTTCCCTAGCAGCACAGGAGGATCAAATTTCCAATCACTTACTGCTTATATATGTAAAAGAAAAAACTTTCCTGAGTTTTCATGATTTTCAACCAACTGAATTAAATGAAAAATCACGATACTGCTGATTTTGCTTGTGAATATACATGCATGTGGCCGTTGTTTTTAGAGGTGTAAAGTTGGAAATGTTGTTCCCCAAATCCTAAAAGCAAAATGGACCCTCTGGGCTAGAATGATGTGCTGCTTTATCCTGTGACTTCTCCATCCCCTCATACCCCAAACAGAGAACCATGGCTATTGGCACTTAGAAGCAGTAGAAAAATTTTATACATGAAAGAGCCATAATAAGATCCATCTTGGAGTTCCCATCATGGCACAGCAGAAACGAATCCGACTAGGAACCATGAGGTTGTGGGTTCGATCCCTGGCCTCACTCAGTGGGTTAAGGATCTGGCGTTGCTGTGAGCTGTGGTGTAGGTTGCAGATGTGGCTCGGATCTGGCGTTGTTATGGCTGTGGTGCAGGGTGACAGCTATAGCTCTGATTTGACCCCTAGCCTGGGAACCTCCATGTGCCACAGGTGCAGCCCTAAAAAACAAAATAAATAAATAAATAAATAGATAGATAAATAAATAAATATCCATCCTAAAAATATAACTCTTGCAATAGTGCTACATTTTGTGCAGACACCATTTTATATAGACTATACATTGTGCACATGGTAAAATGACAGTTATTAGGGATCTATTCTCATTTGTTCACCAGGTAGATGGTGAGGTTACACATCAAAGTCGTTATTTTCACAGTGGGCATATTCCACAGGAGGAGATGGAAACAATTAACTGTGTAGAATGTTAGGTGGCAATCAATGTGCTGTGGAGAAAAATTTTAAAGAAATGTGGAATGCCAGCGCCCAGAGGGTCACAATTTTGTATAGCAGTCAGAGAACATCTTCTGATAAGGTGACATTGGAACAGAAAGCTGAAGGAAGTAATGAAGCAAGCCGTAAAGATCTATGAGACAAATGCCCCTGGCAGAGGGAAAAATAAGTGCAAAGATCTTGAGTTTTGCGTATAGTTGGTGTTTTGACAGAGTAATAGAGGATGAGAACAGAGAGATAGATGGAAGAGAGAAGGAATCATGGAAAGCGCCTTGTAGGTCACTGTGATAACCTGGCATTCACACCGAAGGAAATGGGAAGTATTGGAGGACTTTGGTCAGAGGTGTGATATACTCTGACATATTAAAGAGAACTTCTTTTGTGGTTCTGCAGTGGAATATTACTCAACCATAAAAAAGAATGAAATAATTCCATTTGCAACAACATGGATAATCATAATAACTGAAGTCTGAAAAAGAAAAATACCATATGATTATCATTTATGTGCAATCTAAAATATGACTCAAATGAACATACCTATTAAAGAGAAACGGAATCATAGACATATAGAACAGACTTGTGGTTCCCAAGGCTGAGGGGGGATGGGGGAGGGAAGGATTGAGAGTTTGGGATTAGCAGATGCAAACTAGTTTACACGGGGTGGATAAACAAGCAGGTCTTACTGTACAGCACAGGGAACTATATTCAGTATCCTGTGACAAACCATAATGGAAACGAATATGAAAAAGAAATATATATGTGTGTATAACTGAATCACTTTACTGTAGAGCAGAAATTTAAACAACAGTAAATCAACTATATTTCAATAAAATTTAAAAGAAAATAAAGAGAACTTCTTTGACTGCCATGTTGAAAACAGGTTGTAAGGGGCCAAATACAGAAACCTACAGATCTGTAGGAGGCTGATTCAGTAATCCAGGCCAGAGATAATAAGGTCTTCATTCAGGCTGGTTAATGGTGGAGCTGAAGTGAGGTGGTTAGATTCTGGGTATATTTTGTCTTTTTTTTTTTCCTTTTTAGGGCCACATTCATGGCATATGGGGAGTCACAGGCTAGGGACTGCATCAAAGCTGCAGCTGCTGGCCTACATCACAGCTCACTGCAATCTGCGATCCTAGCTGCATCTGCGACCCCCACCACAGCTCACGGCAACGCTGGATCCTTAACCCACTGAGCAAGGCCAGGGATCAAACCCGCATCCTTGCAGGTTCTAGTACTAGTAGGATTCATTAACCACTGAGCTACAATGGGAAATCCAGATTCTGGATATATTTTGAAGGTGAAGCTGAAAGATGTCCTCATGATAAAGAGCTAGATGTGTGGCATGTAAAATAGGCATCAAACCAATCTCCAAAACGTGTTGCTCCCTGAGGAGGGTAGTGAACCCGCATATTTTTGGCTACCCAGGCTCTCTACTCCTTTCTATGTTTGGAGAATTCCCCATCACATAGACCTTGGTGCCAGACAGAGCATATCTCCAATGGAAGGTGTGGCTGCTAATGTCAGAAACAACTCGTTCCAGTGCCCCCCGGCCACTGAGGGCAGTCATGTTACTCAGACATTCATGGGACATCCAACTCTTGGAGGCAGCACAGGCACCTTTAGCCCAGGGTGCAGTGGTGTCTGCTCTGCATGGGGCAGTGGTGCACTCATGAACCAGTTTGTGATTTTTACTATGCTTCTGGTCAAGTAGCTTTGAGTAGGGTTTGCCAGCCTCCCAGCAAATCCATAAGCTATATAGTTTCCTAGTCAAAAATACTGTTTCTGGAGTTCTCTTGTGGCACAGTGGGTTAAGGATCCAGTGTTGTCATTGCAGTGGCTCAGGTCACTGCTGTGGCATGGCTTTGATCTCTGACCCAGGAACTTTCACATGCCACAGGTGTGGCCAAAAAACCCCTCAAAACAAACAACTGTTACTGCTTTTAAAAGAGTCAGAGATACAGAGATAGTTTCTTTTCCTTGTAAATAAAAACCTCAATTGATACAGTAAGGATTAATATTCCTTCCATGAATGTTATAATAACTGCTATTTATTGGGTGACTGAAACACTTATTTCAATTAATTCTGCTAGGCATATATTATTCTTATATTAGAATTGAGGAAACAGAGACATAAAGAATAAATCACTTGCTTAAGGTCATATGACTGGTAATTGACAGAGCTAGGACTAAAATTCAAACTTATCTGACCCCAAAGTTGAACAATTATACACTACACATAAATTCATTTGGGGTTCATATAACATTGTGAACTGTCATTTTGCCATTAATTGGTTTCTCTGTATAACCTCTATGTATATTTACAAGTATTAAATTTCCTTGAAGTCCTCTAAAACTGTAGAACTTAGTCCTGAAATATTAAGTTGTCATTGTTCCAGAAACTTGTAGTCTGGTGAAAACCTGAATCGAATTCAAATTAAATTCTTTTTTTTTTTCTTTTTGTCTTTTTAGGTCTGCATCTGTGGCATATGGAGGTTCCCAGGCTGGGGTCGAATTGGAGCTGTAGCCATCAGCCTACGCCACAGCCCCAGCAATGCAGGACCCCTTAACCCACTGAGCAAGGCCAGGAATCGAACCTGTGTCCTCGTGGATGCTAGTTAGATTGGTTTCCACTGAGCCACAATGGGGACTCCAAATTCAAAATAAATTCTAATATTTGTTAACATTGTGTGAAATTTGAGCAAAAAATCAGCTGTTTTACCAAAAGTTTCAGTTCAAATAGATCTTGTTTTGATCAGTTAGAATTTGCAGATAAAATTCTATATTGGCAAATAACACTAAGCTCTTCTTCAGATGGTATCTAGTACCACTGAGCCATTATAACATGGGGGCAGACATTAAGAACTACAGCAGACTGAAAAATCACACACTCTTGGTGCTCTTTTAAATGAATTGGCTAAAAGACAGCTACCTAAAAGACAAGCGTGATAATTTTATTTTTTTTATTATTTTTTTGCCTTTTCTAGGGCCGCACCTGCGGCATATGCAGGATCCCAGGCTAGGGGTCTAATCGGAGCTGTAGCTGCCAGCCTACGCCACAGCCACAGCAATGTGGGATCTGAGCCGCGTCTGCAACCTACACCACAGCTTATGGTAATGCTGGATCCTTAACCCACTGAGCTAGGTCAGGGATTGAACCTGCAACCTCATGGTTCCTAGTCAGATTCATTAACCACTGAGCCATGATGGGAACTCCAAGGGTGATGATTTTAAAAATTTGTAACTCACTGCTTAAACAAATTTTGCTTACTAATAAGAGGTGTGACTACTAAGAAACGAAACTGGATAGTCAGAAAAGAGACTGTGGTTTGTAAGTCTCTGAGAAGCAGTCACAGAAGGAGAACATTAAAATAAACATTTTTTATTTGTGTAGCATTAAAGAGGCAACACGGTATGAGAGACGTGAAAGCTGAGCTGAGTGAGCATGTGTGCTTCCAGGGCCAAAACTACCCCCTATCTAAACTATGCAACTCAGGGCAATTCTACAAATACTGAGCACAAGATTAATGAGGCAGAGATGAATAAAACAGAAACATAGATAACTATGCCTCATTAGAAGTGTTCGTTCATTTATTCATTCATTCATTTGGCGTTTGTTGAGAATTGTATGCCTATGGGTGTGTCAGATACTGTGGCATCAAAGATGAACAAGAAAAAGCCACTTACTGCCCGCCTTTGCCCCCACCTCCATCCTTCCAAGGAGACCATGACCTGGGGAATAATGACCAGCCTTGCCGTGGCACTGACATTCCATTTTTCCCTCCCACGGACTTCTATCCCCTCATTCTGTGGCCCTTCGCAGCTCTTCCCTTAGTTACCAACCACCTCCCCAAATCCTTAGTTTAACTAACTGGGTTTATTTTAGGCCTTATTCTACTAAGTAAGACTTTCCTGCCGTGAGCTGCCTCTCCCTCCCCTACAACTCTGGGGCCAAAATGATCTTTAGGCACTTCACACTCTGAAAATATGTTTGTTTTCCACTCTATAGATAAAAATACAAACAATTCAAAACAGTGAAATAAGGAAAACTATAATCTGCTCTTCTTGATATTCTAAACCTTAGTCTAATGCAATTTATCATTACATTGGACATATCCGAGTACATATCAACTTTTGCACACACATTCATAGAGTTCATTGATTTTCTGAGGTCCCTCATGGTCCCCAGATAATACTAAAATACTATTTATTCCTGAATTAAGAAAGAAGTCAGATCCCTAAAGGCCTGGAATTACTAGAAGGTCTTGTACTCTATTAGGATGACAATGGGAGAAGGGGCTATTGAAAGTTTTTAACCCGGGATGGGGCATGCTTACATTTGCAGTTTAGAGAGTTTTAACCGTAGTATAGAGAATGGATTACAAGGGCTTAACTAATAACTTACTGGAGGCTGTTGCAGAAACCCAGGCAAGAGGTTAATGGCCAAAGGATATTGGATATTGGTTTCTCTCTCTCTCTCCCTCTCTCTCTCTCTCTCTCTCTCTGGCTGTACCCATGGCATATAGAAATTCCCAGGCCAAGGATCAAACCTGAGTCATAGCAATGACAATATTGGATCCTTAACCCACTGAGCCACCAGGAAACTCTGGGTACTGTTTTTTTTGGAGGGGGTATTAGATTGTAGTGATGGTTCCACAACTCTGTGAATACACATGAAATCATTGACTGTATAGCTTGTATGAGTGAATTTTATAATTTGAA
Organism: Catagonus wagneri; assembly: GCA_004024745.2. NCBI lineage: Eukaryota > Metazoa > Chordata > Mammalia > Artiodactyla > Tayassuidae > Catagonus > Catagonus wagneri. The sequence continues at coordinate 14,235,510 of PVHT021183608.1, read as the reverse complement.
TTATAGCTTAATAAAGACGTTTTCCAACAAAGCAATGGATAAAAAAAAAATGAAACACTCACACCTAAACAAATGAATGAATGAATGAATGAACAGGTCATGACTGGGTTATAGATCTACATGAAAGATTTTTGTTGTTGTTGTTTTATTCTTTTTGTTTTAAATTTAATTTTATTGGAGTTGAAAGACTTTTAGAGGGTAATGGAAGGGAGTGAGGAGAGGAAGGAGTCAAGGATGACTTCCAGGTTTGGGGTTTTGGCCACTGGGTAGATGATGATGGGGAGAAAGGTAAGTGACCTTGGTGCAGTGAAAGAGGTTCTGGAGGGCACAATGCAAACATCTGGAAGAAAGTGCCAAATGAAGACTCAAGAGACTCTTGCACTGAAGAAGGGAAGGACAAATTTCACTTTCCCTCAGTGCAAGAGTGTCAGACTTCTTTCTGATGAAGTCATAAAGACTGGCTCACCAAATTCAAATACAGATATTTAAAGGGAAAGAAAGACAAAATGATCAAGGGTATGAAGGTTACATTAGTCTATTCGTGGTGGGAAAAAACCCACAGTTTTTCACACAACCACATATTTACAAAGGTCATTCATGTCTTCAGACACTAGCATAGCAAAAATTAAGGATAACATTGTCTTGAGAGTCCAGGTTTATAGGAAATTTTCTAGAGTTTATTATTCCAGAAATCAGAACCAGTCAGGATGACCCTACTTTTTCAGTTTATCTTAGAGAGCAAGGTGGTTTTATTATGTTTCGAACTGTGATATGTGATGTGCTTTGCAAGTAGAACAAAATGTGAATTTTGTTTCTGCAGGGGATTAGTAACAGAATAAAGTAAGCAGAAGAAAAGAAAGAATGCAGGAAGGATAGGACTGACAGTCCAGAAACATCTAGTTAGTGGGTTGACCGTGGTAGATGTGTGAAGCAAGGAGGAAGTACCATAGAAGGAAATATTCGCCGTTATTGCGACTCCTGTCAGCCTTGTGTGATCACTCAGGTGCTTCACAGGCCCTGTGAAGACACACAGCAGTTGGGTCAAGTACTTGGGAGAAAAGGAACTGAACACCCAAGGGGCATTGTACTCAAATGGCTGCAGAAAGATGTTGCCTGCCTCAAAGAGCACCTTCTTAAAGATTTAACAGGAGCTTAACTTGGAAGCCCCAGGCTTCATCTGGTGGCAAACAATGAATAAAGTATTTTTAGGCTTCTCTAAGAAAGAAAGAAAGCCTACAGAACTCATCATTTCCTACACTAACAAGATAAAGTCTCCACATTTGGCAATAGAAGGTGAATTTACACACAGCCTCTATAGAAGATTTCAAAGCTCTAAACTTCCACCTGGGGAATTTCTTTCTGCAGCTGCCACCACTAGCTCCCTCTTGAAGACTCTGTCACATTCATGAACACAAATGCCCTCCTTGATTCCTGGCAGCACAGTTGAGATCCTGCTCTGGCTCTCAGGGATCGAACCCACAACCTCATGGTTCTTAGTCGGATTTGTTAACCACTGAGCCACGAAGGGAACTCCTGGAAGGGATATTTAAGACACAGATTTCTAGGTTCCTTTTCCAGACATTTTAATCAGTCAAGCAGGAGACTAGGATTTCTTATTTTTGACGACTTCCAGGTGATACTGACAGAGACAGACCAAATACCACATTTTGAGAAACACTGGACCAAGGGGGACAAAGAGGCTGATGAATATATTAACGAATATATTATCAGATTTACAAAATACAGAATCATTTGCAGCTTATAGCCCTTGCCTTCATCTGAGCAGAGAAATCTTAGTAGTCCCCCAAACTTATTTTAAAAAGAGTCCCCAAACAAAGTCCAGAGAGAAAAACACAGGTTTCTCCATGAACAAAAGTTTTCCTTTCTGACTAGGTTTCACTTCCTTGAAAGAGGACTAAGTTCTTTCCTAAAAACTGGATACTACTCACCCTCCACCTACAGGGCAGTTGATCTGTTATAGAATTAGAATGCAGCATCCCCATAAGAGACACATAAACATTATAGTTCATTTACTTAACCATACAAATTATGAAAAACAAGGACAGCTTGTACTTTTCACATTCCTCAAGTCTATTGCTTTTAGTTCTCAATAATTCCATCAATAATTCAGTTCAAGCTGACCTTTGCAAAGTGCAGGCCAGTTCCTCTTCACAGACCCTCCTCCACTTGAGGTGACCATTACTCCTCTAATTGCCCCTGCTGTCCGATGGGACTTAGGTCCTAATACTTCTGGAATGTGAGCTAGAAAAGAAACACCCTCCAAAGCAAACGATATGTTTGCAGAAATAAACGTGCCTAAATCACCCCGGTTACACCGCACAAAGAGATCTAATCATCCTCATTCCGCGTCACACACAGATGAAGTGTTGGAAGTTTAGTTGGAACAAAATATGCAAAAGTACTCTCAGTTTTCATGTTTTTGTTCTTCAGTTTTAGAATAGATGTTTCCTGCTTCTACAGCTGTTGGGTGTGTCCCTTCTCCTGTTCCTGTGCTCTAAATCTAAAAAAAAAAAAAAAAAGCCTTCTCAAAAGAAGAAAGAAGCTGAGTAGAATCTCAAGTACACACACGCCCACAAAGGCACACACATGCTACTTTACACTGCTACATGAACAGTTTAGACTTTCAGATTCATAGCATCTCAGATCTTTTCATTTTTGAGAATGTTTTTGCCTTTTGTGGCAAAACTAAATGCGTCCAACTCTTGTTTTGTTTTGTTTTCTTTTCAGAACAAAGGGAAGTGTATACCAATTAGTGTATTGTCTCCAACTTTGCTAGCCTAAAAATTGCTGGCAACACAAAGCCAAATTCCTCAAGGTGTTCTAGCTCAAAGCCAAGCACAACAGGAAGGGGAAGTGGAGTTCGAGTTCGTGCTCAGTATAATTTTGCTCTTCTCTCCCCACGGGCCTAAGTCTTCTCACGGAGTAGAGGACCCTTGGAAGTGTGAGAAACAACTTCTGCGTATCCAAGGTCAAGGTTCATCTTAGATATTCCAGAAACTGCTGAGTGGCCTCCCACCTCCACACAAGCTATGTTCTGCATTCTCCTCCGCTCAGTTGAAATTTTCCTTGAGTGCTCTTCTAGAATCACAACCCTACTGAGTCTTGTCCATGGCCTTCTAGTCAGCCAAATTGCATTCCCCAACCAGGACTTCTAACTCCTTTTTTTTTTGTGTGTGTGTCTTTTGTCATTTTAGGGCCACACCCACGCCATGCGGAGTTTCCCAGGCTAGGGGTCAAATTGGAGCTATAGCCGCCAGCCTACGCCGCAGCCACAGAAACGTGGGATCCAAGCCGTGTCTGTGACTTACAGCACACAGCTTACAGCAACGCCAGATCCTTAACCCACTGAGCGAGGCCAGGGATCGAACCCGCAACCTCATGGTTCCTAGTTGGATTCGTTTCCGCTGAGCCACGATGGGAACTCCAGGACTTCTAACTCTAATTAGAACCTGAGAAAGTGCAGAGCAACACTGCTGGGAGTCAGACTGTGATGGACGTGTTTTCAGTAGGACACACTCAGGCCACCAAGACAATGTTTCTAACCAAACATAGTTAAGGCTGTACTGCAGCTGCAAAAAGGACTAACAAGCCATCCTTTCTTAGAATCAACCAGCACAAGCCTGGACCCCATTCCGTCTAATTGAGACATGCCATGATTAGCTCCTCCTCGCGGCAGCTAGTTCAATAAACCCAACTTCTTTCTATCAGTGTGACCTGGTGGCCTTTTCTTTGGTTGGTGGGCTTTATCTGGCTTTGGCTGGCTCTGGTGGCTTCTTCCACTCTGAATGATTGTCCCAAAGAATTGGAGTCACTTAACTCTTCCTCCCTCCAGGGGCCACATTTTTCTGTTTACTTCGTGGAACGCCCCCAGTTCCCTTTCTTTGCCCCAGGATAGAACTTTCCACAAGGAAAGACACCAGAACGTGCTGTTCTCAGTTCCCAGACACCCGATTCCTCACCTTGTCTTCAGCCACAGGTTGAGAGTGTCCACTTGGTGGGGGTGGAGTGGGGGTGAGGAAATGGGATTTGCTGCCTTTGGTATGTGCTCCTCGCCCACTACCTTCCATCTGAGATTTCCTCCTGGAGATGTCAGAGCCCCTTCAGCCTTGCCCCTTTTCCACAGCCAACTTCATTTTGGCCTGATTCGATTCCACATCTTCCCTTGCTTGTCTGGGGACAATTTCAAATAACCGGCTGTTTCACCTCTCTGAATCCCTCTTCCAAGAGGTGAGGCATGAGGGTGTCGGTATGAGAGCAGGTCTGGGATTTCTTTTTCCAGGTCCAAATAACTTGAAACTTGACCCTCCTGGTGCCTGGAAAATCAAGTCTGTTAAACAGATCTAACCTCATCTTCCCCTACTCCAAAGCTGTCAGATACCAGGAGTTCCCTTCATGGCGCAGCAGTTAACGAATCTGACTAGGAACCATGAGGTTGCAGGTTCGATCCCTGGCCTTGCTCAGTGGGTTAACAGTCCGGTGTTGCCGTGAGCTGTGGTGTAGGTCGCAGATGTGGCTTGGATTCCGTATTGCTGTGGCTCTCGCGTAGGTCGGGAGCTGTAGCTCCGATTGGACCCCTAGCCTGGGGACCTCCGTATACTGCAGGTGCGGCCCTAAAAAAAGTGGAAAAAAAAAGAGACAAAGCTGTCAGATACCTAGGGAATCGTTCTACAACCACTGATTTCTCTCTAGGCTTGTTGGTGAGTTTTACATTCTCCATTCTCATGAGCAAAGCACCTAAGGACCTTCTCTTCAGAGACTGGACAATTACATTATTCTCTAATTTGTAGAGAACAGATACTCTTTCTACTTCTGAGGCCAAAAGATAAGCAGGAAGTAATTTTTCTCTGTAATGACACTGCTCTGCTTGTATGCTTGTATCCTCTATTTATTTATTTATTTATTTATTATTTTTTGGCTGCACCTGGGGCATGTGGAAATTCCTGGGCCAAGGATGGAACCCAAGCCACAGCAACGGCCTAAGCCACTGCAATGACAAGGCCAGGTCTTTAACCCACTGCACCACAGGGAAATCCGCATCCTCTTTTAGGCACAATACCTAGTGACTTCCCTAAGACTGACCTCATTTCTACCCGTCAACAGACTAGCTTCTTGAGCACAGATCTCCTTCGCTTTTCTTAGGACTTGAAAGATCTGCTGGTGAGGAGCAACTCTTTAACCCCATGCTCCACCACAATGGCACTGTCACTTCCCTTTCTTGAGCAGGTGACTCAGGATCTTCCCCCTTTTGTATTGTAACCCTGCAGTTGTCTGGTGGGTGGAATCTCCTGCTTTAGAACTGATAATCTTTCTCCCAGTTGGAGGTTTAAAGGTCTGTAAAGGATAAAATATTCCACTATCATAAACCTTTCTACAGATTGTTAGTGGAGCATGTCCCCCACTGGCCCGGTTGCTCCATATTAGCCATTGATTATCCCCACTGTGACCAGATTCACCCTGCCCCACTACACTGCTCCCTGGCTAAGGACACACCCTTGGCAACTTCACTGATCAGTATTCCTCTGCGTTATAGATCCTTGTATGCCAGTCACTTTGCGTTTCGTACAATTACTCAGCTTCTTGGAGAATAACTTGACTTCCTGGTTACCTGACTAAATTGCTTCACAAACTCCTGTATTCCTTTTATTTTCCTTTTTTAATTTAATTTTTTAATTAGAAACATTTTCTTTTTCTTTTTATGGCTGCACCTGCAGCATATGGAAGTTCCCAGGCTAGGGGTCACATTGGAGCTGTAGCCACAGCAATGCCAGGTCCAAGCCGCATCTGTGACCTACACTGCAGCTTGCTCCAACACCGGATACTTAACCCACTGAGTGAGGCCAGGGAGTTAACCTGCTTCCTTGTGAACACTATGTCAGGTTCTTAACCCATGGAGCCACAATGGGAACTCATTTTTATTGATTTCAAGTTGTTTCCTTGAGAGATCTTTCTCCTACAAAACGGTTTAACCCCCAAATGATACCACGCAGAGAAAAGTCAAATGAATGGCCATGAAAGTCAGCATGGTATAATAGTTAAAAGCTGAGGTTCTGAAGTCACACTGACTGAATTCAATTTTGCCATTTACTAAGAAACATTATCATTTACTATTAAGAACTTGGCAAAATCACAACTTTTCTGTTTCTCAGTCTATGAGAGAACAAGTAAATAAAAATAATTATGGAAATCTTAGAAATATAACTGATAAGGGAGATCTAATTAATGATATATCAAATTTTATGTCCTAAACAAAAGAATACATTTTCCTTTCAATTGCCCATTGAACATTCACAAAAACCATTAGGCCACAAAGAAAAACCTCAGCAAAGTACAAACAATAAATAGCAAAGATTCTCTGATCACAAGGCAATATAAATAGAAATTAATAAAAATCAGGAGGACCAAGCTCCTCTTATGTGGAAATTTAAAACAATTTTAAACAATTCTTTGAACAAAGAGAAACCATCAACTGAAACTAACACAACATCTAGGAACCGGGGGTGGGGTGAAAACAAAACATGTAAGAACCTGGGGAGGGCGAGCGGCAGCCAGCCCTAGCTCCACGGGCTCCTGCGCTCAGCACGGCCCTCCTCTCCCAGCCTCCAAGGACAGAAATGCAGGAGGAAATCCCTGTGCTTGTCATTGAAGATGGCTTTGGCATGCGAAAAGCTGACTTTGCTGAAGATAACGCCCTCCAGCTGTGTTCCTGTCCATTCTAGGCACCTCAATACCAGGGCCTCATGGTGGGTGTCGGGCAGAAGGACAGCTACAGGTTGGGGTGGCGGGTTGGGTGAGACTCAAATCAAGTGCAGTGTCCAGACCCTGAAGTACCTTGTGGCGTAGGCACCAGCACCGTCCAGGATCATGGGTAAGATCTGATATCACCTCACCTTCTACAAGGAGAACTGTGCCTCCTGTGGGAACAGGACCTTCAGCCTGACAGTTTGGGGCATGGGAAGCACACAATCCCCAGCGGGTGACTGTGGGGATGACAGGTGGAGCAGCTTGCTTCCACCCTTGCTCCCCACTCCCCTGCAGCCTTCCTACTGGGGACATGGCTCCTCACAGAGCTCTCTGATTTTTTTTCTTTTTTTTTTTGTGGCATCCATGTGACATGCAGAAGTTCCGAGGTCAGGTATTGAACCTGTGCCACAGCAGTGCCCCGGGCCACAGCAATGACAACGCAAGATCCTTAACTGCTAGGCTACCAGGAACTTCCAGAGCTCCTGATTTAATAAATATGTTATATCTTAAGGATGGGGACCTATCCCTTCAGAGTGTGTCCTCTAGGCTGGCATTTCAGTTGCATGTTCAGAAACCTAGTCCCCTGGAGAGTCTAGCTCAAGACAGACCAGTGGATCCCATGGTCATGAGCTCAATCCTCAATTACTTTCACTGATCAGATGTTATGTATATGGAACTCCCTGCTTGGGAGGGAGTGTCAACCAACCCACGAGCCCCAGATAGTGGTGCTGGTGGATGCTTCATGGGCAGGAAAGGCGAACTTTTACTCAGAATCCATGTCTACCCTGGTGAGGATGAAATGTGTCCCTTCCAGGATGAAAAGGCTTCACATAGTTGATTTGCCACCTAGCGGCCAGGTGGTCCCCTCCTCAATAGTGCTGTAACATGGGCTCAGCATTGGCCTCTGTGGCTGACAAGATGGGCATTTAGAGGGAGCACTAACTAGATCAGTCTTGGTAAGCGGGTCTCTGTGACTGGACTTACACAGAACTTCCGTCTCAGACCGCATGACCGGTTCTCTCAGGTACCCAGAACACTGTGTCTGTTTACAATAGGCTGAGTGATTTTGTCTGTGTCTTCTCTGCAGTTGATGTTTGCTGGTGGGTGTTAACGTGTGATACAAAAGTCTTATGTGGTACAAAAACTTTCATACTTGGTGAAGATATATGTTCATCCAATGGCTCCACTCTAGATAATTTTGTCTCCTACCTTCCAGTCTTTTGCATTCTCAGTCCTGACCAGGCAGCCAAGCCATTGTTGCTGCTTTTCAACCTGTATGTATATTCTCATATGCACATGCTCCAGAGGGTTGGAGGTAATCCCTAAAAAGATTCAAGGACCTATCACTTCAGTGATGTTGGTAGGGGTCCAGTTGTTAGGGGCATGCTGGATGTCACTTCGAAAGTAAAAGACAGGGGGAGTTCCCTTCGTGACTCAGTGGTTAACGAACCCGCCTAATATCTCTGAGGATGTGGGTTCGATCCCTGGCCTCACTCAGTGGGTTAAGGATCCGGCGTTGCCGTGAGCTGTGGTGTAGGTTGCAGACGCGGCTCGGACCCCTTGTTGCTGTGGCTGTGGCGAAGGCCGGCAGCTACAGCTATAATTTAACCCCAAGCCTAGGAACCTCCATATGCCTCAGGTGTGACCCTAAAAAGATAAAAAAAAAAAAAAAAGGTAAAAGACAGAGATTTCCTTGTGGAGCAGGGAGTTCTTGTCTAGTGGTTAGGATTCAGTGCTTTCACTGCTGCAGCCAGGGTTCAATCCCTGAGATCCCACATCAAGCCACTGCATGACAAAAAAAAAAAAAAATTAAAAGACAAATTGCCACATCTCGAGTTTCCTACCACATGAAAGAAATACAGGGCCTGGTTCACCTCTTTGAACTCTGGAGATAACACATTCCACGCCCAGGAATATTGTTCCAGCCCATATACTGGGTGGCCTGAAAGGCTTGAGTGGTACTAGAACAGTAGGTCCTGGCCATGGTGCAATCAGCCCTGCTTCTTGAGTCATAGAACCCTACAGACCCTGTGATGTTCGAGGTACCAGTGGCAGGAAAAGATATGCCACAGGGTTTCTGCAAGTTCCAGTGAGAGAATAAAGTGGCATATCTCTCAGGTTCTAGAGTAAACTCTCACCATCCATATAGAGAAGTGCACACACTTTAAGAAACAGCTCTTGGCTGGGAGTTCCTTGGTGATCTACTGATTAATGATCTGGCATTGTTCCTCATGTCCTGGGAACTTCCGAATACCGAGGGTGTGGCAGAAAAAGAAAAGAAGGAAGGAAGGAAGGGAGGGAGGGAGGGAGGAAGGAAGAGCTCTTGGCTGAAGTGGTAGGTCCTTGAATATTTTTAGGGATTATCTGAAATCCTCTGGAGCATGTCCGTTACCAACACCACCAGCATCCTTGCCAGCTCTTATTTACTCAGTCCAGTCAGGATGCCATTGATGTAATGGATCAGTTGTTGTCCAGGTGGTCCAGATATATTCTGATAGGTGAGAGCATTAACATGGCCTGTGACAATACTGTAAATAACTGTTAATGAATATTGTCTATTTCATAATAATGCAGGCTGCCCTGATCTTCTCTTCTAATCGGCATGGGAAAGAATGAGGTCAGAAAATCAGTGGCTGCACAAATATACCTGAGGCCTTATTAATGTGTTCTAGCAGTGGTAGCACATCTGGTATAATCCATGGGATGGGGGCTACTCCTAAGTTAAGTCTGTGGTCGTCCCCAGTCATTTTCCAGGGTCCATCCCATTTTTGAAAGAGTCAGACTAGTAAATTAAATGGAGATATGAGGGAGCTCCCTTGTGGGACAGTGGGTTAAGGACTGGTGATGTCACTGCAGTGGCTTGGGTCCCTGCTGTGGTGTGGGTTTGATCCCTGACCTGGGAACTTCCACATGCTGCTAAGACAGGCTCACCACCCCTGAATCCTTTAGGTCTTTGATGGTAGCACTAAGCTCCGGCATCCTCCCTGGCCTATGTTATCTTTATTTACCATCTTGGCCAAGCAGGCAGTTTCAGCAGTTTCCATATGGTTTTCCTCACTATAATAGCTCTTATTCTACATAACAGGCACCATTGTGGGATATACTCCAAATCCCAAGTATATCCCTTTCCTTTCTGTACTTGTGTGTGTTGAGGAAATGACCTTTGGCTGGATCCACAGACCCAGTGGATGTTCTGTGAGCCAGACCTTGGCCAGAACTCCATTAATTACAGGCCCCTCCCTCTAGCAGAGTGGCTGTGGTGGTGATTTTTATCAATGTCCATTCAGATCCTGAGTCAAATTGTCCTAAAACAGCCTGATTAATCCCCTTTCCACTGTATACACTCGTTTGTGGCTGTCGGTCTCTTTGGGGAAAACCCGGAGAAGCATCATAGTACACACTGGGTTTCAGATATGAAAATGGCCCGAAAATGGGAACTGAGCAAGGAATTTTGACTTTTAATAAGGGTGACACCCACAGGCCCCTGCTCTTGTTTTTGATTATAGAGTTAAAAACACCCTGGTTCAATTTTTCCGTGGAACTCCGTCTCTGCTAACCATCTCCACAGCTTCTTCAGGTTAAACCTCCTTTTTTCACTGAATGCAAGTCCGTGTGCCTGATGCACAGTGAGGCCAAACAATTTAAAATATCAGTGTTTGGAGCAGGGAAAGTTTCATTACAGAGCCATGCAAGGAGTCAGGTGGTTCATGCCTTAAAAACCTGAGTTCCTCAAAGGCTTTCAGCAAAGTCCTTTAACAGGGAAGTTGAGGGAGGGGCTGGTTACTGGGTGCAAACTTCTTGGTGTCAGATGCTTTGTTTTTGTAGCTGTCCAGGTAGGTCAGGGCACAGTCAGGTCACAGTGTTCCCATGAACCTCCATCAAAACTAATGTTAGGAGTTCCCGTCATGGTGCAGCGGTAAACGAATCTGACTAGGAACCATGAGGTTGCGGTTCGATCCCTGGTCTCACTCAGTGTGTTTAGGATCTGGCATTGCTGTGAGCTGTGGTGTAGGTTACAGACGCAGCTTGGAGCCTGCGTTGCTGTGGCTGTGGTGTAGGCTGGCAGCTGTAGCTCCAACTGGACCCCTAGCCTGGGAACCTCCATATGTTAAGGTTGCTGCCCTAAAAAGCAAAAAACAAAAACAAAAAGAGGAGTTCCCGTCGTGGTGCAGCAGAAATGAATCTGACTAGGAGCCATGAGCTTGCAGGTACGATCCCTGGCCTTGGTCTGTGGGTTAAGGATCTGGCGTTGCCGTGAGCTGTGGTGTAGGTCACAGACGTGGCTCGGATCTGGCATTGCTGTGGTGTGGTGTAGGCTGGCAGCTGTAGTTCTGATTAAATCCCTAGCCTGGGAACCTCCATATACCTCCAAAAAAAGACAAAAACAAACAAAAACAAATGTTATTCTCTATTCTACAACTTATGCCATATGGAAGTTCCCAGGCTAGGGGTTGAATCGGAGCTGTAGCTGCCAGCCTATGCCACAGCCACAGCAACAGGGGATCCTAGCCATGTCTGCAACCCACACCACAATCCACAGCAACACCTGATCCTCCACCCACTGAGCAAGGCCAGGGATGGAACTCTCGTCCTCACGGATACTAATTGGTTTTGTTAACCACTGAGCCACGAGGGAACTCCCTGTTCTACAACTTTTTAATCTGAAGGTGTAATTACACAAGGAAGGGAAGGCGAGGCCTTAAATACTGTCTCAATGCTTCTCTGTGGCTATTTACACTTAAATTCCATAAGCGAAGCAACCTCATTATCCCTCATTTTACTTGTTGAAGGTTGGCCTCAAGCATCAACTTTCGCCCTGGAAGGTCCAGGCCTGGGCTAAGGGAAATGGGACTGGGGCGCGGCTGGTCACCCTGCCCGGAGTGTTCATTTGGCACCAAGCTTGGTCCTCCTGACAGTGTTCAGGCCCAGCAGAAAAGGCAGATCTCAGCCAGCAGTGCCCTCTGCGCCAGGTTCCCAAACCCCGCCCAGCTGTTGCTGGGGAACAAGGTGCCTGGGACCCAGCCAGCTCTAAGACTCCAGGTGAGGTCCTGAGAACAGAGTCCCAGGGAGACTGTAGCCGCCATCACATTGTGGAGGTGGGGTGTGAGGAAGGCCGGGTCAGTGGCAGCAGGGCCTGGGGCCCCACGTCAGCTTCTCCCCTGGCCGCCTCCATCCCTCCCCCAGCTACCAGGACCTGGAGGCACCTCGTGTGAAAGCCAAGAGCTGCACTCCTCACTGCACTTTGCCCCTGGAGAAGCCCTACTGGCAGAGGGGGACCTCTAATGGTTTTGCACCAACTCTCCAGGCTAATCTCACGCTAAGGGGCCACGTGCCTGCCTCGCCCATTACACCTTGACTGCTTTCCTGACTTTGCTCTTCACTGTCGGCAGCCTCCTGGCCTTTGGTACTTTGGGGCTCCATTATTCCCATGGATGTTCATGAGCTCAGGTCTGTGGCCGCCTCTCTGTCATCACTTTAAACATACACCAAAGTATTTAGAGGTAAGGGGGATTGTGTCTGCAATGTCCAAGTGAGTCAAGATAGCTAGTAAGCTAACTAAATAATAAATAGGGAGGGCAGGGGGAGAGAATAATATATAAATGCATTAAAATATTACCTAGGGGATTTGTGTGAAGGATATTATTAGTCTTACAATTTTTTTTGTTTTTTTTTCTAGTTTTAGGGCCGTACCTGCGGCATATGGAGGTTCCCAGGCTAGGGGTCTAATCAGAGCTACAGCTGCTGGCCTACACCACAGCCAAAGCAATGCCAGATCTGAGCCGCATCTGCGACCTACACCACAGCTCATGGCAACGCCAGATCCTTAACCAACTAAGTGAGGGCAGGGATCGAACCCACAACCTCATAGATCCTAGTCGGATTCATTTCCGCTGTACCATGATGGGAACTCCAGTCTTACAACTTTTAAATGTTAAATTATTTCAAAATTAAAAAAATAAGGAGTTCCCATTGTGGTGCAGTGGAAACGAATCCGACTGGGAACCATGAGGCTGAGGGTTTGATCCCTTGCATTGCTCAGTGGGTTGACGATCTGGTGTTGCCATGGACTATGGTGTAGGCTGCAGACGCGACTCGGATCCTGCATTGCTGTGGCTGTGGCGTAGGCTGGCAGCAACAGCTCTGATTAGACTCCTAGCCCAGGAACTTCCATATGTTGCAGGTACGGCCCAGAAAAGACAAAAAAAAAAAAAAAAAAAAGTTAAAGCCTTTTCTGACTCTAGGGTTCTTGGAATATGTAACTGGAACAATATCTACTTTAATGGCATTAGTTCTGAAGATAAGGATGTCCTTAGGAATTCAAAAGAAAGTGAAGATTGAGGTAAAAAATAAGTGAAAAGTGCAAATTCACTGAACTCTTCTTGTCTCTTGAACATGTTCCAAGATGTGCTGAGGTTATCACTTTGGTTAAACAGCATAATTTTTATGTCATTCCTAGAGTCACCATTAAATAGTATCACATGGATAATATTTAACTAGTGGTAGCTTTCTCTTTCTCTTTTTAAAATTTATGGCTACACCCAAGGCATATGGAAGTTCCTGGGCCAGGGACTGAATTTGAACCAAAGCTGGGACCTATGCAGCTGCAACACTGGATCCTTTAACCCACTGAGCCGGTCAGGGATGGAACCCTTGCCTCCACAGCAACCTGAGCTGCTGCAGTCAGATTCTTAACCCACTGTGCCACAGTGGGAACTCTGACTCTTTGTTTTGAAGAAGTGCACCTCAAATTTCAATGTACATACAAACAACCTGGAGATCTTTTTAAAATGCAGATTTTGGAGTTCCTATCTTTGTGCAGCGGAAACAAATGCGAGTAGGAACCAGTAGGTTTGATCCCTGGACTTGCTCAGTGGGTTAAGGATCCGGCGTTGCCATGAGCTGTGGTATAGGTTGCAGACACGGCTCAGATCCTGTGTTGCTGTGGCTGTGGTGTAGGCCAGTGGCTGCAGCTCTGATTGGACCCCTGGCCTGGGAACCTCCATGTGCCATGGGTGTGGACTTGAAAAAAAAAAAAATGCAGATTTGAATTCTGATTTTGATTTAAAATCAAAACTACAAAACTTCTAGAATAAAACATAGGTGTAAATCACAGTGAGGTTGGCAAAGATTTCTTGGGCTTGGCAATGATTCCTTAAAAACTACACAAAATGCAGAAAGTATTTTTAAAAAAGTAATAAACTGGGTCTCAGTAAAATTTAAAACTTTTGTTCTTCAAAAGACACTATTAAGAACAGGCAAAGGCAAGGCACAGACTGGGAGAAAATATATACATAACACATACGGTTGATAAAGAAGCACATGAAAAGAAGCTTCACATCTTTGGTTATGAGGAAATGCAATTTAATATCACAATGACATAGACCCATACACTCTTAGAATGGCTAAATTAAAAAGACTGACCATACACGTGTGGGTAAGGATGCGAAGAAACTAAACTCTCATACCCTGCAGGCAGCAACAGAAGAACAACCACTTTAGGAAATATTTTCTAAGTTTCATGAGAATTAAACATGCACCATATATGAACTAGCCATTCCACTCTTAGGTATTTATTCAAGAGGAATCAAAGGATATGTCCATACAAACACTTGCATGTGAATGTCTATAATGACTTTATTTATAATAGATCCAAACTGTACATAACCCATCAATAGGTAAAAGGATAAACAAACTCAATAATATAATACAATGGAACACTTCTCAGCAATGAAAAGGTATAAATTACTGGCATACAGTACAATATGCATCTCAAAATTTTCTGAAAGAAGCCATACAAATCATATCATATGATTCTATTTACATAAAATTTTAGAAAATGCAAACTAATCTCTAGTAACAGAAAGAGATCAGTGCTTGGCTGGGGATGGGGTATCAGACGGGGCAAGAGAAAGGATTGCAAAGGGCCGTGAGGAAACTTTTAGAGGTGATATATATATTCATTAGCTTGTGATGATGACTTTATAGGAGTATATACATGCCAAAACTTGTGAAGAGTTTAAATATGTACAGTCTTTATGTCAATACACTATAAAAAGTGCAGATTCTGATTCAGTATGTTTGGGGTCGGGCCAAGAGTCTGCATTTTTAACGAGCATCCAGGTTATGCTGCTGCAGCTGTTTCCATAGCATGTTTTGAGTGGCAAAGCTCTGAGTCATCCTTATTTTCTCATATATATGTGTCATTTGAGTGTACAATAGATTCATATGGCTGGCACCATATTGGGTAAGACAGACAGAATAATTCCATCATTGAAGAAAATTCTACTGGATGTCAGGAGTCAAGATTCTTGAATAGACTGGTAACCATTAATCATATACCTATTCATTATCTCCCAACTATAACCTGTCTTCGTTTCCATGCTCTCAGATGGAATGACTTCCCTTCATAAAGTATTGTTAGAATCCTATTCTGTAAATTGCTTACATTGCACTTTATCATGTTCTTCATTTTGACTTGCATTTGAGTTGCAATACAGTTAAAAGAACACAAAGTTCAACTGGAGGCAGATGTTAGTTCAATTTAAGGAGGAGATCCTAACAACTTAGACCTGTCTAAAAACCTCACTTTCTTTTCTTTTCCTTTTTTTAAAATATGGAATGCTTCATGAATTTGCATGTCATCTTTGTGAAGGGGCCATGCTAATTTTTCTCTGTATTGTTCCAATTTTAGTATATGTGCTGCAAAAGTGAGCACTAAAAACCTCACTTTCTAACACAACTCCCTAACCATCTAGAACATTCATGTTTCAGGGCTCCTGTGGCTATACTCAGAACTGTGCACAGGTTCAAGGAAGTTCCAGCGTGGCTCTACCAACTAAGGGGCATGACCTGAGATAAATCAGAACTTCTCTAGGAATAAATCTTTATCTCTGAAATAAGGGGATTGAATGAGATTATTTCTTCTGATTATCACATTCCATATTCTTCTGCTTATTTCAGAGTAAAGATGGCATGAAGCCAGAAAGAACTTTTATCTTCTTGGCTCTGGACTAGGAGTGGGTCTGACTGTATGTCCAAAGTGATTAGAAAAGCTTTTTAGTCAGTGCCAACCTTTGTACAGTTTATACCAGGGATTGGCTAACTTTCTATAAATGGCCAGAGAGTACAGATTTTTGACTTTTCAGGCCATATAATCTCTGTCACACACTTGTAGTGTGAAAGCATTCGCAGATGATAGGTCAGTGAATGGATGAGATTAGGTTTGGCTCACAGTTTGCTGACTCCTGCTTTAGTCTGAAATGCCTATTTTTCTAGCCTCAAGTTAGGCAGAGAAATCAGGGGAAAAACACTTTATGGATGCAATTTTATTAACTCCAGGTACATAATAACTGGTCTTTCATGTCTAAAGATAACAATGCAACAAATTACCATAATTTCAGGATATTTACATTAAGTTAACTAGATTTATAAAAGATATAAAAGTATTTCAGAGGCTTGGGAAGATGTGGTCATAAGACTTCATTGTAAGCAGGGACATACGATATGCCAGAGAGTTTTCAAACCTACAAAGGATATTCCAAAACTTACACTGTTACTAAAGTTCTTGCTTAATCAACATTTTCTCTTCATTCATCAGAAGCCTTAAGTAGAGCAGCTTTCTTCTTATACTTATCTCCAATCTCCCTAATATTTTCCAAGAGATCTTCAGATGCGTTTTCTTCATACTCTCTATCGGCTTTAGAGATCTGCTCCTCAAGATGTTTCTAGTGGAAACAATTAGCAATTGTTAATGCAAAAACAATTTCTTTTAAGGGGTTTAACTGTGAAATCTATGAGTGTAACATCTCTAAGAACAGGAATAAAAGGAATACTCCTGTATCCACCTGGTAGGTCCCTTTTGTGCCCTTTCCTAATCATACACCTTTTTATCCCCCAGACATGACCACTCTCCTGAGAAGTATTTTTTTTTTACTTTACACACACGATCAAATATAAAAAAGATATATTAGTTTAGCAGTACGTGGTTTTAACCCTCAAGTTCAGTAAATCATAGTAAATGTCATGTGCTATGGCTTATTTTTTTTTTTAACCCAGTATTTTAAGATTCATTCATGTTAATGCATATAGCTAAAGTTTATTCATGTTCTGCTATGTAACATTTCACTGAATGAATGTATGAGCATTTACTTATCCATTTTACCGTTAATGAATTTTTGTGTTCCCAGATGTGCTAGGCTGAACAGCAGCCTCCCCAAAGATGTCTAGAACCTGTGAATATGTTGTTTTACATGGTAAAATAAACTTTGCAGATGTGACTGAATTAGGAACTTTGAGAAAAGGAGATTATTTTATTTCATCCTGGTGGGTCCAATGTAATTACAAGGGTCTTTTGGGTAGGAAGGAATCAGCAGCGTGGGAGTAGGATAGAAGGGAGCAGCATGTCTATGAGGATAGAAGAGGTCAGAAAGCATAGATGGTGCTGTGCTGTTGGCTTTGAAGATCAAGGAAGAGGCTGCAACCCAAAGACTGTAGGTGGCTTCCAGAAGGTGGAAAAGGCTGAATTTCTCCCTAGAGCCTCTAGAATAGTATAGCCCTGAGGGCCCATTTTAGACTTCTGACCTCCAGAAATATACTCATTTAAATAATTTTCTGGTCTATGGTTCAGACAAACAATTCTTGTTGAAAAAGGCTCCATGAAAGCTTACAGAGCCACTAAGTGGCTGAACTAGTAGAAGTGGGTAGAACTCAGGTTTTCTGATATATTTCAAGGGATGCTTTCCTTAGATCTCACCACTAAGCAGAGAAGAGTACTGGCCAGCCAGCAAGCAGCAATTCAATGCCATTCAGGAAAGATGAAGGAAGAGAAGATATCACTTGCTATTTTCAAATAAACAAAAACCTGTTAATGTGATATGAGTCTTTCTTTTTTTCCCTTTTTTGGTCACCCACACAGCACATAAAAGTTCCTGGGCCAGGGATCAAATCTGAGCCAGAGCTCTGACCTACGCCACAGCTGCAATGCCAGATCCTAATCTACTGCGCTGGGCTGGGATCGAACTGGTGCCTCCACAGAGACAGGCCGGATCATTCACCCACTGTGCCACAGCGGGAACTCCATAATGAGTCTTTTTTCCCTTAAACAATTCACAACTGGAAATACGTTATCTCCTAATAAATGACCAAGTACTTTCAGATTTATTTTCGTTTTTTGGGTCTGTACACAAGTAGAAGGAATAGATCGTTAACCTTTCAAACTATGTGAAAGGTGGAGATACGGTAAACTTCCTGTTTTAGAAGTACTTTCTTCCGTGTTTATATGAAATTAACAGAAAGGAATATTAAAAAGAAAACAACAGGCCCCAAATGGAGTCACTTGAGCTAAGTCTGTGTCACCAAACATGACTTAATACCTAACCTAATGATAGTTTCAACCTTCCCCAGGAATGTAACCTTCCTTAACTGGTCTGTCTGGAAGCTCCAGTGAGGTACTCTGCCTAATAAAACCTTGTGTCCCCCAAAATGAGGTGACCTTGCTACCTTGCTGGAATCCTTTTTTAAATTTATGACTTCTTTGTCTGACTCCCCTCTTCTTTAAAAACCTTTCCTTTTCTGTACTCCCTGGAACTTTCTATTTGCTAGATGGGATGCTGCCCGAAACATGTGTCACTGAATAAAGCCAATTTGATCTTCACATTTATTCAGTTGAATTTTTCTAAAAGTTTTGGTGGCAGCAACAGGATCCAAAATGAACTTCTGACAGGGCTTCAGGTACGATGAGAAATGCAGGTGTACTTATGAACCCTTTTAGCTCACTGTCTTTCTTGCTCTTCCTGAGGGGCCTGGGTAAGATCCTCTCAGTTTTGAGCTCCGCTCTCTTTGTGTCAAGTGCCTGACAGAACTGGCTTTCCACACTTTGCTATTCAACGGGAAACTCCAGCCCTTCATTCTGTCCTAAGTTTCATGTGGGAGTTGTTAGTGGCAGTTCCAAGTTCCCCATTTATGTGGCGCCCCTGGTCTGCAATCCCATTTGCTGAGGTCTGCTGGTTCAATCCTTTTCCTAGCCCCCAGATGCAACACTGGGAACTTTTTGTGTTACTGGCCAGATAAGGTCAGGGACCAAGTTAAGAACTGACTAGTTCTGGGATTGGACTTAGGTGGATTGGGCCAAGTTTGAAGGCTCAGGTGAATAAAATTTTGTTTTAAGTAAAGGCTATTAGTTATAACAGCAATCTTGGAAGCAAAAACACAAAAAACAAACCCCAGATAACCCCCCCACCCCAACTTAAAAAACAAAATCGAAACCCTTAAAATCAAAAGAGTTAAGGGTACCCCCTTCAGGCATACCTGCTTATGGTCTCAGAAGCTATAAACAGCTATAAAAATGGCCAAAATTTTACTAAAGACAACCTAAAATTTTGTGTCTCAAGGACTTGGCTTGGTAATCACTAGGCTGGGAGCCCCAAAATATGACTGCTTGACAGAAATATGGGTTAAACTCCATTTGTGGCTAAGAGTCCTTACCAAACAGATGTCAGTCCTCAGGGAAATTACATTGGTCATTATGAGGAAAGTTCAAGCTAGATAATTTAAGAAGTATACCTAGGAGTTTTTGTTGTGTCTTGGCAGTAATGAACCTGACTAGTATCCATGAGGATACAAGTTCAATCCCTGGCCTTGCTCAGTGGGTTAAGAATCCGGCATTGGAGTTCCCGTTGTGGTGCAGCGGAAAAGAATCTGACTAGTATCCATGAGGATGTGGGTTCAATCCCTGGACTTGCTCAGTGGGTCAGGGATCTGGCATTGCTGCGAGCTGTCATATAGGCCGTAGATGCAGCTTGGATCCCATGTTGCTGTGGCTGTGGTCAGGTGCTGTAGCTCTGATTCAACCCCTAGCCTGGGAACTTCCATATGTTGAAGGTGTGGTCCTAAAAAGCAAAAAAAAAAAAAAAAAAAAAAAAAGGAATCCAGCATTGCCGTGAGCTGTGGTGTAGGCTGCAGATGTGGCTCATACCTGTGGTTGTTGTGGCTGTGGCCAACAGCTGCAGCTCCAATTCGACCCCTAGCCTGAGAACTTCCATATGCCATGCATGTAGCCCTAAAGACAGGAAAAAAAAAAAAGTGCACTTAAAAGCAATGTATACCTATTTTACTCGGTATGCAAAAGCCTCCAAAAAACTTTAAAATTACACAATAGTTTACTGTAAGATTTGATACAAAAGGCTAATGAAAATACTCTGTGTACTCTGAAGAGATTTATAAAACCGTATACAAAAATCTCCAAGTTAATGGCCTTACAGATGTTCCCATGCCTGCCTTCAAAAGAGGGTTCCCCATATGGGTATCCCAGAACTGATGGAAGTCAGGGATTTTTAGTAAACTGCTACCTTACTTCTTTAAACAGTCAAGGAAAACAAAGTATTTTAAAATCCCACTTGGAGTCTGCAGATGGGATCCTGGGAAAACTGGCAGAAACCAGTTAAGGGTGAGAATTCTTACTATAGTCATTATCTCTTGGACCTCTGTCTGTAGTACCCAGTAGAGAGAGGAATATAAAAATCTTTTGCAGCATTTCGGAGGATATCTCTTAATTACAAAGTTAATGAGAAATCTGCTGCACTTCTATACACTAATGACAAATTATCAGAGATAATAAGAAAACAATCTTATTTACCATTGCATCAAAAAGAATAAAATACCTAGGAGTAAACCTATATAAGGTGGTAAAAGACCTATAATCAGAAAACTATTAGACAGTGATGAAAGAAACTGAAGATGACACAAATAGATGGAAAGATATATTGTGTTCTAGGACTGGAAGAGTACGTTAAAATGACCATAATATCCAAGGCAATCTACAGAGTCAATGCAATCCCTGTCAAATTACAATGGCATTTTTCACAGACCTAGAACAAATAATTTTAAAATTTGTATATAAACACAAAAGATTGCAAAGAACCAAAACAATCTTAAGAAAGAAAAGACCTAAAGTATCTTGTTTCCTGATCAGATCTACTACAAAGCCACAGTAGTCAAAACAGTATGGTACCAGAA
This sequence comes from Catagonus wagneri, assembly GCA_004024745.2. Lineage (NCBI taxonomy): Eukaryota > Metazoa > Chordata > Mammalia > Artiodactyla > Tayassuidae > Catagonus > Catagonus wagneri. The sequence continues at coordinate 14,214,735 of PVHT021183608.1, read as the reverse complement.
CAAAAAATAGACACATAGATAAATGGAACAGATAGAGAACCCAGAAATAAACCCATGTGCTTATGGTCAATTAATCTACAGCAAAAGAGGAAAGAATACACAATGGAGAGAAGACAGTCTCCTCAATAAGTAGTGCTGGGAAAACTGGACAGGTACATATAAAAGAATGAAATTAGAACATCATTTTAACACTGTTAAAAAAAGAAAAAAACAACTAAAATGTCTTAAAGACCTAAACATAAGATTAGAAACCCTAAAACTCCTAGAAGAAAAAATAGGTAATTCACTCTTTGACATAGTTTTAAGTAATATTTTTTTTGGATCTGTCTTCTCAGCAAGGAAAAAAAAAAAGGAAAAATAAACAAATAGAGCCCAATTAACCTTAAAAGCCTTTGTACAACAAAGGAAACCATTACCAAACAAAAAGACAACCTACTGAATGGGAGAAAATATTTGCAAATGATATGGCCAATGCAGAGTTAATATCCAAAATATATAAACAGTGCATAAACTCAACATTAAAAAAAAAAAGCTCGATTTAAAAATGGGCAAAAGACTACTCCTGGGCATCTATCCAGAGAAAACCATGACTCTAAAAGACACACGTACGCCAGTGTTCATTGCACCACTCTATACAATAGCCAAGACATGGAAACAACCCAAATGTCCATCGACAGAGGAGTAGATAAAGAAGATGTGGTACTTATACACAACTGAATATTACTCAGCCATTAAAAGGAAAGAAATAACGGCATTTGGAGCAACATGGATGGACCTAGAAATTACACTAAGTGAAGTCAGTCAAACAATGAGACAGCAACATCAAATGCTATCACTTACATGTGGAATCTAAAAAAGGGGCACAAAGAATGGATACTGACTCAAAGACTTTGAAAAACTATGGTTTCCAAATGAGACAGGTTGGGGGTGGGGGATGCACTGAGGGTTTGGGATGGAAATGCTATAAAAATTTGGTTGTGATGATTGTTGTCCACCGACATCATCTGCAATATCTGGATTACCACTTCTGAGGAAGTTGAAACTCAAACAATCCACTTGGCTTAAAATGGCGACTCCCTGGAATGGATAAGCAATGAGCTCCTGCTGTATAGCACTAGGAACTATATCTAGTCACTTATGATGGAGCATGATAATGTGAGAAAAAAGAATGTATACATGTATGTGTGACTGGGTCACCTTGCTGTATAGTAGAAAACTGACAGAACACTGTAAACCAGCTATAATGGAAAAAAAAATAAAAATCATTAATTAAAAAAAAAAGGTGGAGTTCGCTTCATGGCTCAGTGGTTAACGAATCCGACTAAGAACCATGAGGTTGTGGGTTCGATCCCTGGCCTTGCTTAGTGGGTTAAGGATCCGGCGTTGCCGTGAGCTGTGGTGTAGGTCGCAGATGCGGCTCGGATCCCGCATTGCTGTGGCTGTGGCGAAGGCCGGCAGCTACAGCTCCTGTTAGACCCCTAGCCTGGGAACCTCCATATGCCGCGGGTGCGGCTCTAGATAAAGGCAAAAAGACAAAAAAAAAAATTAAAAAAAAAAAAAGGTGACTCCTTCAGCAGGGTCTTTCTTTGACTTATTTGGTTTTGACTGGTTTGGGTTTTGGGGACTAAGGCTCCAAAGTGCACTCCAAACACTGGGGATTATCTTGCTTATTTTAACCATAATGATCTCCCCAGTGCATTGCATTCTCTCAGAAGTTTTATATGCATGTTTGTAGCAGGTAACCACCAAGCAAATGATTTCCCAAGGCTGGAACATTAGTAAAGAAGGGAAGAGAATGACCAGCCTAAGGATTGTGAATTTGGAGCTTGGACCTGTGAATATCACAGAGATTAAGTAAAAATGACATGACCTATGAATACCACACAAAGGATCAACAAAAGCCTCATGCAGAAGCTGAGAGTGGTGCTAATGCCTTAAATTTTGATCATGTCTCTCTCAGACAAGTGAGTGTCTGATCAAAAGGGGGGAACTGTTAAAAAGAAACAACAGGCCCCAAATGGAGTCACTTGTGTTAAGCCCGTGTCACCAAACTGGGACGTAATATCTAACCTAACTGCTGTTTCAACCTTCCCCAGGAATGTAATCTTAACTGGTCAGCACCAGTGAGGTAACCTTTTGTCCCACAAAGGGAAATGACCTGGCTTGAAATAATTCTTTTTTTTCATTTATGACTTCCTTATGCCACTCCCTCTGTGCTTCTAACTACCTTTCCTTCCTAGAGATCTTTGGAACTCTCTTCCGTTTGCTAGGTGGGATAATGCTCTGCCCAGTTCATGAATAAAGCCAATTTGATCTTCCAGTTTACTCAGTTTAACCTTGCTTCTTAATAGGAAAAATATCTGTCATTAACTCATGCTCTTTCATTTTAATCTCAAATCTTGAATGTACTAATATGTTTTCAGTATGTAGAATATGGCCTGGCACAACATCATAATATATTGTTGATGTAATTAACATCATTGTTTGTTGTTTTATGTGAATAAAACAGACTATTTTTTACTAAGTGTTCTGTTTTTTGTATGTATAATATATCTCAATAAAAACAAACATACCTTAAGGAACAAGAGTAACTGAATGAAGTTACAGAGTTGTGCAACCCTTAGCACAATCTTTGTGCCCATCTGCCCTTAGTCCCACCCTAGCGCCTAGCAACCACAAATCTACTTTCTGCCCCTGTGGATTTGCCGTTCCTGGACATTTTATATTAGTGAGTCATAAACATGTGGACTTGCACATCATTCACTGGGCATAACGTTTTGAATGTTCATTCAAGTTGTAGCATGCACTGGAGCTTCTTTCCTTTTATTGCTGAATCATCTTCCAGTGTATGGGTATATCAGCCACCAGTTAATGAATATTTGGGTTGTTTACACTTTTTGGCTATTATGAATAACGTCACTATGAACATTTGTCTACAAGTCTTTGCATGGACATATGTTTCCATTTCTCTTGGTAGGCTGAAAACCTAGGAGTAGAACTAGGTTGTGCAGTATACTTATGTAAAACAGACTACTTTATAAAATGCACACTGCTATACAAAATTCTTCTGATAAAATTTTTACTAGATATTTTCTATAGAAATAAAATTTATCATTTAAATCTCCCATAGGGACATAACAAATACATCAAAGTTTTAAAAAGCTTTCTTAGAATGTAGGAAAGACCTGCAGGTACTTACCTCCACAGACCCTACATGTGTAGCGACCATCTCTAAAAGACGCTGCAAGTTATTCCCCACTTTTCGTCTTTCTTCAGTTGTGGTCTGTACAGCTAGTTGGTATCTGTAGGACAAAAACTCTTGTTTTAGTTGTAGAGGACAAAACCTAATATATCAGTTCTGACTAGTTCATTTCTCCTTTTCACATTGAACAAAACCAGGCTGTGATTGGTAATGTGCTGCTTGCCTTGTGTATAATTCAGAGGTCCAGTTTCCAATCGTTAAAACAGAAACAAAAACATTTTCAAAGATCCCATGCAGAAGTCCCTGTTGTAGCTCAGTGGGTTACGAACCTGACTAGTATCCATGAGGATGCAGGTTAAATCCCTGGCTTCTTTTAGTGGGTTAAAGGATCCAGTGCTGCCATGAGCTGTGGTGTAAGTTGCAGATGAAGCTGGGATCTGGCATTGCTGTGGCTGCGGCCAACAGCTGCACCTCTGATTCAACACCTAACCTGGGAACTTCCATATGCCACAGGTGAGGCCCTAAAAAAACAAAAAACCAAAAGATCCCATGCAAGCAATAGCACAAAATAGCACCAAAACCTCAGGCTTTAACATACAAAGCTTGGAAGCAAGTTGTTTTACCAGAGTCTCCTAAAGGATTGTAAAACGTAAATGCTTTCAGGTACCAGACATTAAATACATAGAAATAAGGGAATAGGAGTCTTATTTTTAGGCATAGGGATTCAAATTAAAAATAAAAAACGAAGCCAAAAACACCTTCAACTGAGTTTTCTATCCCTAGGGTACAAACAAGGAAACAGAGATGTGATTTTCTTAAGGACTGTACTTCTAATTTCTTTTTCTTTTTCTTTTTTTGCCTTTTGTCATTTTAGGGCCGCACCCACGGCATGTGGAGGTTCCCAGGCTAGAGGTCTAACAGGAGCTGTAGCCGCTGGCCTTCACCACAGCCACAGCAACGCAGGATCCGAGCCGCGTCTGCGACCTACACCACAGCTCACGGCAACGCCGGATCCTTAACCCACTGAGCAAGGCCAGGGATTGAACCCGCAACCTCATGGTTCCAAGTCAGATTCGTTAACCACTGAGCCACGACGGGAACTCCTGTACTTCTAATTTCAAAGATCTTTTTTTTTTTTTTTAAGTTTTCTGAGGGCCCCTTATCACTCTGAAAAAAAGTGCGTTTTAAAATAAATTAACATAGAGCCTATGGATTAACCATCCAGTACTCTTTTGACTGAAGAGATAATGGGGGCAATAGCTATGATGGTAGCAGAATGTATTTGTCTAGGGAAAGTATCTCAAGTTAAAAGCTTTTCTGCTTAAATTCTACCCATTACTTCCTCTCCCTGAAATAGTTCTAAAATATAAACGAAAGCAAAGAAACTTAGAACTAGTTTTATAGGAATGTTAAATAACTGAAGTGAAAATAAACATTATAAATCTTGGTGAGATGAACTTACTCCCGCTGAATAGCATCTAACTCATTCACAGCTTCACTGAGGCCCTCGTTAACTGCACTCTCCAGCAGGTGCTTGTGTTTCTCCAGGGACTCCAACTCATTGGCACATTTTTTGTCCTCTTCCTCAGCTTCCTATCAGGATAAAGTCATGGTTATGGTTTTTCAATATTCACATTCTATACAACCCAGGAGGATTTCAAAAAATTTATGTAAAGCATTTAAAAAATCAGGTTGCATCATCATTTGCATTCACGGGTTGTTACTGCTCTACATGTAAGAGACTTTTAAATGCTCTTTTGGAAATTTTATACTATAAACACAAATGTGATCTTTTCAACAGGCCTGTACAGAATTCATTTAGCAGTAATTCAAGTCTGTTCTATAGGAAATTTTACGATGATTTGATTTAAAGTTTTTCCATGAGCATCAAAAGAGGTCTTTTTTTGTTTTTTTAGGGCCGCACTCGCAACATATTGAGGTTCCCAGGCTAGGGGCCTACGCCACAGCCATAGCAACGTGGGATCCGAGCTGTGTCTGTCACATATATATTTATTATGTACAGACAAAATAACCCCAATTCATCACTTCCTAGGTTTCTCAAGATGAAATGTGCTAAAGTCTTTCACTTAAGTGCTTTAGAAAATAAACTCAGATATTGTCATGGAAAATGTATGAAAAAACAAAAATGATCAAATGCCTCATATTTTACATGTAGATCATTATTGTGGTATATTTTCTAAAATTTTCACACTGCTTAAAAAATCTGTAGGCCCTAAACGTAATAAAGGACAAGAGAAAAGTTTACAATTCCTGTTACATTGTTGGTATAACTAAGAAAAAAAATTTGTGTGGTTAAATTTTCACATAAAGTGTGTAAGTGGTAATGCAGAGTCACGTGAGTAAAATGCTAGAAGGTAGATAAGAGGTGGTGGGGAATGAGTTTCATTATTTACCCACATTATAAATTTCATGTAAATGGTCTCTGGAATTTGGCCAGGATGGTCAGTTTGCAATGACTCTTTAAGGGCAATTACTTTTTTTTTCTTTCCAGAACCTATTTTCTTTCTTTCTTTTTTTTTTTTGGTCTTTTTGCTTTACTTGGGCCGCACTCGCAGCACATGGAGGTTCCCAGGCTAGGGGTCTAACAGGAGCTGTAGCTGCCGGCCTTCGCCACAGCTCACAGCAACGCCGGATCCTTAACCCACTGTGCAAGGCCAGGGATTGAACCCGCAACCTCATGGTTCCTAGTCGGATTCGTTAACCACTGAGCCACGATGGGAACTCCCTCCAGAACCTATTTTTTATTTTTGTCTTCTTAGGACTGCACCTGTGGCATATGGGAAGTTTCCAGGCTAGGGGTTGAATCAGAGCTGCAGTCGCTGGCCTACACCACAGCCACAGTAAAGCTAGATCTGGGCTGCATCTGTGACCTACACCACAGCTCATGGCAACTCCGGATCCTTAACCCACTGAGTGAGGCCAGGGATGGAACCTGTGTCCTCATGGATACCAGTCAGATTTGTTTCTGCTGAGCCACAACAGGAACTCCCAGAACCTACTTTTAAATGCAATTTTAGGGGTTTTGATAATTGCCTTAGATGAAGAATTTCATGCAGCATTCATCTGCTATCAGCCAAACTAGAAGAAATACCAGTGGTTTTTTAGGATGTACCTCGCCTTCCAGGTGACCTCTGGATAAAACCTCCTCCCGAGCTTACCCGCCCCCCCCGCCCCGTGACCCAACGCTGCCTGATTTCTAAAGCATTTTACAGTTTTCACGATGCCTTCCCATGACGCCTCTGACTGCGCTTCCTGGGGACGCAGTTACAATGGATATGTTATCACCCCCTTGTCCAGATGAGAAAACGTCTCGAGGAGGTCCCAGAAGCAAGCAGCAGAACCACCTGCTGAACAGACCGACTGCCCCCCCGAGTGAGTGCCCACACCTGCCCCACACCCACGCTAACCGGGGTGCTCACTCAGCCCTCGGGCTTCTCAGGGGGCTCTGGCCGGTGTGAGGGACACCAGAGCGGGCAGTTTGGTTATTCCTGCAGGGAACTGCACGGCTACAAGTGGATGTGACATCCCAAGACCCCACAGCACAGCCAGGCCTACGTCCCATCCGGGCGGAGGTGGTCAGTGGTGGCCATGAGCAGGAGCAGGACTGGAAGCTTTCAAGGATTTACTTCTTTTAGCAGCACTCCTGATTTTGTAGATGATGAATCCCATCAACCTCATTCCTACCCAAATCTCCTGGTAAACCTGGGTATAGTAGGGCTTCATGGTCATCCAAACATTCTTGATAAGGCTCTGAGGCATCTCCAGCAGGACTAGCGGCTCTGGCAGCCCCAAGCCACAACCAACGACTTGGAAAGGTCACTGGGGCAATTACTTTTATAAATGCCTTACCGAGGCTCAAGCTTGAGAAATAAACACTAAATCTCTATACAAAGGTAGAGGAGATGCTTAAAACATGTTTGGTCTTGCCAAAGATAATGAATTACAAATGCAAGTATAAAATATTAATGAAATACTAAACAAGTTTTATGGTGAAATAGCTAAATTCCAGAAAAAAGTCCTTGAGAAGAACAATTTAACTCCTTATAACAAACTTTAGACGAGAAGATTAAACTAAAGCCCAGGTTACAGAATATAACTTAAAGATTTCAGTTTGAAGTCAGACCAGCTATCTAGCCCATCAACGACACCATAGCTTTGGTAAACCTATGCAAACAGTGGCCAAGTTCTTACCTTAACTTTTTGTTGGTAAAGATCATCCAGCTTTTGAACTTCTTCTTTCAGAGTTTGCACACTTCTCCTGCTTTCTGTTATCATCGTATTTAACTTGAGGAATAAAACTTTGGTTGAGAAATCATAACTATACATCAAAAATTTTTAATGTTATAAAACTTATATTATCATCTAACTGAACATGTTATTCTTCTAGCCCCCGTGAAAGATCACCTATTATCTGTCCTACTGATTTATTTCACAAAGCAAAATTAATTTCAAGAGGACTTCTAAAAAATATATAATGTTTAAATGCAGAGTGGTATAGCAGGGCATTAGGAAAAAAAAAATCCAGCTTAATTCTCAGTAAAATAAAGATACCGATACCTTTTTTTCCACTACTAGCTGTGAGTATTTTTAAAGCTCTCATATATGTTATGTAAGTATTATATAGAGTTTTTTATATTAATTTAGTAATATAAATTGTTTTGTCTAGCTTTGAGGCCTGACTTTATTTAGATTTTATCTACTTTAGTTGGTAATCTAGCTTACATTGGTATGTTTACTTTATGGGATCTTAAAGAGAACTATTCATATTGATTTTATTTTATAATATTTGCTAATTGGTTATAGTCAGTGCATTCTTCCAAAGAGTAATAAGGTAATTGCATTTAACCTTTTTCAAGTGCGGGCTAATTTAAGATCTGCTGAAACCAAAACTGGAAAAAACAAGTGTTGCTATATTTCCTGTTGACAAGTGCTGATACCAGGTCATACTGGTAATTAATTCAGCTAGACCAAGAGGATAATATTTTGAACAGGAAACAGAAAATATTTGACATCTTTCTTTAAAAGCATGATTCTACATATACATACATTTAAAAGATATATATATTTTGAGAAAAATTTAGTGAAGCCATTGTTATTTGGCAAAGGTAAGATGATAAAATGACTAAGCTTATTAAAGAAACTTGCATATAGTACCTTTTTTTTCTTGCACACAGTACTTCTCATTCAGTCATTCAAAGTCCCTTGTAAGGGACATTCTTTACCTATTTACAAGTGAGAAGAATGGGCTGGAAAAATGCTATTTACTCGGGATCATGCAACTAGCATAAGCCTAGAACTCAATACTAACTCCAAGGACTTTTTGTACACCACTTGCCTTTCAAATTTTAAACACCAGAGTTACTCAAGCAATAAATTCTGATTCCAGTCTGAAGAGAGGTTATTTCTGAAATTGTTTCATTAAATTCACCTGTAATAAGGCCAGTTGATACCCAAATAATCAGAACTTCCACTATTTTCAACTTCATGGTAGATCAAATGTATTTACTTATATTTGAGTAATTCTACTTTCCATGTCAGCTTTACTAAAGTTTCATCAATTAATTAAACATTTTTTTTCCCTCCTGATTACAGAAGTACAAATTTCCACTGTGGTAAAAGGGGAAGAAGTAAAGAAAATAAAATCATCAGTAATTCTGCAACCGCTAAGAACTGTCAATACTTGGCTTCCTTTCCTCCCTTCTTTCTTTCTAAGCTCTTTCGCTGCTTTTGAGCAAATAAGATATTAATTACTATAATTAGGTGACTTTTTTTCTTCTATCATTGAGAAGACTGAAGACTACTACGTTGGAATTCTACCACTTCTTGCCTTCAGCCAACCAACCAACCCACCCAAGACCTTTCCTTCTTTCTTCCAGTCAGTTTTAGGATGCAGGACACACATTTTCTTTATGAAGAGAAGTTAACTCCTCCAGCCCTTCTCTGGATCCCATGCTCTTGTATTTCTCCATGGCCCACATTCAAATCGATGCTTTCTCCTCCAAATTTTCTAAACTTTACCCTCTTTCCACTGAACTCTCTCCCTCATCTTTAAAACCAAACCCCCCAACCACACACAAAACCCAAAAACCTTTCCTATACACCACTTTCTTGCTACTATTCCATCTCCGTTCCTTAGAGTCACACATCTGTAATAAATCTGTAGTAGTCCGCAAAGAATAACCTATTTGGATTATAGTATTTTCCTCTTTTACCATTCACACTTTATAGTAACATGCTTTCCGGCTCTTCTACTTTATGAAGTTGCTTTTGCAAATGTCACAAAGAACTTTTACGGCTAAAGCCAACACTCACCTTTCAGATTTCACCTGAACAACATTTGTAGTTACTGATCACTTGCTACCGAAATCTCCTTCCTTGTTTTCTGAACCATGGGGACTCCCGGCTTCCTCTATTTTTATTTTTGTCTTTTTAGGGCCACCCAGGGCATATGCAGATTACCAAGCTAGGGGTCAAATCGGAGCTACAGCTGCCGGCCTACACCACAGCAACGCAAGATCTGAGCTGTGCCTGTGACCTACACCACCGTTCACAGCGGATCCTTAACCCACTGAGCAGGGCCAGGGATCGAACCTGCAAGCTCATGGTTACTAGTTGGATTTGTTTCCGCTGCGCCAAGATGGGAACTGCTTGGTTTCCTCCTTATGTGTTAGGAAGTTCTTCTAATTCTTGCAGATTTCTCTTTCTCTGTTTGTATTCTGGATGTGGATGTTCTCCGAGTTTTCCCATCTATTCTCTTTTGCTCACTTGGGAGAGCGATCTCTCAGCTTCATACCTGGGCAATCTCCTAGCTTTAATTATATCAAGCTAAAAATATCTATCTATATTATCTCCAAACTCCAACTGCCTATTGGACATTCTCTACTCTGATGTCCCAGAGACCTGAAGCTCAGCATATCCCAGCCCTAATGAAATTCTCAATTCTACATTCTTCTTTGTATTCATCAAGGTTCTAGAACATCGTCATCACTGACAAAGAATCTCTCTTTGACTAAACTACTCAGTATCTTCTGAACTCTCTTAATTAGGCTGACTTTTGGACTGTCCGGTTTGTCTCTGTATTATCCAGTTTTAGGCAAAAATCCTGATGAGTCAGCGTAACCAGAATCTCCCAGCCTGAGTATCTGCTCAGGTTCTGCATCCTGTATCACGCTCCATGTGGTGTCTCATTACTGTGGCCTGCCCTCAGCTAGAAACCTGGGGTTGGTTTAGCCAGAATCCCCCCTTACCTCTGATACATCCTCTCAGTTATTTGCCATCCGCTGATCTCCACTATGCTCCTTGGCTATAAATTCCCACTTTTCTTTGTTATATTTGGAGTTGGGCTCAATCTTTCTCGCCTACTACAAAACACCACTGTAGTAGCCCCCCCTTCCCCTTGACTAAAGTCCACCTTACCACTGCTAACGTGTCATAAATAACTTTTCTTTAATACCATATACCAAAGTTGGACACTTGACATTCTGAATTTCTCTCTCTTCCTTAACCTTCATATCAGAGTAGATCACCAAATTACGTAGTTTCAATCTTTACATATCTTTTCACCGTTCTTACTGCAATAGCCTTGGTTTGAATCCTTACCATTTAAGGCTCAAGATACTGTTAGGTGTCTTAAACATGTGTCTCTAGCCTAATGTACCTCTGACCTATCCTTTAAAATGTCAACACTGTGAGCTCACTAAATTACACAGGTTTTATTCCCTCACTTAAAATTTTTCAATGATCCCTGCCGTGTTTAGAATAAAAATTCAACCAGTAAACAAGAATAAATAAGCCTCTTCAGAATTAGGTTCCTGTTTTTCCAGGCTTCTCGCCTATCCTACTTATACTCATGGTAATTCTTTAACATGCCATGCTCTTTGGCCTCTGGGCCTTCAGAAGTGTGTGTGTGTGTTCTTTAAAGACAGATTCTGTATTTTTTCACAATTCAAATAAATTCCTTCCATATTTATAGTATACCTATTTTTCATTTTGTTTTTTCCCTGCTTTTTATTGAATGTTTTTGGCAATTATTTTAAAGTACTTATCAGATTTATTAGTTTGTTATCTAATCTACTAATCTGTTTAAACTTTACTATTTCAAATTGCTATTTTATGCCATCTTAACTTGGTTAAACTACTTGTCAAATTGAAAAAAAAAATAGCTTTAGTTTTTAGTCTCTGAAGCATATGATAGCACTGTTTCACTGAGATATAACTGACATATAGCATTGCAAAAGTTTAAAGTATACAGCATGATGATTTGGTATATGCATATATTATGTTTACCATGGTAACTTTAGCAAGGATCACTTCTTTCCTTTTTTTTTGTCATTTTGCCTTTTCTAGAGCCACACTCGCAGCATATGGAGGTTCCCAGGTTAGGGGTTTAATTGGAGCTGTAGCCGCCGGCCTGCATCACAGCCACAGGAATGCGGGATCCGAGCCACATCTGCAACCTACACCACAGCTCACGGCGATACTGGATCCTTAACCTGCTGAGCAAGGCCAGGGACTGAACCCACAACCTCATGGTTCCTAGTCGGATTCATTACCACTGAGCCACGATGGGAACTCCCGCATTGCCTCTTTCTTGAAAAGTCTTCCTTACTTTGGCCTTTATAGCATATCCTTTTCTGATTATTTTCAAGTTACTTTGTCTACTTCTCCTAAGAATTCTTCCTAAAATTTCCTTCCTTTGCCACTTTCGCCTATACATTCTAAGAAACATCACCCATATCCCTGGTTTCAAAGGTCATGTATATGCTAAAGACCCTAAAATATGTATTTGCAGAGCCAATAAATCTACCACTTCATCACTCTTTTGGATGTTTACATCCCACGGACAGCAAGCTCAGCATCTCCCGGCCCATCGTGGCCACTCCCAGCACTCATTTTTCTTCCTCTAGTTTGTCCATCAGAAAAACAGAAGTCCCTGCGTTTTCTGTTTGTTTGTTTGTTTGTTTTTGGACATGCACTTGGCATGTGGAAGTTCCTGGGCCAGGGATCAAACCTGTGCCCATAACAGTGACCTGAGCCACAGCAGTGACAATGCCAAATCCTTAATCTGCTGTGCCACAAGGGAAATCCTGGAAGTCACTGTTGATTCTTTCTCTCAGCTTCATATTCAGCCATAAAATGCTTGAGTTCTATCCCCTCAACATTTCTTGAACCTGTCCCTTTCTTTCTATTTCTCCTCTAATACTTTGGTTTAACCTCTTAATATCAGTTGCTTCCCCATTAAGTAAATTTTTTTTTCTGTGCCCAAAGGGGTTTTGTAAAAGTGTAAATCTGACAGCATAAGTGCATATATCACTTTTTGTCCAAATGGGACTTTCCTTTTTTTTTTGTCTTTTTGCCTTATCTAGTGCCGCACTGGTGGCATATGCAGGTTCCCAGGCTAGGGCTCTAACAGGAGCTGTAGCTGCCGGCCTGTGCTGGCAACACAGGATCTGAGCCGCGTCTGCAACCTACACCACAGCTCACGGCAACGCCGGATCCTTAACCCACTGAGCAAGGCCAGGGATCGAACCCGCAACCTCTGGTTCCTAGTCAGATTCGTTAACCACTGAGCCACGACAGGAACTCCAGGGACTTTCTATTTCATATAAATTTTAGTTATATTTATCTTTGCAAGAGTAACACGGGGCCTAGCCCATAGCTGGCATTTTATAAATCACCTCCCCACGCTGCCCAAATTTTCCTGCCTAAGGTTTCAGGTCAATTTGAAATGTTTCAGTCAGGAGGCCGTTCTTGCTTGAAATTCAAACCTTTTTGAGAATCTTCATGTTTACTGCCCATTCCAACCAGAGAGAAATTGAACTGAAGCAGGCTAAAGGAAGATGTCACTTCAAATAACCATCACTGCTTAGAACATGTTTTGTTAAAGCAGTCCTGACTCCTACCTTCTTTCTATACTGTGATGTTACAAACTCCATATCATAATAACAATGGTATCATGGACCTCTTCACACAGCTAACAAATTTTCTATTTGTGGGAGGAGTGGAAAAAAACCTTTCTAATACAAAGTAAGTCTTGATAAAATTTGATAAGATAGACAAAATGTGGGTTACTTTCAAAGTTATCTGTGAAACGCATATTTCTAATTGAGAAAAAATAAACACATTTCTATTCTCAGAAAAGATAGGATTTCTTTTATAACTTGAAGTCTGTTGTCTAGAACACAACAGCTGTTCTTGAAGAGTTGAATTATCTAGGGGTTTCCTTTAAATATATGGTATTATATTAACAATACCTTTTGTTTGCATCTGAGAAGGAACTTCTTAACTTTTCTTAACTACAACGTTTACTCTAAAGGTTACTGACTACAATAGTATCCTCTTTCAGGGATATTGGTGCTATTAGATTCAAGTGTCTCAGAAGCAGGAATTTTTTTGAAACTGCTTTTGGAAATAGACTTTTATAGGCACTGATATTTGAATTTCCCGAATTCCATGGTCCTGAATGAAAAATCTATGGAAGTCTCTTAACCTACCATAGCTAGTTGACTTCTAACTCCAAATGATACATACTGATGTTTAACGTAAACACCTCAAATCCTATTTACATAAAAACAAATATTTCTCAAGTTTAAGGAGGCAGTTCTCTAGTTAAAAAAGGGGGGGGATTTATTCAGTTTCACATCATTCAACATCAATGCTATGTGAAGCTTAGAATGTTTAAGTTACTTAAAAAGTTACTCAAGTGTTTCTAAGTCAAGGGAATACCTGATTCTCATTTTTCATAGTTTTTTTTTGCTTTTTATGTGACATATGGAAGTTCCCAGGCTAGGGGTAGAATTGGAGCTACAGCTGCCAGACTACACCACAGCCACAGCAATGTGGGATCCGAGCCACATCTGTTCCCCACACCATAGCTCATGGCAACGCTAGGTCCCCAACCCATTAAGTTAGGCCAGGGATTGAACCCTATCCTCATGGATACTAGTTGGATTCGTTTCTGCTGGGCACAATGGGAACTCCCTCATTTTTCATAATATTTTATTAAAAATTCATTCCTTAGCAATCAGAAACCACAGGATATTTGTTTTTAATGACCTCTATGTTTCACTACTTACTTGTTCTAAAGTATCCTCTAACCCCATCTTTTTATTTAGCGCTTTATTAATTTCTTCTTCAGTCTGGTTCAAGAGTTCCTTGAGTGGTACCTACAAAATATATAGGAATGTGGGTTATATATGACATATGTAATTACAAAACTTCTCTCATGAGGCATACCTTCCGGAGGAAAAAAGTGAAGCCATAGAGTTTTAAATCTAAATACATTATAAATCAAAAAATAAAATTAATTTTAATGCAATTTCTGTAACTACTGAACGTAATCTTCTTTGGGTTTTGAACATTTGTAAAATTCTAGATCGGCTTCTCTATTCTATAAATTCACTTCTGTTACTTAAACATTTTATAAGTGCATTTAGTTTAATGCAGCATCTTTCTTGAAAACAATTTATATGTAGGTTTATTTTTAATTTTGTTTGTTTTGGCTACACCTGAGGCATGTGGAAGTCCTGGGGTCAGGGCTTGAACCTAAACCACAGAAGCGACCCGGGCCACTTCAGTGACAATGCTGGATTCTTTTCTGTGTGTTTGTGTGTGTGTCTTTTTGTCTTTTAGGGCCACATTGGAGGCATATGGAGGGTTTCCAGGCTAGGAGTCGAATTAGAGCTGTAGTCGCCGGCCTGCACCACAGACAGCCTCAGCAATGTCTGTGGAATTGGATCTGAGCTGCGCCTGCGACCTACACCACAGCTCACAGCAATGCCAGATCTTTAACCCGCTGAGCATGGTCAGGGATCGAACGCACGTCCTCATGGATGCTAGTCGGGTTCGTTAACTACTGAGCCACAACGGGAACTCCAATGCTGGATTCTTAAACCTCTGCACCACAAGGGAACTCCCTGTAGGTTTATTTTTATGCTATGCTCTCTAGATGTATCATTTTCCTCTTACTCCTTCTCAGTTCTTCAGTCTTACAATTATCTGCTTCTATTTCTTCTTGTTTTTCCCGGCTCTACATTATAACTCTGTTGTAACAGCAGAAGACTTGAAACATGGCAGATGACCACCAGTAGGGACTAGTTGAATAAGCCACACAATGTAGGACCGAGGATGCAAAAAGAATGAGGAAGATCCTGACACTGTCAAGAAGAGGGAAATGTCCCCCTCTACTCTTCTCGTGATCTTACAGAGAAAAGGGACTCTCACCACTTTCTCTTCCACTGGATCCTGCAGTCAGAGATCCAGGTAAGCAATCTTAGCTTCTACCTGCTTTTGTTAGATGTCCCAGGATCTCTCAGATACAGCAGTTTCCCAGCCAGTGATTTTTCTGGGCTGGCTTGCCAAAACTGCTTGGGAGAGGGAACTTTTCCCCTCCTCGACAATGTGCTACTGCAGAGAGATTGCTGGGGTGGGCCGATCCCTGAATAAAGCAGGTGGGTGTCCAGAATAGGCAAATGTTTACCAGTTTATTTAAATAAAGATATGACTCAGGAATAGCCAGATGGAAGAGATGCACAGGGCAGGGTATTTGGAAGAGCGCAGAGCTTCTATGCTCTCTGGGTGTGCATTCTCCCTGCACCTCCACATTTCACCAACTGGAAGTTCTAAACTGCTTACATGTCTTGTATTTATCCTTCATTCTACTGATTGTGTGTCAACACAGTACTTCATTGATTCCCATTATTTATATTTCTATTGAGATGAAACTCATACTTTAAAATGGTTAAACTGAAATAATTAATTTAACATAAAATTAACTCTTTAAAAGTGTATAAATCAGTGCATTTAGTGCATTTATGTACTCTCATTCTAGGACCATTTCATCACTCCAAAAGAAAACTATGTTTTTCAGCAGGTCTTTGGAAATTATTGCTGAGGTTTTTTTTTTTTTGTCTTTTTGCCTTTTCTAGGGCCACATTCGCGGCATATGGAGGTTCCCAGGCCAGGGGTCGAATCAGAGCTGTAGCCTCCGGCCTACGCTGCAGCCACAGCAACGTGGGATCTGAGCCCGTCTGCAACCTATACCACAGCTCACGGCAACACTGGATCCTTACCCCACTGAGCAATGCCAGGGATCAAACCTGCAATCTCATGGCTCCTAGTCAGATTCGTTAACCACTGAGCCACGACAAGACTCTTTATTGCTGAGTTTTAATTTTGGTTGCTCTTTTTTGAAAAATGTAACAGCCTCTCTAATCTCCTTAGGAATCCTTCTGCAAATACTACTTATAACAGTTGGGGTTGCACCTTCTGATGCTATTTCTACTTTTTTTCTTTTTTTTTGGTTGTGCCTATAGCATGCAGAAATTCCTAGGAGAGGGATCAAACGCAAGCAAAGCAGGGACAAAACTGAGTCCTTAACTGGTTAGGCTACTAGGAAACTTTGCTATTTCTATTTTTATTGCTATTATTATGTAAAACTATTTCCAGGGAGCAAAGAAAATATCTTTTTTTCTGAGCATATGCATTCTTTTTGTACCGAGTAATGGTTTTTGTAGTGATTTGATTCAGGTAACTGTTTTCTTGCACTAGCCATATCAAACCACTCAAAACAGAGGAGAATAAACTCTAGCTGCCTGCCTGCTGCCTATCTATCTACCCATCTACTGAGCTATTGCTTGAGAAACAATACAGTAAAAGATTAAATGTTTACTGGATGCATTTTTTTTCTATTGAGAACGGGTCTAGCTTTATTTAATCAAAGTCTGTATACCAATAAACTGTAATCTGGGAAAGTAGAGACTGCATCTTTTTCTAGGCATTTTATCTCCACTATCGAGCTGGTACTGAACATAGCTGTACTCACAAAATAATTTACAGAATGATTGATTCCCAAGGGGAAAAAATGCATGCTTTAGACTTTTGCTCATATTCTTCTATTTAAAACTATTTTGAAAATTGACATTTTGGGGGGCCACTAAAATACTAAAACCAAGAAACTGAAATTGCAATTTTTCTTCCTCAAATCACATCCGTGGCTATACTTGAAAATTAAAGGAAAAGTTCTCATTACTGACTGCTGGTGTTCCTTAATGCTCTCTTGTATTTCATCCCTTCCTGTGAGTCCTTGTGCCTGAAACTCTTTCCTATAGACTACCTCCATAAACATCTCATCTTTCAAGATTGCATTCTAAGTTCATCATCTCAGTGGAGACTTTTCTTCTCTTTCAGTTCTGGAAGTAACGGATTTTGTTACCTTGCCTTGTAAAGACATTTAATAAAGCACGGATATAGCATTTATTTGTTAAGACTTCCATGAGGGGACTAATATAACTTGAAAGCGAGGGTCGGGTCATTTTTGTCCTTACACCCCTGGTGTCTACTGTTTAATCAAATCTTTTATCAGATAACTGAACAGACAAAGTATAAAGAGGAAGACAAGGCTTTATAAATTGAAGGGTAAGGTACAATAGAGAGATTCTCTACTACCAAGAAGAAAGAAGATAACATTTTTTAGTGTTGTATATCTCTAAGTTTAGTCCTGAGTTAGGGACATGCTAAAGTTTAAACCCTTACTTATAAATATATGAACCAGATAGTAATCATACGATTTAAAAACCTTTTGAAGTACTCACGATTACGTACATAAACTTGAGCTCTGTATTTGACAAGGCAGTTGGCACCAGCTTCAGGATTAAACTTAATTTCAAAGTCATAACCTTTGGAGTTCTCAGCACCCTTAGGGATAAGTTTCAATTTTCTAGCCAACTTATGATACTCTGCCAATTGTGTTTCAATCTGTAAAAGACATAAAAAGAAGTGGTTAAAAAAAAACAGTTCCATTCTATATGGTGACAACATTTTTGCAATTTTATACAAAAATTATGTTTTTTAGCAATTTATAATTTAGTATTTTTTAGTAGTAAGATGTGGTTTTAAAATATAAAGAATAAAAGATTTTATTTACATTCAATTATAGTTTAAGACTATAATTAATTAGCAAGCAATACATTACTACTGTTCTTTCATTTATTTAACAAATAGTTTGGAATAAAAATCCATTATTTAGGGAGTTCTTATTGTGGCTCAGTGGGTTAAGAACCCGACATAGTGTCCATGAGGATGTGGGTTCAATTTCTGGCCTCACTCAGTGGGTTAAGGATCCGGCATTGCCACAAGCTGCAGTGTAGGTTGCAGATGCGGCTTGGATCTGGTGTTGCTGTGGCTGTGGTGTAGGCTGATGGCTGCAGCTCTGATTAGACTCCTGCCCCAGGAACTTCCATATGCTGCAGGTTCGGCATTAAAAAGAAAAAAAAAAATCTATATTTAGGTATTAACTGAAATTCACTTTTAAAGTACCAGATGGAGAAATTATGAAACAAAAACAAACCTTAGTTTTGTCAATGCACAAAATAAAACATTTCATTCATCCAAAATGAGTGAAATGCAGTCATTTAGGTCTCAAAATGTTATTTCAACTGTTTTGATTAAAAAAATTATGTTTTGATTAAAAACTATATATTTTAGGGCTGCACCTGTGGCATATGGAAATTTCCAGGCTAGGGGTGGAATTGGAGCTATAGCTGCCAGCCTACACCACAGCCACACCAGGTCTGAGCTGCATCTGTGATCCATACCACAGTTCGAGGCAAAGCTGGATCCTTAATCCACCCAGGGAGGCCAGGGATTGAACCTGCATCCTCATTGATACTAGTCAGGTTCATTTCCACTGAGCCATAATGGGAACACTGTTTTGATAAAAATATTTTATTAACATGTTGCACATTTCCTAGTCTCCTTCCTTATTAGGGCTCTTTTCAAATTAACATTGTCAGAAAGGGTTTTCTTCTAATATAACACCCCCAATTTCTTCCCCCCTTTTTTTTTGTAGCCTTGCCTGTGGCACATGGAATTTCCTGGGCCATGGATCAAACCCATGCCATAGCAGTGACTCCAGCCGTTGCAGTGACAACACTGGATCCTTAACTTACTGCGCCCCAAGGGAACCCCATAACCCCCAATTTCTTTGTCTTATTTTATTCTTCTTTATAGCACTTACTACTACCTGACATACATTGTTTGTTCATCTTCACTACTTGAATAAAGTTTTGTGAAAATGGCTGCATCCTTAGCACCTAGAACAGTACTAGACATAGAGTAGATACTTAGTATTTGATTAAATAAATGAATTTGTAGAGTCTAGGCAATTTATTTTCATAAACTGAGATTTATTTATTTTAATGAAAACATTTATTTTCAGTGGGATCCTTAACCCACTGAGTGAGGCCAGGGATCACACCCGCATTGCCATAGAGGGAACTCCCACTTTTCCATTTTAACAATGGCAATCTGTATATATAAGAAACACTATACAAAGGAAAGTGCTGGAAGTAACTGGATTAAAAAAAATCCATTACTTTTGGAGCAAAATATAGAGACTAAATTTTTCTCAGTGAGGTTTAAATTTTAGAGCTGCACTTACGAATAAACAAACATAACTGAATGCTAGGGTGAAAAACTTCAAACTAAAATTTAAGTCTAGAGAGTTCCCATTGTGGCTCAGTGGGTTAAGAACCTGACTAGTATCCATGAGGATGTGGGTTTGATACCTGGGCTCCCTCAGTGGGTTAAGGATCTGGCGTTGCTGCAAGTTGTGGTGTAGGTTGCAGATGTGGCTCAGATCTGGCATTCCTGTGGCTGTGGTGTAGGCTGGCAGCTACAGCTCTGATTTGACCCTAGCCTGGGAACTTCCATATGCTGCGGGTGTGGCCCTAAA
>PVHT021183608.1:14113675-14193780 GCA_004024745.2 Catagonus wagneri | reverse complement strand
CTGGGAACCTCCATATGCTCCAGATGCAGCCCTAGAAAAAGGCAAAAAGGCAAAAAACCCCCAAAAAACAAAAATCAAATTTTAAGGGCTTCATGGAACTTTCAGGATAAAGTCCAAACTTCTAAACATTGAAAAGATCTATGCTTATTCTTTGGTTTCATCATTTGAACAAGCCCCCACCCCTTGCTACTAAGCTCCAGCCATAAAAGCTTAGGATGCCAGAATACAGCATGCTGTTTTCTCCCTGAGATTTCCCATGTACTCCTTTGTTTGATGGTTCGCCCACTCTTGCCATGTTAACCTTCCTTTACACTTCCTTACAATTCAGCTCAGGTGTTACCTCTTCAATGAAGCTTTTCTAAAATCCACTGCCAACCCACCTCCCCACATCATGCACCAAACCTGGGTTAGGTATACTACATGCCTCCTCAGTGTGCTAGCAAACACCTATTAGAGGTCTGATCTCATGGCAGAAAAATATCAACTAGACTGAAAGTTTCTTAAGAGGGAAGTCTACATTTTTTAACCTTTCCTTAACTCCCAGTATGGTAAGTGGCACAAAGTGGCACTATTCAATATACATGTTTGAGTAGTGAGGAGGTAAATAAAGAAGTTCTCATATCCACTTCTAGAATAAAAGGCATGAGATTTATGAAAATTATTTTCATGGCCTTAGAGACTTATTTTTCATTTGTTTCTCTTACTCAATGAACTTTATTACCTTTATAGTTGTACAATGATCATCACAACCAAATTTTATAGCATTTCCATCCCAAACTCCCAGCGCATCCCCCCACCCCCCAACCTGTTGCCTTAGAGACTTTTTTGCTTTCTCAGTTCACAATTAGAAAATACAGGGCCTCCAGTGCTTACCACAGGCTGGATTCTTATACTGACTGTTCAGAAAGAGGATGTAGAGTAATTCACTCCATATTAGAAAGAAAAAAGGGAAAAAAGAAAAACAGCAACAAAAAAATACAGGCTATCTTAAATACGACAAAGAAATTGGGCTGTTACTGGATTGACAAAGGGATGAGTGTGTTTTTAGTAAAAGGTCAGTGGCAGAAATTACCTCTTTATTAGCTAATTTATTTTACCCACTTAGTTCTTCTCAACTAGGATAGAGCTTTACAAATGTAAATTCCGATGACTTGCCACTCTGGGAGTGGCTGACATACCGCCTCCTTGCCTCGGGCATATTTCAGCTCCTCATTCCACAACTGCTGTTGTTCAGCCTCCAGGTCCTTGGTTAATTTATTAATAGTCTGCTGCAATTCATTTCTTTCATGATTTATCCTCTCAATGTCTGCAACTGAGTATTTCTGGTTATCAACAATATTCTGTAGTCGAGAATTCTCCTGTTTCATTGTTTCACATTCTAGTTCTTCATTGAAAAAGAAAAATGTTTTTAAGTTCCTTTAATTCCTACAAAGAAACTGATGCCACTATTCAATAGAGTTGATCAAGATGTCTATAAATTTCCAAGTTATGTACATGTATATTTTTTCTTCTTTTTTTTGATAATTCTGATCCCACTTTGTTAATAACATTCTTAAAATATAATACAATTACAGTTTTATTTAGAACTTTATTTCTCTTCTGGCTTGCTATACTTTTCAGAACGCTTTACATTAAAAAAATATGGGGAATTCCCGCTGTGGCACAATGAAATCAGTGGCATCTTGGGAGTGCCAAGAGGCAGGTTTGATCCCTGGCCCAGCACAGTGGGTTAAGGATTTGGTGTTGTCGCAGCTTTGGCTTTGGCTGGGACTGTGGCTTGGATCCGATCCCTGGCCTGGGAACTCCATATGCCATGGGGAGGCCAAAAAAGAAAAAAAGAAAAAAAGGTCCCACACATGATGATTATGATTTAGAATTGTTAGACTTAAGAGAGATAGTCTGTTGTTATTCATTTAAGATATTTTTAAGGAGTTCCCGTTGTGGCTCAGCAGAAACGAACCCGACTAGTATCCATGAGGATGCAGGTTTGATCCCTGGACTCGCTCAGTGGGTTAAGGATCTGGTGTTGCCATGAGCTGTGGTGTAGGTGGCAGGTGCGGCTCGGATCCAGAGTTGCTGTGGCTGCAGTATAGTCCAAAAGCTGTAGCTCCAATTCGACTCAGAGTCTGGGAACTTCCATATGTTGCAGGTGCAGCCCTAAAAAGCAAAAAAAAAAGAAAAAGTTTTTAATACTCTTGTATGATTCTCTGCAATAAGTCAGAAAACCCACTTTTTTTTTTTTTTTGGGCTACACCCACAGCATGTGGAAGTTTCTGGGTCAGGGATCAAACCTGTGCCACAGCAGCAACCCAAGATGCTGCAGAGACAACACCAGATCCTTAATCCACTGCACCATAAAAGAATTCCTAAAGTTTTTCACAAACATAAAAATATTTATATAAACATGTATCAGTTTGTTCTTATTTTACTGATATTTTCTGTGGTTTCATCAGATATTAAGTTATCATATTGGTTAGGTTCTTGCTTTACCAAAATTTGTAATCATGAATGACTATATTGTATTAAGAGAATATGGTACATACAAATGGCAAATGATCATGACAGGTGAAGAAAAGTTATCAAATTTAAAATATTTGGGGTCATATAGAAAAGTGACTCCAACATTTTGTGACTCATAGCTCATGAAGAATATGACAGTATTTTTAAGCAGGCTGAAATAAATGGATGAGGATGCTCATGACTAAAAGCGTTAAGAAAATCATCCTGAGGGCTGAGAGGATCCAATACCTTGGCTTTGTTATAACTCATTCATATTACAGAACTGTAGTTGGGAAGCTCTACACCTGAGCTCAAAATAAATTACTGGATGGTTTAAGTAAGACTTCATACATTTATTAGAGAAATCTGCATAAAAAATCCACAATATACAATATTTATAGAGTTTAAATATGACCCATTCACTCTTGGTTATGAATAGCTCCCCCCCACACCTTCTTGGCCACCTCACGGTGTATGAACCTAAGCTGCAGCTATAGCGATGCTGGATCCTTAACCCACCGTGCCAGGGTGGGAATCGAACCTGCATCCCAGTGCTCCCAAGACACTCCTGGTCCCTTTGTGCACAGAGGGAACTCCATGAATGGCTTTAAATAATAAACTTATTTTGGGGGTCTTTTTTGTCTTTTTAGGGCCACACCCAAGGGACATGGAAGTTCCCAGGTTAGGGGCTGAATTGGAGCTGCAGCTGCCGGCCTACTCCTAAGCCACAGCTCAGGGCACACCAGATCCTTAACCCACTGAACGAGGCCAGGGATCAAACCTGTGTCCTCAAGGATACTAGTTAGGGTTGCTAACTACTTAGCCACATCAGGACCCCCCCACCAAGAAACTTAAAATACTCAGAATTAAAAACATCTTAGGAGGCACAGTGGGGTAAGGATCTGGTGTTGCCACAGCTGTGGTGTAGGTCGCAGCTGCTGCTTAGGTTCAATCCCTGGCCCAGGAACTTCCATATGCTGCAGGTGTGGTCATAAAGTACCCCCCAAAACAAAAATCTTACATTAATAACTATCAAATTTTTGTCTCCAACGAAATCACTCTGCAATGGCAAGTGATTGCTGAAGTACTTCTCTCTTACCTACCCAGTTTGCAATTACTGGAAAAAAATTCTCACAAGAAAAATAAGGATGAAAATTCTCTAGATTAAATACCAACAAGGAAGAGAAACTATTGTAATAAAGTATTGACTTAATTGCATTACAAACATTGCTATAGTAAGAAATAGTCTATAGCTCCTTGTTATCATGGAGAGCAAACATTAGGGGTCAAGTGTAAACTATTTAAAGAGTTGGTTTAGAGCAAAGTTAACATATGTAATCAGACTTATTTGGAAAGAATAAAACAATGTAGCAAATGGTGCAGATAATTATTGTCTTTGATTTGACAGATGATTAACAGTCCATAGACTGAGAGTTAAATATCCTAAGGACTATCTATACAATTGCTATGTGAGACAGACACGGTCTGTAGCAGCCTAAAAGAATAAAGTCGAAGCAGGCAAAGACCTGGGAAAATAGTACACTAGGTCCATCTGGCGATTTATTTTGTTAACTGCCATCCAGTGGCTCCATGATGTGTAGATAACTTTTTTTTTTTGATCTCCTTTTGACACCATAGAAGCATCAATCAATCATGTGCCACAGTATTTCCAGAGTTTTATGATTAAGATACATATGTGTTTATGAAAATAAGGTTAGCAGTACACAAGATATAAACAGGCTTTCTTTAGCTGGGCTTTTGTAGTACTAACATCTTTTCATTTTATTTTCAATCAGCTTAAGCTGCTGAGTAGCTTAGGAGACAGTGACAGAGGATAAGGGAATTATAGCTGACCGAGGCCAGCAGAGATTTAAAAATATGACTAATTACACAGTGGAACAGAAGACACATTTATAGTTAGGAGGCATCCTGGCTTTCTCAGGTGTCTGAAAACATGTTATAAGGTGTAGTAGTTGAATAATGGCCACCCAACCACATGAAGTCCTATCCCTGGAATTTGTAAACATTATATTATTTGGAAAAGGAGTCTTCACAGATGTGATTAAGTATTTTGAGATGAGGAGATAACCCTGGGTTATCAAGGTGGGCCCTAAATGCCATCATAAATGTCCTTTAAAGATAGAGGCAGGGAGAAATGAACAAGGACAGAGACACACTCTCAGAGAAGGCCATGTGAGGATGGAGGTAAAGATCAGAGTGACATTGCCACAGTCTCAGGGATGCCGTCAGACATCAGGAGCTGAAGAGGCAAGGAACGGATTCTCCCCCAGCAACCTTGGAGGAAGTGTGGCCTGGTCTGATTTCCAACTTCCAGCTTTTTGTGAATGAATTAATTTCCCTTGTTTTAAGCCACCAAGTTTGTGGTAAGTTGTTACAGCAGCCTCAGAAAACTAATACAGAAGTCACTAAAAACTTGGTAGCCTGCTATAGCCATTTACTGTTAGAGGCAAAAAGAGAGATGACAAAGCTCTCTCTATATGAATAAATCCCACACAGGTTCCCATCTCACTGTGAATGACCTCTTTTAGCATTAGTTGTGCTTACCTACTCTAGAAATTTCTTCATCAAGACCATTCAATTTCTGGTCAAGAATGGCTGAATGAGACTCCAAATTGCTCATGTATGCCTGATATTTTTGAACATCTGCTTGTAAGGAAGCTTTCAGTTTTCTTAATGACTCTAGACGGTTCTTTAAAAAGAAAAGAACATGAAATTAGTTATTCTCATCGACAGTCATTCCATACTTTACTTCAAAGTAGAGCAATATTATTTAGATTCTCCTTAGAGGAAAGCAAATCAGAGCTTTCCTTTCACTTTCAGAGGGAGTCAAAGGAACTCAATGGGGAGTTTACTATTATTACCCAATTAAGAGGATGTGCTTTTCAGAAGTCAGTTTGGGATAGAAAAAGTGAAGGGTCAGAATGAAAAAGCACAAACATTTAAGATCTGTTATTTTGCAGAACAGTCTAAGGGGCTTCTGTGATATAACATGCAAATTAAAATTAGTTATCTGGCTACTGTCATTTAGCTTTTAGAAAGCTCTTAGGATACAATATAGTATACAAACCCATTATTACCGCTCTGTTTCCACTATCTACAAAACTTAGCACCTCTTGTAAGTAGGGTTCCCTAGAGGTGTTTAACATGGGGACCTTGCTCTAAAGATCTTTTTGGTCTTATGTAAATAGGTAACACTCTTTCATCATATTCTGAACTTTAGTCCAAGACTGATAAATCACAAGGGAAAACAAAGCTCTAGGGATAACCAAACATGTTTTCATTGGGAGTTCTGTCCTATGTAAAAAAATTTAACTTTTGAGAAGCTCATTTTGTCAATGTATTTAAAAAAAGTAGATGAAACAGTTGGTGTTCTTTAACAAGACCCGAGTACAGGTAAATGTACAAGCCTACTGAAGATAATCATGTTTACTAACCGGTTCTTTTTCTCTTTCTTGTTCCAATCTTGCAATCTGTTCATTCAACGCTCTGTTTTTTGCTGCTAATGACTCCAGCTTTGAAGCATCTACATTAAATAAATCCTCTGGAGAAAAAAGTCAAAAACTTCATGAGATCTCAAATCTGATTAGAAAATTCTTCCCCAGGTTTTTACCATTGCTCTCTCCCTCACTTCGTCTCATCTCTACTCAAAATACTCCCAGTGAATGGCATCCTATCATCTGTAAAATTGCAGCCCTTCCCTTTAGCCCACCACACTCTCTCCCTATCCTACTTCATTTTTATTTGATTATTGTCTCTAACAGAATATAAGCTTAGGGAAGGGATTTTTTTCCTCTTATTTCTGTATCTTGCGTGACTACATGGTGGCTGGTACATACTATGTATATAATGAATATTATTTGAATAAATGAATACAATATATATGCTTAACACAAAAGAAATATCAACTCGCTAGGGGCTTTCAGAATTAGGTCACTATAAATTTTTATCTTTAAATAAAAAATATAACTTCAAATACTTTGCTCCCTTTCTCATGTGGACATGATGAAATCATCCCAGTTATTCCTCAGGAAGGTATAACCCATGGTAATATAAGAGAATGCTTTCAGTTTCTTTGGCAGGGCAATATTCTCCTATTTTGACTGATTCCATTGTCTTTGGAAGATGGCTTTATACATCCTAAACTTCTCTGTTTTACCCATCATTCTGGCATTTTATTAACAAGACTATTACAGTAAAAAGAACAACAAAGTAAAATAATACCTCTGGAATGTTTTAGAGATAGCTCATAAATACTGAAAGCCACTAGATTATAGTTAAGTGAAAAAATAATTTTTTATTTGGAAATATAATGGTTGATTAATTTTCTGACACAAATTTTGAGAGAGACTATAGGTCTTTTGACTAATAGATACTTTAATTTCTAAAATAATAAAGCAAGGATATCATAGGGATATTATCTCCCAAGAGGAATAACATGTGCCGATTATCTTCTGTGCTCCTGGTAGCATGTGCAGTATTTTATAGACATGTAAGGAGTTATGTCTCAGATCTTACTGCAACACCAGTAATCTTCCTGCTTAACTTTTACTTCTCTCCATCAAAAAAAAAAAGTTATGAAAAAAGTCAGTAGGCATCTAAATGCATTGAAAATGAGTCGCTCATTTACTGGGCACAGTGAGGTAAACTACAACTCCTTGAGCAGAGTTAGATGAATGACCCAAAGCAAGCACACTAGGAACACTTACTCAGCTTGGACTGCAACTCTGCATTCATCTCTTCAAAGCTGTCGGCACCAGTCATGAAACTCTCATAGCATTTTATTGTGTAGTCCAAAAACAACTGTTAGGTTAAGCAGACATAAAAACAAAGCCATGATTCTCTATTTAGTTTGTTTCACTTTTCTAAGTGGAAATTTAAATTTGAATTAAAAAAATAAAAGTCAGGAATACTAAGTGGTTATATGAACTCTCGTAAATGAGACACAAACCTAGGAATATCATTAATTATTCTGCACAGATTTACTCAGTCTGCTACTTCTAAAGTGAATCATGAGGACGAAAAGAACACAAATTTGGATGAAGGCGATATTTAGTAAACAGCAAAAAAAACAAAACAAAACCAACAACCCATACCTTGAGGATTTTGAGGTCAAAGAAGCTTATTAATAAATATAATTCAACATAAAATGTATAAACTTAAGCATCCTTAGGGATAATCTAACATAAAAAATTTAAATGAACTGCTGATCATTTAAGTCCAATTAAACTGACAAGGTCTAGTTGTGAAAACTAGAATGTAATGAATACAGGTTATAATATACATCAGGCAAAAAAAGGGTATGATTAATAAACATCTAAACAGTAGAATATTAGTAGCACTTTTAATATTTATCCAAGAGAAAACAACACTAAATTTTGCAGTTATGAGGAGTTTTAGTCACTGAGGATGTGTACTTTGTTAGGAGGCATGGATGACTAATGAGAATTTTCCACAGCCTAGATTAAACATCCCTCAAGACAAGCCAATTCCCTTTGTGCTGCATCTCTGCTTACTAAGCAACCTTCTTATTACCTCGTTGATATGGAAGGGGTATCCTGAACAGGCAGAAAGAGTAATCCTGTAACTGGAAAGATGTATCATTGGTGGTACATTTATACATTTCCATTCTTCAAGTGTAAATTTGGTAATTGTGAATCAGCTTCCTTAAGCTTGGTCAGTTTTGATTTTGCAGATTAAAAAAAAAAATTGAGTTTCTAGATCCACAAGGCTGAAGCTCAGAATCTGGTGAAATTGGATACTTTGATAACTTTTAATTAAAATAAAAATTAATTTTTAATTTAAAATTAAAAAAATTAAAAATAGCACTTTATAGTTTCCAAAGTGCTTCTACATTGTCATCTGAAATAATAGCTAAAATACCAAGAATAACTTTTACTGGTTTAACCTTTAGTTTGGATAAATATCAAGAAATTTACTATTTAATAATTTAGGAGATGTTATAATTTTATTTGGGTGAAAACTGAGGTACAAATAAATTTAGTTTAGGACACATACTGCAGCATAGAGGAGAATTCTCACAAGAGGATCAAAGGCTTTCTAGCTGCTTCTCCAGCAGGGATCACTGATGGAGTAGTTAGAGGGGTATGGTATTCTTTTTTTTTTTTTTCTTATTGATGGTATTCTTTATTTAAAAAAAAAAGGCAAAACAATACCACGCTTGTCAGTCAATATCTGTGAACTATTTCCCATATAGTAAGAAAAGATGAAGGTGAAGTTATTTCCACTTTTTTTTTTTTTGTCTTCTTAGGGTTGCACCTGCAGCATATGGAAGTTCCTAGGCTAGGGTTGAATTGGAGCTACAGCTGCTGACCTACACCACAGCTCACAGCAACGCCGGATCCCTGATCCACTGAGTGAGGCCAGAGATTGAACCTGCAACCTCATGGATTCTAGTTGGATTCGTTTCCATTGTGTCACAAAGGGAACTTATATCCACTTTCTTTTAATGACAAATACTCCAAAAAGTAAAGATCAGTATTAGAACAGAAAATATAAATATAAGCTAGGGGACATGAATGTTTAATCTCAGTATTATAAATTTATTTCTTGGAGTTGGTATTTGTTCCATTTGGATATATAAATTTGTGTATTTTAGGAAATAGGGTAGGGTTAATCACATAGTTTAGGCTTCAATAAAGTATAGTTTTGGGATCAATATAAACTATCTATTTGTTTTTATTTTGATCACTTTTGGAAGGGGCAACTCAAAGTGGCAATATGCCTAACTGAAAAGGTCAAAACAAAACAAAAACCCCCATGCCATCTATTTTAAGACTCTGTCTTTTATACTTTGTGTAAATAAAATATATTAAAATAATGATGCCATTGGGGGTTTGGGATGGAAATGCTATAAAACTGGGTCGTGATAATCACTATACAACTACAAATGTAATAAAATTCATTGAGTAATTTAAAATAAATAAATAGGCATTATAATAGGATTGTTACAGGAATCTGAATTAGTCTGATTAAGAACTAAGCTTCTATATCCAATCACTTGTGATAGAACATGATGGAAGAAAAAGAATGTATGAGAAAAAGAATGTATATATGTATGACGAGGTCACTTTGTTGTACAGAAGAAATTGACAGAACATTGTAAATCAATTATACTTTAATAAAAAAATCTTTTTAAAAAAGAACTAAAGAAAAAAATGATGCCAGTATTGACGTCTTCTAAAAGGTAGAGAAAAAGAAATATGTCCATACATATATCAATAATATGTTATGATTTAATTTCAATTGCCTTGCCTTTTTTACTTACTTAACATTTTCAAATTTATGTGCCCAGTGAATTTTAGGAAACTACAGTCACACTGTAGAGTAAAGAGTAAGTACTATTTACTTACAAGAGTAAATCTATTGACTAACACTTTAAAAAATCAGCTTTAGAAGATTTTCAGGAAGGAAAAAGACGTTGTACAAAAGAATATATTAATTTCAACAAGTACACATTTAGTGAATAATATTAAGATAACTCTAATGTTCATGGTAATATAAGGTACCTTATTGTGCATAATTCCATCTTCAGTTTCTTCTCCCCAAGGCTGCCCATCATCAAATAAGGGTGAACTTTCTTTCATGGCAGTATGTAACTATGTAGTACAAAAACAACATATTAAGTTAAAGTTTATGAAGAAAACACACAGCTTTCATGTGTGTCAAATTTGTTTTTTAGTGTCATTTTTTAGAGGCATTTACATTAGTGCATGACTGAAAGTCTCTTGAGAGGTTATTACTTTAAAACTTAAAATATAATCTTTTTGATATTTTAGTAACCACATTCCTCAGGATTAAAAAAGTATGGCTCCATATTTAGTTCTATAGAGAAAAATATGCTGACTTTTTACACTACTATTAAAACCTACTATGAGCATACATATATATTTTAATAAAATCCTGAGAATCCGAAAAGAAGCCTGTCACATAAAAGGTGAATCAGTAAAATAATCTTTTATATGAACTTAATTTTGGTGCTCAGATATCCAATGACTCCTTCTGAATGTTTAAACATGCACTTTATTTTTTACTTTTTTTGTCTTTTTGCCTTTTCTAGGGCCGCACCTGCAGCATATGGAGGTTCCCAGGCTAGGGGAACAATGGGAACTCCTAAACATGCACTTTAGATTGAAATTTATAATTTATTAAATTTCCTCAGAAATACAAACGTTTAAGGTTGAAAGTGATTAAATTATAGCAAAGCTCCAAGCTATAATTAACAAGCTAGGAGTTCCTGTCGTGGCTCAGTGGTTAATGAATCCAACTGGGAACCATGAGGTTGAGGGTTCGATTCCCTGGCCTCTCTCAGTGGGTTAAGGATCTGGTGTTGCCATGAGCTGTGGTGTAGGTCACAGACGCGACTTGGATCCCGCGTTGCTGTGGCTATGGTGTAAGCTGGCAGCTGTAGTTCTGATTAGACTCCTAGCCTGGGAACCTCCATATGCCATGGGTGCCACCCTAGGAAAAAAAGACATTTAAAAAAAAAGCTAAAAGGAAAAATACCTACAGGTTTTTAAAACACAGAAATTCGATGTTGGAACACTTGTTTCTATAACGTGTTTTAAAAACATAGCCTTTCAAAAATGAAAACGCTATGAAACATCAAGATACAAATGTATACTTAGTATAATGAACATTAAGTCCTAAAAAAAGGACTATGCACTAGGAGTATAAAAGAATTTGGTTTCTGCTATTAGTATTTCACTAATTTTCTTTTTCTTTCTTTCCATTCTTTTTTTTTTGCCTTTTTAGGGCCACATTCGCAGCATATGGAGGTTCCCAGGCTAGGGGTCGAACTGGAGCTACAGCTGCCAGCCTACACCACAGCTGCAGCAACAACAGATCCAAGTCGTGTCTGTGGCCTACTCCACAGCTCACGGCAACGCCATGGATCCTTAACCTAAATAGCGAGGCCAAGGATTGAATTTGCAACCTCAGCGTTCCTAGTCAGATTCATTTCTGCTGTGCCACAACAGGAACTCCAGTATTTCACTAATTTTCTTATGCTAGTTCTCACATATAGGGTTGCTGAGTGGGGATACTGTTCGTGGTCTAGAGTAGGTTGCCCTATCTGCTACTTTCTTATTCCAAAGGCACTCTTAAGACTTTCTTTCTACCTAGGGTGGATGCAGGCAAGCTCTATTAAATCATCCTTTACCTTCTTCCTCTGACAAGGCCTCAGATGACAATCAGATTGAATAAAGTCTGAAGCACAGGTAGGGCAGAGCCTAAGATGAAGAACAGAAACCACTACCTTGTCATCAGGGTAGAGAGAGACAGAATTTCTATTGCCTTATCAAAGGTCCTTGTGAAAACTCTTGCTACTCTGCAAGATTCAAGGAGAGCCTCACACAGGGACAGATAGACTCCCTGGGAACTATCGGAAAGACTCTTACTACAAGAACTGAAAGTTTTTCTGAGGAGATTTGGTTGAAACAGTTTCAACCTGAAATTGCATAGAGATAATAAGAAATACGGATTTGAGTAATTCTTTTTTTTTTAAGCTAAAGGTGGCATTTCCCAATACACACACTACCACTTCTCAGTATTGTAAAAGGAGAAAAGGACTTGGAGGGTTCTTGTCCACTTTGATCATGAACCAAAAAGCTAATCACAGGAGTTCCCATTGTGGTGCAGTGGTTAAAGAATCTGACTAGGAACCATGAGGTTGCAGGTTTCATTCCTAGCCTTTCTCAGTGGGTTAACGATCTGGCATTGCCGTGAGCTCTGGTGTAGGTTGCAGATGTGGCTTGGATCCCGAGTTGTGGTGGCTGTGGCATTGGCCAGCAGCTGCAGCTCTGATTGGACCCCTAGCCTAGGAACCGCCACATAATGCTGGTGCAGACCTAAAAAAAAAAAAAAGGGAAAGAAAGAAAGAAGGCTAATCACAGAGCTCTTGGAGTGTATGCATGCACCCTCCTATTCATGCTCTGGTAGAGAAGACAGGGTAACTTTGGCAAAACTGCTATCAAACACTGTAATAAGGATGTGCTAAGCTCTGTGTTAGGAGGCATAATGAGAGTGAGGGAAGAAATAAAACTTTAACATTAACAAACTGAATTCAGGTATAGCAAAGGAATAATCAACAATCAACAGTGACCAGACAGAGGCTGTTAGGGAACCAATATCATATCATATCATGAGAAAAATATAATGATCTCAACAGACTCTATAAAAGCATATGATAACCTTCAACGATCATTCCTTTTTTTTTTTTTTTTTAAAGGGCTGCACCCATTGCATATGGAGGTTCCCAGGCTAGGGGTTCAACTGGAGCAGTAATAATTAGGTAATTCAATAAGGGCAACATAAAAAACTCTCTTATCAATAACCTTAGAAATACAATGAAAAAAAAATTTTAAAAGCCCGTGCATCAGAGAAACAAAACACATGGAATTTACCTAATAAAAATATGTTGCCTGATAAGACTAAATATTGTCAAGATGGTAATTTCTTCCCAATACATCTAAGAAATCAATTCATTAACAATAAAAAACAATCACAAGATATATTTTGAAATTTAAAAAAAAAAAGTGAGGAAGAACAGCTTGGAAAATTGTGAAAAGCAGTTAAGAATCTTCTACTATAGGAGTTCTCTGGTGGCTGAGCAGGTTAAAGATCTGATGTTGTCACTGCTGTGGCTCGAGTTTGATCCCTGGCCTGGGAACTTCCATATGCTGTGGTTGTGGCCAAAAAGAAAAAGTATCTTCTACATAAAATATATTAGAAAGGTATAAGAATTATAACAGTTATAAGATAGTGATAGGAAAAAAGAGAGAACATATGTTTAAGAACATACTGGTGACAATTCAAAAATGTGAAGGGGGTGATGTCAAGATGTAGAAATAGGTCTTTTCCCAGTTAAAAATACAAAGGATCATAAAAGGCTACTATGAACAATGATATGCCAACAAACTAGACAACCTAGAAGAAAAAGATAAATTCTTAGAAACATACAACCTAGCAAGACTGAAACAGATAGAAATAGAAGAATTTGAACAGACTAATGAAATACTTTAAAAAGGTCATTCCACATGGTTCAGTGGGATTTACTGTAGGATTCAAAGATGTCAACACATGCAAATCAATAAATGTGACACACCTCATTAGCAGAATAAAGAAAAAAATCATATGATAACAGAGAAAATGCATTTGACAAAATTCAATATCCCTTCAAAATAAAAACTCTCAAATTGTATACAGAGGAAATGTATCTCTGCATAATTAAGCCCATATACGACAAGACCACAAATAACATTATACTCAAAGGTGAAAAGTTGAAAGCGGTTACACTATGATCAGGAACAAGATAAGGATGCCTACTGATGACACAGTACTGGAAGTCCTAGCCAGAGCAATTATGGAAGACAAAGAAATAAAAAGCGTCAGAATTGGAATGGAAGATGTAAAATTATTTCTATTTGCAGATTACATGGTTTTATAGAGAGAAAATCCTAAAGACACCTCAAAAAAAAAAAACTACAAACTTATCTAATCAACATATTTAGTAAAGTTGCAAGATACAAAATTAAAATACAAAAACCAGTGGCATTTCTATATACTAATGACAAATTATCTGAAAAAGAAAAAAGGAAAACGCTATCGTTTACAACAGTATCAAAGCAATAAAATACTTAGGAGCAAATTTAACCGAGGTGAAAGACATCTCACTGAAAAGTATAGGACATTGATGAAAGAAACTGAAGATACAAATAGTCCATGTTTATGGCTTGGAAGAACTGATATTGTTAAAATGTCCATACCACCCCAAACTATGTATAGCTTGATGCAAAGCCTATCAGGATTCCAATGGCATATATATAACAAGAGTAAACAATTCTAAAATTTATGTGGAACCACAGAAGACCACGAGTTAGCCACAGAATCCTGAGAAAGCACAAAAAAGTAGGAGGCAACACAGTTCCTAAATTTAAGCTATATTATAAAGAT
Source organism: Catagonus wagneri (assembly GCA_004024745.2). NCBI lineage: Eukaryota > Metazoa > Chordata > Mammalia > Artiodactyla > Tayassuidae > Catagonus > Catagonus wagneri. Next base: position 14,179,290 of record PVHT021183608.1, on the reverse strand, counting down.
ACAGCAATCAAAAGAGTTATGGTACTAGCATAAAAACAGACACATAGGCCAATGGAACAGAACAGAGAGCCTCAAAATAAACCCATGTATATACAGTCAACCAATATTTGACAAGAGAGCCAAGAATACTCAATGGTAAAAAGTCTCACCGATAAATGGTGCTGGGAAAATTGGATATTCACATTAAGAGAATGAAACTAGACTCCTGTCTTACACCACTCACAAAAGTTAACTTGAATTGGATTTGACTTAATTGTAAGACTTGAAACCATAAAACTCCTAGAAGAAAACATAGGCATTAAGCTCCCTGACACTGGCAAAGATTTTTTGGATTTGAAATCAAAAGCAAAGGCAACAAAAGCAAAAATAAAGTGGGGCTACATTAAACTAAAAGGTTTCTGCAGAGCAAAAATGATTAACAAAATGAAAGGGTAACCTATGGAATATGAGAAAATATTTGCAAATCATTTATCTGGTAAGGTGTCAACAATCAAAATATATAAATAAGTTATACATCAATAGCAAAGAAATAATGACATTAAAAAAAATGGGCAAAATACCCAAATAGGCATTTTTCCAAAGATATTCAAATGGCCAACAGGTACTCAACAACATGAGTCATCAGGGAAATGCAAGTCAAAACCACAGTGAAAACCTCATATCTGTGAGAATGGTTTGCATCAAAAAGACAAGAGAAACACTGGCAAGGATGTAGAGAAAAGGGAACCCTTGTACACTTTTGGTGTAATTGTAAATTGATACAACTACCATAGAAAACACTGATTTCCAAGGAGGTTCCTGAAGAAAGTAAAAACAGAATTGCTATATGATGCAGCAAATCCACTTTCAGATACATATATTTGAAGGAAACAAAATCACTCTACTGAAGAGATACGTGCAAACATACGTTCAAAGTGGCCTTATTTACAATAGCCAAGACATGGAAACAACCTAGGCATCCAGAGACAGATAAATGGATTAAAAAAATGTGGTATATGTGTATACATACACACAGTGGAATATTATTCAACCATAAAAAGAAAGAAATCCTGCCATTTGTGACAACATGGATGGATCTTGGGGGCAGTACTCTCAGGGAAATAAGTCAGACAGAAAAAGACAAATATTGCATAATCTCACATACAAGTGGAGTTTTGAAAAAACAGAACAAAAAAAAGAGATCATACTTGGGTTTACAGAGGCAGGAAGTTGGGAGTGGGAGAATTGGATGGAGGTTGAAATGTACGAACTTATAGCTATAAGGAAAAAAAGGCCTGGGAATATAATGTACAACATGATATTCACAGAGCAAACACTACCGTTTGATATATTTGAAAGTTGCTAGGAAAGTAAATTCTAAAAGATCTCAGCATAAGAAAAAAACTACTTCTTTTCCCTTTTTTTTTCTTGGCATCTATATGAGATGACAGATGTTAATTAAAGTTACTGTGATAATCATTTTTTAATACCTGTAAGCTAAGTAATTATGTTGCACACCATAAATTTATAGTTCTGTATGTTAATTATATCTCAACAAAATTAAAGAAAAATGCAAAAAATAAAATAAAATAAAAAGCACAGGAGAAAGATGGGTTATTCAATAAAAAATATTAACAGTGCTGTCACTACAGTGGCTTTGGGTTGCTGCTGTAGTGTGGGGTTGATCTCTGACCCAGAAACTTCCACATGTTGTGGGTGTAGCCAAAAAAACAAAAACAAAAACAAAACAAGTATTGAGAAATGTGAGTCACTGAAAATAAAAATTCCCTTTTCTTTAAAGTTGAAATAAACTGTAGATGGTTTAAAGTTTAAACACTATACAAAGAAGCCATAAAAATACTAGGCAAAAAGTGGAACACTTTTTTAAGACACTGGAGTAAAGGAGACCATCCCAAGTGTGGCTAATTTTCTTAGATTCTGTTAAGAATAAGAAACCTATGTAAGGTCTCTCATTGCTTCTTACATTGCTATAGTGCTCAGTTGCACCATCTCAAACAAATTAAGACAGGAAGGAGGGGATTTCAACCTATATGATGGACATGGAGGCATCTCAAGAGGTGCCTCTGGACAGAAGCTGTAACAGGTACTCCATACAGCGGCTCCTGCATCAATGTGGAAATGCTGTCTCCCAACCACATAACAATAACCTAAGCTGCCTAGGCAAACAAGGGTAAAGTGTTTTAATGACAAGAGGGGTATTTGGAGATAAGAGCAGAGGTGGTTACTCAATGCTGACATGTATCACGGAGGGGAGACAAACTGAATGCCTAAACGTTGTACATAAAGTTCAGTAAAACCTAAGTGGTATTAACGGATTATGGTATTGGATTTTTACTACTACCTTGAAAACTGGTGGTGCTGAATGTGCCCGTATATCTCCTGGGTCAACAGCCACTTAATGCCTGCCTGCATTTAGTTATGGGCTTGCTGATGGCCAAGAGAATGTCGGAAGAAAGTATTAGTTTTAAGGATTCCTGCACTAAGTAGGAAAGGAAAGCTACAAAAGGAAGAGACTGCATAGGTCAGATAAAATTGTTTCTAAACAATCCAGATATAGCACATAAGTCAAAAGGAAAAATAGGGAAAAATATTTGTACCATATACACGAAGGCTTATTTACCCAATTCAACTATTTTTGACATACAGAATGGCGCTCTTGCAAATAAACAAGAAAAAAGAAAAAAGGCAAAAGACATGAATAGGCAGTTATAATAAATATGAAAAAGATTCATGTTTAAAAACAAAAACAGAATATATTGTTTTTCGTTATCACTTATTAAAAACATCAATAAGCTTAATATATAGGGAGTTCAATGTATAAAGGATTAAATTAATAGCAGAAAAAAATAATGAAATATATAATAGGCCAAAAAAGCACATACAAGCAAGTTATAAGGAACAGCAATGATAATGATAAACCATACAAAAACATAATCACTTCAGTAATATATTAAAATGAGCTACTTTTCCACTTCCCAAATGGATAAAGATTTTAAAACAGTAACGCCCATCACATGGGGAGATGAGTATTCTAAGACATCGTTCAGGAGCTTTTAACTGATGCAATTTTTCTGGAGGGAAATTTTTTTAAGGGCCACACCTGTGGCATATGGAGGTTCCCAAGCTGGGGTTGAACTGGAGCTACAGCTGCCGGCCTACACCATAGCCACTGCAACATGGGATCCCAGCCACATCTGTGACCTACACCACAGCTCACAGCAATGCCAGATCCTTAATGCACTGAATGAGACCAGGTATCCAACCTGCATATTCAGATACTAGATGGGTTTGTTAACCACTGAGCTGCGACGGGAACTCCCCTGGAGGGAAATTTGTCAATATATGTCAAGGGTTTGAGATATACACATAATCTGCACAGCAAAAATGTAACTTTAAAGTTATATCCCAAGGAAATGTTTTGTCTCTGAGTTGTGGGATTATGAGTGTACCAATTTCTGTGTATGCTTTTTTGTAGTTTCCAAAACTTTTTGCAATGAATATGGACTTTAAATATAAAGGGTAGGAGTCTCTGTCCTGGCGCAGAGGAAACGAATCTGACTAGGAACCATGAGGTTATGGGTTCAATCCTTGGCCTTGCTCAGTGGGTTAAGGATCTGGGGTTGCTGTGAGCTATGGTGTAGGTTGCAGAGGCAGCTCGGATCCAGCATTGCTGTGACTGTGGTATAGGCCGGCAGCTGCAGCTCTGATTCGAACCCTAGCCTGAGAACATCCATATGCTGGGGGTGTAGCCCTAAAAAGCAAAATAAATGAGTAAGTAAGTAAATAAAAAAATAAATGAGGGGAAAAACCAAATAAATGTTATGGGAGAAATTCCAACTGATTTAGTGTTTTGCTTTGTTTTTTTGAGCTGTAAAACTGTATGAAAACAAATGATTTCCTTGCCAATGTGACATTTCCTTCTCTCACCTCTGGAATCATGTGTTAACATTTTGGTGAACTTTATTAAAGACATAAATTGAAAAGTGAATACTGATACAGACTTAATACACAGATAACTGGTAAAAGCAAGACTGAGAGAGAAATAGAAACATTTTGAAGAAAAACAATTTTTCCTATGTGTATATTTAAAATGAGAAATCAAATACCTTGATGCAGTCTATGAGCCAAACCAAGGCTGCCACAATGTGAGGCCAGGTGTGAGGGGCGCCCACTGTATACATGGAGCTTTTGGATAATGCAAAAGGATACCTATGAAAAATTATAAAAAATAAGCTAGTATTTTAATCTTGCGAAAATAATGGCTAAATTAAGCAAGATGTTACATTAAAAAAAAATTCTACGTGTCTACCAACAGTGTTGTTTAGAAGTGAGATATTTGTTGCGATTCACCACTTTGCCATCTTACTCTCAGATATTTTGTATTTTTTTTGGTTTCTTTTCTGCAGATTACTTTGTACATATGTCCCCTAAGCTGAAGAACTTGATTTACAACCAATATGTTGAACTTCTCAATTCCAATGTACCTCAAAAAAACCACAGGTATGTATTTCCCCTTCTCAAATCCATTTCCCTGGGGTTTATTACACACAGGCTTTTTTTGGACATTACTTCACTCTATGCTCATCAGGCTTTCAATCCTTTCTTTTCTGTTTCTATAATATGTGTATCCAACCCATCCTGTCTATTCTGCTTTATATCAGTAGCTGAGGGCTTTATGATCATCTGTAGTTCAGTGATAATGTCCAAACGGCTGTTTTTTTGCCTTGTCAATTTATCTTTCATATGTTGCCCACATTTTCTTAATTCCAACAATCTCTCTAGGCTAACAAGAAATATAACATACAAACCCAAGATCTTTAAAGATTCTTGGAACCTCTTCTTCAAACTTTGTGTCAGGAAGTTCATATGAAGGGCAGAGGAAGCCATAAAGAAAAGTGAAGATCTTTAAGAAGTCTTTAACAGAAGGAGCTTGCAGTGATTTCATGGATACGCTATATGCATAACCGTTTTCTGAAAGAAACTACAATAACTTTTATGAAACTCAAACATTTTATAATAGGAAAATTATTGAAAAATACTTGAGACCACTCACAACTCAGCATATTTAAGATTATAAAATACCTCACAGAGTTGTCGAATACATTGCTGAATGAATGCTTTGTCATTAAGTGGCCTTGGGTCCTTGATTTTTTCAGAAGTGGAAAATATGCCAAATTGACTATTTCGGGATCCATGTCCACTGGTTCTGGAAAATGTATTTTTTATAAGTTAGTCAAAACTATTTCTTTCTATGGTCAAGCCCAAATTATTTCAAGGTAATTTTACATTTTAACATCAGCATCAAACATTAAAGTTCAATTCTTCGTTTTTTTTATTTAACTAAACAGATTTCTCTTAATTAAAGCAGAACAAATAATGAAGAATAAAGTATAAGAAGAGGTGGGAGGAAAAACACACTTCTAGTGCTTTGCATTACGAACACATACACTCGCCTTTAAAAATGTGCATTTTGAATCTACTAGATCTTCTGCATCAACCATTCTCCACGTCTATTCAACACAAATCTTTTCAACATCTTACTTAACCCTCCATGGTCACTCCTTCACTTCTAGCCCCTTTATTTTCTATTTTTTTTTTTTTTTTTGGAGAAAGTTTTTTTTTAAATTACTAAATGAATTATAATTATAAAAGAATCTTCCACAAATTAAAATACTGAAGCATTCAACTTATAGCTTAAAAACATAGGGTTTTGAACAAGAGTCTGTGGTTAAAAACTCTCTGTGATTAGTCCAATGACCTTGGGTAAACTACTTAACCTCTCTGTGCTACAATTTTCTTTTTTTTAAGTTTTATTTTTTTACTTTACTTATTTTGCTTTTTTGGGCCAGACCTGAGGCATGTGGAGGTTCCCAGGCTAGGGGTCTAATCAGAGCTACAGCTGCCCACCTACACGACACTCACTGCAATGCAGGATCCGAGCCTCATCTGTGAACTACACCAAACTCACGGTAACACCAGATTCTTAATGGACTGGGTGAGGCCAGAGATCAAACCCACAAGCTCATGGTTCCTAGTCGGATTCGTTTCTGCTGCACCACGATGGGAACTCCTCAATTTTCTTATCAATAAAATGAAGAAAATAACAGTACCTAGTCATAGGGCAGTTCTGAGAGCTGATTAACAGATATAAAGTAGCACTAAAACAGTATCTGGCATATTAACATGTTCAGCAAATGTTAGATTTTATAATCACTATTATCATTATCTCTCAAGTTAAACTCTGAGATGAAAGTTACATTATAAAAATGCCTTAAAGAGTTCCAGTTGGTTAAGACACAGTGTCTATGAGGATGTGGGTGTGAACCCTGGCCTCACTCAGTGGGTTAAGGATCTGGCATTGCTGCAAGCTGTGGTATAGGTCACAGATGTAGCCTGGATCCAGTGTGGTTGTCTGTGGCACAGGCCAGCAGCTGCAGCTCCAATTCGACCCCCCAGCCCTAGAACTTCCTTAAGCCCCAGGTGTGGCCCTAAAAAGAAAGAAAAAAAATGACATAAGACTTTCATCAACTAGAATGAATACCAGAAACAGTTTAACTTGGTTTCATGACAAAGACTTTTCATAGGGTAACATAAGCCATTTCTAAATATATTTAAAGCAATTAAACAAACACTTCTCTTAAAGTTTTGTTTTGGTGAGATAAGTTTATTTCGGAATTGGGCAGTTCTTAGAAAAATAACTTTACTGAGGTATAATTTGCTTAGAATAAAGTGCACTGGTTTAAATGTACAGTTTGATGAGATTTGACAATGTATATATCTGTGTAATGTCCATTATGATCAAGATATGAAACATTTCCATCTCCCAAAAGTCTTATACCCTTTAACAGTCAACCCTTACCCCACCCCCAGCACAGATAGCCCCTGATCTACTCTAGACAATGGTTCTCAAAGTGTCATGCAGAGGACCTGGGAAGTCAAAACTATTTTTACAATAAAATTGAGATAGTATTTGCCCCTTTCATTCTCATTCTCAGTGGCGTTTTCTATAAGCTGACTACATGATGTAAGATATTGTAAGATCTTACTGAATGCAGCAGTAGATATGAGAATCTAGCTATCTCCTATTAAGCCAGACATTAAAGAGATTTGCAAAAGTGTAAAACAATGTCACTTTTCTTAATGAAAGTTTTTTTGGAAATTCTGTTAAAAAATTAAAGCATGGTATTTACGTTAACATGTAATGGGTTATTATTTTATTTTATTTGGGTTATTGTTATTTTAAATTGAATTAGTACATAATAAATTTTTTTCTCAGTTTAAATTTCTAATGTGGTTAATATTAATAGATACAGTTTACAAAATAAAAGCGCTTTGGATTCCTTAATACTTAAGAGTATAAAAAAGTCTGTAATTAAAATGTTGGACTAGATGATGGTTCCTAATTTTAAATGCTGTGATTTCACAGTATCTGAAAGCTACCCAGAGAATTTTCAATCAAATACTCACTTGAAACAACAAGACAGTGGTCTGAATGTGCTCATATATGTCTTAGCATCATCTAAAGCAAATATAACCATTTTAACCAGATGAAAACTAGATTATAACTTTCCCTTGAAAGAGATCATGCCATCTAATTTTTTGTACTTTGACAGCATCTAGCCCAAGGCGTAACTATAAGAATCCCATCATTAGAATTAATAAAAAAATCATTACCTTTTGCCAAATACAGAGAGTTTTCTTTCAGATGCAGGTTTGTTTATATTGAATTTTCCAAAGGTTGACTTCTCTTTGCTTTAAGAATAGGAGAAAAACAAACTCTTAAAATAAATGTAAAAATACAAATTCAAGAAACTTTTGGAAATACATTGGAACCAATACTTCTTCCCCATCACCATAAGAATAATTCAAAATCATGAAAATTTTTAGCATCAATCATAGCTGTTATAAATGGGATAGACTTAAGCATAGTATACGTTTTAACACTAAAATGTTAAAGTAGAAGAAACTCCATACCTATACTGTAATTTTAATTCTCTTAAAATATGTACATTTATGGATAACTTTAAAGGAAAAGACGTTAAAAATAGGAATTTTCAATCATAAACTGATGGCCACATTTAAAATTTTTTCTTTTGAGGCTCACTTTTAATTAGAACAGCTACACTTAAGAACACACATTATGTCAATTACAGACCCAAAACATTGACAAAGCCAGTCTTTTCTTCTTTTGTCTTTTTAGGGCTGCACCTGTGGCATATGGAAGTTCCCAGGCTAGGGGTTGAATCAGAGCTGCAGCTGCTGGCCTATGCTACAGATACAGCAACACGGGAACCAAGCCTTCGAGCTGCATCTGCGACCTACACTGCAGATGCCGGCAATGCCAGATCCTTAACCCACTGAGCGAGGCCAGGGATTGAACCTGCGTCCTCATGGATACCAATAGGGTTCGTTACCACTGAGTCACAACGGGAACTCCAAAAAAAGCAGTTTTTAGCTTCTGGTACAATATAAGGCACAGATCTTTTGGTGTAGGAATGTGCAACAGTTCAAAAATTTCTGATTTCAGAAAAGAAAAATGTATAGATATTTCAAACTCCTAAAAGTAGAAAGGCTCCTACGATGTAAATCTAAGTAATTTAAAAAGAGTTAGCAAGTAACTTGTACTTTAGTAAAAGACAAGGATTCATACAACTCACTTGGGTTAGATTGTAGGAAAATCACTCATACGTAAAAATTAGTTTATGAGAGCAAGTTCTTTTCTTTTCTCATTTTATTTTTAATTTTTAAAAAATCAAAAAATGAAGTATAGTTGATTTACAATGTTTCAGGTATACAGCAGTGATTCATATATATGAATATGATCATATATCATATATGATTCATATATGTATACACACACACACGTCTTCAGATTCTTTCCCATCATAGATTATTACAAGTAATAATAGTAAGTTCTTTTGTGTTCTTTTTTTTGGGGGTGGGTTGGGGACACCTGTGGCAAATGGAAGTTCCCGGGCTAGGGGTCAAATAGGAGCTGCAGCTACTGGTTTACACCACAGCCACAGCAATGCAGGATCTGAGCCACATCTGTGACCTACACCACAACTTAGGGCAACACCAGATCCTTAACCCCCTGAGTGAGGCCAGGGATTGAACCCGCATCCTCATGGATACTAGCGGGGTTCTTAACCTGCTGAGCCACAACGGGGACTCTGGACACCATTTTTTCGTAGTGAATCTTGACAAAATAGTTTGGAGAAGTGGTGTTCTGTAGGTTGCTGCTAAACTGCAGTTAATTGTCAGAGCAGATAATACCTTTGAGAATTCTGCTAGTTGGATCCATCTCAGTAAATTGAAAATTATAGCACAGAATCTGCTTAAACAAGCAACTCAAGAGTAAAGGAGGAAAATAAGAATGAAAGAGCATTGAAGGGGAATTTGCAGTCCTTTAGGGATTGCCTAGCAAAGGATGTGGATTTGGAGACTTAAGTAACAAATGAGAAAAAATATAACACCTAGTAACACGCCCACTTTTAGCCTTCAGTGACTCCAAATTAGTACTACTGGGAACAGACAAGATCCATCACACCACTCATACTATATCTTTGTATTAATCACTTTACAGATTTCTTTGCCAAAGACAATAAGGCATGAGGTACTCACGTTTGAGGGGTATGGAGGCCTTGTTTATTTAAGTCCTGGGATCTTAATTCCTGCATAGAGAGTCGGCCAGCACCACCGGTGGAAACTGAACTCCGTTTCATGCTTATAACCTGTATTCACGAATTTGGTATTAAAAAGGACCATCTTAAACATAGATGGTATGTTAAGCACCAACTATTATTTTTATCCTCAAAGAGAAAGAGCCAAGTTTCATCATTTCTTCAAGATAATCTTTCCTGGGCTATCTTTACTTGTTCATGTAAGGCTAAGTCCTCATTTTCAGGGAATATCTATCTAACGCCATTTAAAAGTATTCAACACACGAACACTTACTGCCTACCATGCACAAGAAGTATGCAAAGCAATGCAAACAATACAAAGGTAAGTTATGACTCCCACCTTCACAAGGGTATTTATGGTAGTTAAAAGGCTGCCTCCTAACTCAGACCACATCACTGCTGTTGGCTGTGTCTCTTTCAATGGGAAGTTAGAGGCTACCTGACAAGAACTACCTGTTTCCTTTTCTTCTGTCTCAGAATTCTGTTTGTTTGCTTTTCCTAAGGTCCATCTCTCTTGCTCTGTCTTTAACCTACTTGTTTCCCATTTATATTCTTCAAATACTGCCCCTCTTGCTTCAGTCTCCCTTCATCACTGGTCTACAGACTACTTCCATTTTCTCAGACCACATTCACACCTTTACCACCCTTTTAACTGAAATGGTTGCCTCCTGGGATACTCTTGATTAACAAATCTTTTGATCCTAACTTATCTCTCAAGCATTAGGTACTATACACCGAGTCCTTCCAGGTCCTGCCCTGGCTTCCAGGAAAGTGGACATTTGTGGTAATCCTTCTACTTCTCCGGGCTCTCCTTTGTCTTTTCAACTGACTGCACTCTTTTCTTCCTTGGCCAACTACTTTCATCTCCAGTATTCGCTTCTACATCTACTAAACTTTTCCATTCTCATCTATATCTTTAGGTCCACTCCCAATCTTCACTTAAAATGTACGCTTAAAATCTGAGGCTGAGACTTCCAGATGTACTCCTTACATGGCCACCAGTATGTTACACCAGTATCTCAAACGCAACACACCAAACAGTCCCTCATCTTGTCCTTCCTCTCTTTGCTCCCGTCAATTCATCCCCTTTTCCTTTCCCCATTCCCTCTTCTCCCCACTAGTATCCCCCTGACCCTCCTTTTCTCCTTTGGGAAATCACCGCCATCAGAAATTTACTGGATTCCGGGAAACTAGCGCCTGGCATAGATTCGGCGGGAGGCGGGTTACGAGAGCAAACACCAAAACGTCGTCCCCCAAGGCCTCCGACTCCAAGGGTTGATGCTGTGGCGTTCCCCCTCCAGACCAGAACTGCCGGAACAAAATTAACCTGAAGTCATTAGTTACCTTTCTTCCAGCTTCCCGACACGAGCCGGCAGCCGAATCTCTGTAAGCCGTGCAATCGCCGGCTAAACCGGACAGCTGCCGCCAAAACACAAACTCCTTTCTCCACCCGCCAGTGCCGTTCGAATTTTAAAAATCTCCGCCGGTGCTGACGTCATCGCGCTGACGTGCGCGCGCGTGCGCAAGCCCCATGCGCCTCTCCCGGGCGCCGGAACTCTGCGTGACGGTGACGTCCCGTCGCCTCACGGGGCGCACAGGCGTCTAATGGTCTCTGGAAGCGTCTTCTAAAGAGTCTGGTCCGATTCCTGTGTTTAGCCGTAAGGACCCAGGCGCTCTAAGCCCTTGGGTAGAGACCTTAGCGCTTCAAGCAGCCCTGGAGCTCTTTTTCTGTACAGCAACGGGGTCGCTCCCGTTGACTCTTAGAAAAGGAGAATTTTTTTTTATTTCCTTTGCCCTGAAAGGAGTGTCTTTCAAGACCACTGTTTAGCTGGGTGCTGTTTCAGGAAGGAAGTCTGGGAAGGCGGCGTGCACTGCACAAGGGAGGCGGTGAGGTAGGAGACAGTGACGGCCTGCTGTGGGTGCAGTCGGCTCCTAGGGTCGCTCTGCGGAGGCGGCCACCAGGGTTCGCGCTCAGAGCTGTACTGCTGTCTAGGGCTCCACGGCCCTCTAGTGGCGGCCTGCGAGGAGTTGGAGGAAGCCGGCGTGAGGCAGAACAGGAGAGAGAAGTGTACTTAATTTGGGGCACGTTACCATTCTTGGCCGAGTTTCAGTCTTCTGTCTACGTTTAGCTGTCACTACCATTTCAGGACCTCCTCACCACAACTGATAACTCGGAAGGGAGGACTGAGAACAGAATTGTTATAACCCGTAGCATTTATTTGAGCACTTGCTTTGTGCCAGAGTCCGTGCAGTACAAACACTTCCTGTCGATTATCTCATTTAATTCCCTGAGCTGCCCTCTGAGATGTCCTAAAAATGATGAAATTAAGGCTCACTGAGATCAATAACTTGTCCGTGCTCATACCGCTAATGTATGGAGTTAGATTTTATATCTAAATGCTCCTGTTATTAAGTACTGTTAACCACTTGATGTATTTCTTTTTCTATACCGCTCTTAAGTTCTCCACTGCACTAGATTTAATAAGCAATCCAGAACTAAAAGCCATCTTTTTAAAACAAATAAGGTAGTTTTTTATTTACAAAACAGACTCACAGACTTAAAAAAACACGTTTATGGTTATCAGAGGGGATGGGGGTAGGAGATACATTAGGAGTTTGCGATTAACACATACACAGTGCTATGTATAAAGTAGACAACAACAAGGATCTACTGTATTGCACAGGGAACTATAGTCAATGTCTTGTAATAACCTATAATGGAAAAGAACCTGAAAAAGAATCACTTTGCTGTACACTTAAAGCTAACTCAGCATTGTAAGTTAACTATACTTCAGTTTTAAAAACGGTTAAAAAAAACAGGGAAGTTTGGAAAAGCCTAGTTGTCAGAGGAGGACTGCTCAGGACCAGTTACAGATCCGGACTCTTAACCTTGCCATTTTGCTAGGGGTTAGTGCTTCTGATGTGCTATTAAAAATTGCCTTTTACTCTGCTTTTTTGCCCTTTCTGCCCTCATTGGTGTCAGTGAGTAGTAGAGTAGTGATACTGGAGAATGGGCCCACTTACTATGGCAAATGTAGTTTGAGAAAAACAAAGGCTGATGTGCTAACAAAGGCTGATGTTCTAACAACTCCTCTGGTGATTCTGTGACCTTCTCTAGATTTAACTCATTAAAAAGGCTGAATTCTCATAGGTAGTGTAATACTCTTCGCTCTGCAAGACACTCACCTTTTAAGGATTGAGTGTCTTTTCGACTTGGAGTATTTAAACCTAGTAGCTAGGTCTAAGTACCAAGCAGGAGGTTGTATAGAGGGCTTGGGGAGATAGGAGGATCTAACTGGGATTTCAGAAATAAGATCAGGTTTTAACTCTCTTTGGTCAATTGCCTGAAAATTTTGAGTTTTTAACCCTGAAATTAAAAGTTTATATTAAAATGCGATTTTCCTTAGTCTTGCTAGGTAACATGAACATATGCAGTTTAAATTCTCTTTTGCATACATGCCAGGTTTATATACTTGCACATCAAATCTGCATGTGTATGAAGTAATTTTTATTGAAAAACAGGGTATTTAAGAACTTAATCAGGAAAGTTGGGTTTTGCTTCTAGTCTCTAATTCCCAGAGTTTTTGTTTTTGAAGAAAGAGAATGTCTGTGGTGCACCAGCTATCGCCAGGATGGTTACTGGATCATCTTTCTTTCATTAACAAGATAAGCTATGAACTTCACCAGCATCATGAGCCTTGTTGCAGTAAAAATGAGCCTACATCTGTTCACCTTGATTCTCTTCACAAGGATTCTGTGTCCTCTTTTGGAGCCTCTCCTACGTTTATTGCTTCTTCCACTAACCCAGAGAATGATGATGGAGGAAATGGTGAAGTGTCCATACAGAAATATGTTTTTCGATCTGAGCTGTTTAATGTCACCAAACCTTACATAACTTCTGCTGTTCACAAAGAATGCCAACAAAGTAGTGAAAAGGAAGATCTAGCAAATGATGTTAAGAAAGAAGTCTCCATTTCTATTAAGGGGAAGGTAATAAGTTTTAAGAAATTTTAATTTTCCTACAGACAACAAATTTATTAGTCCAGTTTTTTAAATATCTTGTGATTTTTTAAGTGTAAAGAATAATCAATAAAGCATAATAAGGCTTTAGCATATCCAAAGTAATTTTTAACTTTTTACTAACATTCTATCATTCTTAAAAGACCCAATTTGTATATTTCGAAAGTAAGCAAAGTTGATTCAAAAGTGAATGCTTTGTTAAGAGCAAACAAAACTAAATGACAACAACAAAAAAGCCCTATTTGCCCAGGCTTTCGTATTAATTGTGGGTTTTTACACTTATTTTTACTTAAAAACTCATTTCTCTGTAAAATTCTAAAGCAGTATGTAGATTTTGGGGGAATTACAGAGACCTGTCATTTGGGTATAAGCTTGTATAATAAATGTTTGGAAGAAGGGTGATATTTTTGAAAGATTTCTAGTGATAGAAGTAGAAAACTGCTATGGAAAATGTATATATTTTTCAAGTATATATTTTTGGATACATATTGGTGCAATCAAAAGTTTTGAGAATGCCAGATAGTATCAAATTAATTATGCTTTAATAGTCTGACATCTTTGAAGAGTTCAGAGGTGATTATACAAAGTCCATTTCAGACAGATTATGTTAACATTTTCCTTGTTAGAGATAGGAATTACATTCATTATTCACCCAAGAAATATTTGTGATCTTTCACAAAGTGATGAAACAAGATAAATATAATACCTGCCTTCTTGGATCTTATAATTGAGTGGGGAAGAAAGATACTAAATAAGAAAGCATATTGAGAATTAGAAGAAGGAAAGTGTAGAGGGTCCATTTATTTATTCAGCCAACAAACATTTGTTGTTAGCCTTCTAGGAGTTTACCACCATGTAAAATACTGATATTTCAGTAATAAAAAGTGCAAAGTCCCTGTTCTACATTGCAAGGACTTTGCCACCTCTTACATGTTCTTTGCCATGGAGTTTGTTAGATGTAAAACATATTTGTACCTAATCCTCAGATCAAGCATAAAGAGCTATTAAAAGTGCATTTGCAATTTTCTTGATGATAGTACATGGATAGTTTCTGTCCTCATAAATGAAGAAAGTTTAGGAGAATTATACCATATACCAACAGGTAACACTGATTACTCTATACAGTATCACACTTTCCTTGGGTTCCAAGGATGTCATGCTACATTTTATCATATGGTACTAGTTTTTTTTTTTTTTTTTTTTGCCTTCTTTTATCTAGAGCTGCACCTCCGGCATATGAAGGTTCCCAGGCTAGGGGTCTAACAGGAGTTGTAGCTGCCGGCCTTCACCACAGCCACAGCAACGCAGGATCCGAGCCGTGTCTGCAACCTACACCACAGCTCACGGCAACGCCGGATCCTTAACCCACTGAGCAAGGCCAGCGATCAAACCCGCAACCTCATGGTTCTTAGTCGGATTCGTTAACCACTGAGCCACGAAGGGAACTCCCATATGGTACTAGTTTTTAACTTGTAGCAGATAGGGCCTAGGTGACATTTTCTCACCCATTATGTTTGTAGTAATAGCAGTAATAATTATTATTAGAGAAAGTTTACCCCCAAGGCCATACTTTGCATTGATTTTGACCTCAATAGTTAATTATTACCTCTTAAAGAATGAGATACTTAATATAGAAAATGTGATAAAGAGAAAGGATATACTAGTGTATTTCAAAATATCAATATTATGATGGATGGCAACATAATTTTTTCTCTGTAATTTACTCTTTAGAAGCGTAAGAGATGTGTTGTTTTCAATCAAGGTGAATTGGATGCTATGGAGTACCATACAAAGGTAAGGTGTAAAGTGTTCATCAGTGATATTGGAGGGTTGATGTAAACTAGTATAAATAAATGGACAATGCAAATAAGAATGTTCTTAAAAATTCAGTAGCCATTTTGATGAAGATTAGAATTTAACAGTGGCGTAATTTGTTAACTTTCACAGTAATGAACAATTTAAACTAATTTTTATTAAAACCTCATAGAATCCTCATTTACATATTTAACATAGGTAAACACCCTATATTAGTTAAGTCTAGAAATTTTATAAGTTATAAAAACCCATTTCTTTTGTCTCTCCTTGCCTTCTGTGTGTGGGGTTGGTTTCAGATTTCACTGGGGAAGCTCCCAAGGTTGCAAACCAACACTGTGAAAATTTATTATGGAACAAAAGCTGTCATTGCCTTTGCTCACAAAGAGAGACCCATGGTGAATTGTCTTCTAATTGCCCTGTGATTCATGATATTTTCCAGTCTATGTACTGGAAACAGGTGCTATTCTTGGCCCTGTGAGAACTCCAGGCACTGTTTCTTTTAGTCCTTTTGGGTGGTTCTTTTCCTGGCCTTAGATAATTCCATCACACACTGGCACTGATCAGTGTTCTGGGGTATTTCTTCAGTGTGACTATCTGCAGATGTACAGAGTTCTCTCCTGCATAGCTCTTTCCTCTCTGTTACTCTCCTGTGAACTCTGTCTTGGCCTCCTCATATTCTCAGGTCGGTCTCCTCAACTCTGGATTTCTTTTAGACTCTGCCCAGATTCTTCTTCCTGTGGCCTGGAAACTTGCCAGGTAGTTAGCAGGGGCAGTCATAGGGCTTAGCTATGATTTCTTTCACTTTCCTTTGTTGCCAGATGTCCAGTGTCTTGAAAGCTGTTGTCCCTATTACTACATCTTGGTTGGAAGTGAAAGTCTCCAGCTGCTTTAAACATGTTCAGCAATTTAATTGTGATGGTCCTTAATGTAATTTTCCACTCTTCCTCTTCCTCCTCCCTTTGTTGATCTTCTTGGATAGTCTTCAGCAAATTTAGAAATTTTTGTCTATTTCTCCTCGGATATTTTTTCTGTCCTCTTCATTTTGGTCACTTTTATTGTGGTGTTTTCACGTGCATTAATCTTTTCTTCTTCAGTGTGTAATCTGCTGTTAATCCAGCATAGTGTATTTTTCATTCCTGCATTATAGTTTTTAATCTTAAAACACTCAACTTGGTCTTTTCTTATAGTTTTCCTGTCTCTTGTTAACAGGCTTATTTTTTCTTTACATTTTTGAACATATGAATTTGGTTATAATAAGTGCCTTGCTATCCCTTTCTACTTTTTCCCCTAATCTTTAAAAATAGGCTGCGCATGTGTGAAAAAGCCATGTGTGAGCTTAGGGGATTGTTCCCTCTCATCATTTTATCTGGTTCTTTGCCTGACGTTGGGTATTTTGTCACATGTATGTGCTGATCACTACCCGGATGGAGCCTTGACCCTGTGAAGCTCTCAGGAGCTTTCTCTGTGCAGCACTTTCCTCTCTGGTATCCTGCCCTGCTAATTCTAGCTGCCTTGGCCTTTCCAGACTCCCAGCTGTATCTCCTTAACTCACAGAGAGTGTTGGACTGTGAATGGGTCTCCTTCCTGTACCGCTACCTGGAAACTTTCTCAAAGCTGTAAGCTAGAGCAATTGATTTTCTCCTTTTTTAGGAACCACTGTTCTGCACTACTTGACATCCATCCAAGGTCTGAAACCTTTTTTCTTTCTTTAATGGCCGCACCTGTGTCATATGGAAGTTTGCTGGCCAGGGACTAAATCTGTGCTGCAGCTGTGTCAGTGCCAGAATTGGATCCTTTAGCCCACTGTGCAGGGCCAGAATTGAACCCTTGCCTTTGCAGTGACCTGTGCCACTGCATTCTTTTTTTTTTTTTTAAAGGGCCTTATCTATGGTATATGGAAGTTCCTGGTCTAGGGGTTGAATCAGAGCTGCAGGTATAGGCCTGTGTCACAGCCGCAGCAACACTGAATCTGAGCTGCATCTGTGACCTATGCCATATCTTGTAGCAATGCTGGATCCTTAACCCACTGAGTGAGGCCAGGGACTGAATACTAGTTGGGTTTGTTACCACTGAGCCACGATGGCAACTTCCACATTTACACTTTTTAACTTTTTATAGTAATGTAAAATTATTTTCCTGTAAGTATTAAGAATGTTAATTTCAACCCATAAGTTGAAATATTCAAAGCATAGTAGGAACTTTATTATTTAGAAAATTGTTTTAATATTGGTGACCTTTTAATGTACTTTAAAATAATTCTCTTACAGATCAGAGGGCTGATTTTAGATGGATCTTCACAGTTAATCCAAGAAGGTCTCAAAAGTGGCTTTCTTCATCCATTTTCTGAAAAATGGGATAAATGTAGTAAGGCTGTTACTTTACCACTTGATACCTGCAGTTTATCAGAATTATGTGAAATGGCAAAGCATGTGCCTTCTCTGTATGAAATGGAACTTCAGACATTACAATTGACGGAAGATGATATATCTGTTACAGAGCAAGATTTATTTTCACGGATTGTTGAAAACAACTCTAGCTTTACAAAAATGATTACTTTAATGGGACAGAAATACCTGCTGCCACCAAAAAGCAGTTTTCTTTTGTCTGACATTTCTTGTATACACCCACTTCTGAACTGTAAGTAATTATGTGTATTTTTAGAAAAAGATAATTTTTCTGTGGCCTTAAAGTCAAGAGCAAGTCTGAATGTTGAATGAACATCAACACTTAATTTTCTTGGTGTATTTTTTCTTTTAAACTCAATTTTAAAGTGCTGACTTTGCTTTAAAAATTAAAAAAGGGAGTTCCCACCGTGGCTCAATGGTAACAAACCTGAGTATCCATGAGGACGCAGGTTCAATCCCTGGCCTTATTCAGTGGGTTAAGAATTTGATGTTGCCATGAGCTGTGGTGTAGGTTGCAGGTGTGGCTCCAGTCTGGTGTGGCGGTGGTGTAGGCTGGCAGCTACAGCTCTAATTCAGCCCCTAGTCTGGGACTTCCATATGCTACTGGTGTGGTCCTAAGAAGAAAAAGACCAAAAAAATTAAAAAAAAAATTCTTATTACAAACAAAGGGTCAAAAACTTAGTTCCCAAGAAACTAAATATTGTTATTGCTCTGGATTTAGGAATTCAGGACACAGTTGGGTTTGTCTAAATAACTTTATTTAACTGTTATTCATTGCAAAGTAGAAACATTTCAGAAATGAATGTTAGGAGTTCCCGTCGTGGCTCAGTGGTTAACGAATCCGACTAAGAACCATGAGGTTGTGGGTTTGATCCCTGGCCTTGCTCAGTGGGTTAAGGATCCGGCGTTGCCGTGAGCTGTGGTGTAGGTCGCAGACGCGGCTCAGATCCTGCGTTTCTGTGGCTGTGGTGAAGGTCAGCAGCTACAGCTCCTGTTAGACCCCTAGCCTGGGAACCTCCACATGCTGCGGATGTGGCCCTAGATAAAGCAAAAAGACAAAAAAAAAAAAAAGAAATGAAAGTTAATTCCCAAACCATTCCTTGACTTTTAGGTTACATTTTAAGTTTATTATCTAAAGTTTCTTAAAATATTTTCCTTGTATAGAGTTAAAAATTTAGATATTGTGGAATTCCCATCTTGGTGCAGTGGAAACGAATCCAACTAGGAACCATGAGATTGTGGGTTTGATTCCAGGTCTCGCTCAGTGGGTTAAGGATCTGGCGTTGCCATGAGCTGTGGTGTAGGTCACAGATGCAGGTCGAATCTGGTGTTGCTATAGCTGTGCCGTAGGTCAGCAGCTGTAGCTCCGATTGGACCCCTAGCCTGGGAAGCTCCATATGCTGTGGGTGCGGCCCTAAAAAGACAAAAAAATTAGATACTGAAGTCTAGAATCATATACATCTGAATTTGAATTTAGATTCTGAAATTAAATTGAGTCTTTGGGCATTTCAGAAAAATGAGTCTGTTTCTTTCCTAATCTGTAAAATGGATATGATAATACATACTTCCGAGGGTAATTTTGAGGATTAAATGAGATGATCTGCATCAGGAGTTTAGGTCAATGAGGTTGTGGGTTCGATCCCTGGCCTCGCTCAGTGTGTTAAGGATCTAGTGTTGCCGTGAGCTGTGGTATAGGTTGCAGATGGGACTCAGATCCCGCGTTGCTGTGGCTGTGGTGTAGGTTGGCAGGTGTAGCTCCTATTAGACCCCTAGCTTGGGAACCTCCACGTGCCACGGGTGTGGCCCTAAAACACCAAAAAAAAAGAAAAAAAATTTTTTATATGTCATACACCACAGTATTGGGGCATCAAAATAGTGGGGGAAAAGATGGGGTGCAGGATATATGCACAGTCTTAAAAGTATCTTTCCACAAGATACTTATTAATTAAAAGGTAAAACCAGAGAAACTTGGCTGACAGCACTTTAAACCAAATGGTCAAAGGTAATATCATTGATAATGAGACATTTTGTATCCTGTATTTCCTGATAATGTTGCTCTGACAAGGGCATGGCATTACTTTGGTGGTACTCTTTCCAAAAATAAATAACCTAAATTTAATCACGAGGAAATACCAAACCCAAATGGAGGGACAGTCTATAAAATAACTAGCCAGTAGTCTTCAAAAGTGTCAAGTTCATAAAAGACAAAGACTGAAGAACTTTCCCAGATTGGAGGAAATTTAGGAGACATGGCAACTAAATGCAATTGTGTGATCCTGGTATGGATCCGGGACCAGAAAAAGAAGATACTATTAGACAGATTGATAAATCTTATAGCAGTTAAAAGGCCAAAGTTTTATTTCATATAAAAAGTTAAAAAATAAAGTAAACCCCCCCCCCCACCCTATCTAGGTTTGAGAGGATCATGTTAATATGGTCTCCAAGATTACAGGACATTTACAAATCATTGATGTCCAGCTGAGTGAGCTGTTGTTATATTTAGGAAGTCTCTGCAAAAATTGCAATAGGCGAAAAGCTGCAGAGGTAGTAAATTATAATGGAAATATATTTATTTTTAAGATAAATTATTCTATTTGAATAAATGCCACAGATCCTTTTGTTGCATTCTGTTATATTTGTGTATGTAGTGAATGCACTTCAGGGTTAAAGAACATGTTTAGTTTTTAAAGTGATACATATAAAGAGTATTTTCTGAGAGTTCCCATCGTGGCTCAGTGGTTAACGAACCTGACTAGGATCCATGAGGTTGCAGGTTCGATCCCTGGTCTTACTTAGTGGGTTAAGGATTTGGCGTTGCCGTGAGCTGTGGTGTAGGTTGCAGATGTGGCTGGGCTGTGGTATAGGCCGGCAGCTATAGCTCCAATTCAGCCCCTAGCCTGGAAACTTCCATATGCGGCAGGTGCAGCCCTAAAAAGCAAAAAAAAAAAAAAAGTATTTTTCTGAAATATGTCTTTGTTTTCAGGTGGGAAAACATATGACGTAATTGTGGTAGATCCACCATGGCAGAACAAATCAGTTAAAAGAAGTAACAGGTAAGTATAAATAATTTATCTTTTAGATATGCTTTCTCAATGCTATTGTCCTTTGTACATTCTAGTTACATATGCTAAAAGTGCTACTTGGTGTAGATGTCTGAGACTACTAAAACACTTCAGTATTTTTATTCTATTTTTAATTTATTTTAATTTATTTTTTGCTTTTTTTTTTAGGGCTACACCTGCAGCATATCGAAGTTCCCAGGCTAGGGGTTGAATCAGAGTTACAGCTGCCGGCCAACGCCACAGCCACAGCACCGCAGGATCTGAGCTGCGTCTGTGACCTGCACCACAGCTCATGGCAATGCCAGATCCTTAACCCGCTGAGGGAGGCCAGGGATTGAACCTGCATCCTCATGGATCCTAGTCGGGTTCGTTAACTGCTGAGCCACTAAGGGAACTCCCATTTTTTTTAAAATGAATTTATTTATTTTTTCGCTTTTTAGGATTGCACCTGCGGCATGTGGAGGATCCCAGGCTAGGGGTCTAATAGGAGCTACAGCTGCCAGCCTATGCCACAGCCACAGCAACGTCAGATCTGAGCTGCATCTGCGACCTACACCACAGCTCACAGCAATGCCGGCTCCTTAACCCACTTAGCAAGGCCAGGGATTGAACTCACAACCTCATGGTTCCTAGTTGGATTCGTTACCACTACACCACAACAGGAACTCCGTTATTTTTAATTTTTAATTTTTTTTTCTTTTTAGGGCCACAGCTGCGGGATATGGAAATTCCAGGGCTAGAGGCTGAATCAGAGCTGCAGCTGTTGGACTACACTACAGCCAAAGCAATGCAGAATCTGAGCCACGTCTGTGACCTACACCACAGCTCACAGCAATCCCAAATCCATAACCCACTGAGCGAGGCTAGGGAATGAACCCTCATCTTTGTGGATACTAGTCGCATTCTTAACCTGCTGAGTCACAGTGGGAACTCTGCTTCAGTATTTCAATATTTATCTTTTCTTTTTCTTTATAGTTTATTTTAAGATTGAATATAGTTCCCTGTGCTATACAGTAAATCCTTATTGTTTATCTATATTATACATAGTAGTGTGCATCTATTAATCTCATACTCCCAGTTTATCTCTTTGGTAACCATAAGTATGTTTTCTATTTCTACAAGTCTGTTTCTGTTTTGTTTATAAGTTCATTTGTACTATTTTTTAGATTCCACATGTAATTGATATATGATATTTGTCTTTGTTTGACTTAACTTCACTTATATGATATCTTTGAGATGACTGATAGCCTGGAACTGGCAGCAGGGGAGCTAGGAGAATACTGACTTCTCCTCTCCCTGCTGTGTGTTGGGTGTTGGAGAAAAAGCCACATTGGTTTGATGGGTGTTGTAGAACAAGTAGTGTTCTAGTAAGAGAAGGTAGACTTCATACTGCTAATGGCCAAGCAGTGCAGGACTATAGAATTTTTTTTGTATTGAAAGCATGAGAGTTTCAGAGAGCCCAATTGAACTGATTGGGAAGAAAGGTAGAAGCAGGATGATAGATGGAGGGTTGAAAGTGTGCTGGAATATTGAGACAGTAGTTTCAAGACTGTCATGGGGTCCCTGTGTAATGTACGGATTACTAAACAATAATGTTTGCTTAATTTTTAATGATAAAAAATCATGTAGAAAATATTAGTAAGGTTACCGAAATGTAATACATTTAGAAGTGATGAAGAAATAATGGCCTGACAATTTTGAACCAGTGAAATCTAAAACTGTTCTTTCCGACTTGCATGTAATAATGTGTCCACTGGGTGTCACTGTGGTTTCATAGTTGTACAAATATATAGCCCACAGGAGCGTTTTGTTTGTGAGTCGGTATTATACAGGTTCTTCTCCCAGCTTATTTTTCTTTTTGTAGTGAATTTTGCTATTTTTTTTCTGTTTATCTTTAGATACAATTATTTATCACCATTGCAAATAAAGCAAATACCTATCTCTAAACTGGCTGCTCCAAACTGTCTTGTTGTTACTTGGGTGACCAATAGACAGAAGCATCTACGTTTTGTAAAGGAAGAACTTTACCCTTCTTGGTCTGTGGAAATAGTTGCTGAGTGGCACTGGGTAAAAGTAAGTTCAGAAGTTAATATGTTTGTTAAGAAAGCATGGTACATAAATCACATAAAGGTAGCATCTACGTTTTAATGTTTAATATGACTTTGCTCAACTCTTTCAACGTGGTCTAATTAAAACATTTATTTTGCTTCTGAATACTTTTATCTTCTTATTCTCAAGGCTTTTTATCTGTTTGTTCTGTATCTTTTTTGTAGTAGAATCCCAAACTTCTGGCCTTAGGAAATCACTCAGGTAGATATCAGGATGGTATTTTAAAAGGCTTCATGTCAGCAGTTTAAAAAAAAAAACAACAAACAAAAACAATGGAAAATTTGTTCATCACTAAATGTAGAAATTGTCTTACTGTTCATCTTCTTCCTCTTTACTCATCCAAAATTTCAGCTACCCTTTGTGAATCCTTTTCTTCTTTTCTTTTCTTTCTTATATTTCTGGAGATGGGAGGAAGAATAGCAAAGAAACCTTGTATGGAAGAGTTGGGAATATGCTGGAAGCAAGAACTTTTTATACTTTAAATATTAGTTTCTCAGAAATTGTTTTTGAAAGAAATGATTCCAACTCTTGGATTGGTTGAATGATCTTTAGTATCTTTGCTTGGTATAAGAATAACCAAAAGGAGTTTTTGTGGCTCAGTGGAAATGAACCCGACTAGTATTCATGAGGATGTGGGTTAAATCCCTGGCCTCACTCAGTGGGTTAAAGATCTGTCGTTGCCATGTCTTGTGGTGTAGGCCAGCAGCTGCAGCTCTTATTCGACCCCTAGCCTGAGAACTTCCATATGCTGCAGGTGCGACCCTGAATAAGAAAAGAAAAATACCAAAAAATAAGGCATCAGTTCAGAGTTCATTGGACATCCTTTGAAAGATACATTGTTGACTTAGATGAATTCCACAAAAGCCCTCCTAAGTTTTAAAAAGATAAACCAAGTTATTATGGATTGAATGTTTATCATTTATGTAACTGGTATATTCATTTTAGACCCAGGAGAGTTCTCCTTTTTTTTTGGGTTTTTAGGGCTGCACCCGCGGCATTTGGAGGTTCCCAGGCTAGGGGTCTAATCGGAGCTACAGCTGCCAGACTATGCACAGCCACAGCAACACCAGATCTGAGCTGTGTCTGCGACCTACACCACAGCTCACAGCAATGCCAGATACTTAACCCACTGAGCGAGGCCAGGGATTGAACCCACAACCTCATGGTTCCTAGTTAGATTTGTTTCCACTGCACCAGGACAGGAACTCCGAGAGTTCTCTTTTTATGTGCTTTGTGTATACTTTGTAGTCTACTGAAATATCTTCTAAAAGCTATGTATATTATTTGTACCTATTTTATGGGACTTGGCAAACAAATCCTTATAGTTGTATCTTTGCTTTTTACAGTTGTACTTTGGTTGATTTGATATAGGGCCATAACAGGAATATAAAACTCTGTTCCACTCTGTCTATTATGACAGAGATTTTATAGTCAGAAACTGGGGCCAAAGTCAGGAAATCAAAACCAGTAAAATGATAAGACTATTCATTTCTAGTAGTAATCAGTTCTAAGAGATGGTATGATATATACCAACTATGCATTTTATATATGGTGGAAAACAAAGATATATGAATTAACTTATTAGGTATTAGGCACATATTGGTATAACAGGAGTAATCTGTAGAGTATAAAGGACATCCAAAGAATAGGATGTATGGAATAGATGCTGTTTCTTGTGGACCTTGGAGGTGATAAAAGGACTTTTCTGATTTATTTTTTTAGGTATCTGGATATAGGGTAAAGGATTACATTGATAATGGATGTGAGTGTTCTGATAGTGAAAATGTATACTTCCATGTTTGATTAATGAATTGATGTTGTTATAAATTGTGTTTTGAGTTTGATTAGCTAAAGTGAGTCGTTGAGAATTTGATTACTGCTGGGTGAAATGATAAAATTGAATTTCTGGATTTATAATGCCAAGGGATTAGACCACTGTCTATTTCATCGATCCCTGATATTCTTTAATTGTTAAGTTTAGCGCTCACAGTCTTTAATAACACTATTTCTTATAAATAAAGGAAAATTTATTTGTTTTTATTTTTTATTTTTTTTTGTCTTTTTGCCTTATCTAGGGCTGCACCCGCGGCATATGGAGGTTCCCAGGCTAGGTGTCTAACAGGAGCTGTAGCTGCCAGCTTTCGCCACAGCCACAGCAATGCGGGATCCGAGCCATGTCTGCAAGCTACACCACAGGTCATGGCAACACTGGATCCTTAACCCACTGAGCAAGGCTAGGGATCGAACCCGCAACCTCATGGTTCCTAGTTGGATTCGTTAACCACTGAGCCATGACGGGAACTCCAGTAAAATTTAGTATCATCTACTTAGTCACATTGCCAGTAATAGGAAAATGTTATTTGAATGAACAAATAAATGAATTAATGATGGCGTTTTACAGGAATGAAAAACAGAGATTTTTGTGTGCAGGATGATGAAATGATATTTAAAGTATTTTTTTAGCCCCTTATAGCTGCCCTGTCCATTATGGTAGTCATGCATTATAATGTGGCTCTTCAGTCAATTTCTAGTCAATTTATCTAGTCCAAATTAAGCTGTGTTGCTCAGTGTAAAATATAAGTCTTCTGGATTTAAAAGACTTAGTATGAAAGAAAGATTATATCTCAATAATTTTTGTATTGATTATATATTAAAATGATAATATTTTAGGAAGTTCCTGTTGTGGTGTAGCAGTAACAAACCAACTAGTATCCATGAGGTCATGAGTTCGATCCCTGGCCTCGCTCAGTGTGTAATGGGTCCAGGGTTGCTGTGAGCTGTGGTGTAGGTCGCAGACGTGTCACAGATCCTGTGTTGCTGTGGCTGTGGCATAGGCTGGGAGCTGCAGCTCCAATTTAACCCCTAGCCCAGGAAATTCCATATGCTGTGGGTTTGGCCCTAAAAAGACCAAAAAAAAAAAAGGGGGGGGGATAATATTTTAGATATGCTAGATTAAATTAGAATAATTAAAAATGCAATTAAAATTAATTTTGCCTCATTCTTTTTTTACTTTAATGTTGGTACTAGAAAGTTTAAATTGTATATGTGGCTTATATTTGTAGCTCACATTGTATTTGTATTGGCTAGCACTAGCCTTGAGGTTTAATGATTTCTTTTTCTTTGATGAAAACTGTACAGTGGTAGAGGGGAAAAAAAACTCCTTTCCTGGATATTTACAGATGTATGAGTTTTTTGTTTTTGTTTTTGTTTTGACTCATTTCTATCAGATCACCAGTTCAGGAGAGTTTGTGTTCCCATTAGATTCACCACACAAAAAGCCTTATGAAGTTCTTATATTGGGAAAAGTTCAAGAAAGAGCTGCTTTACTATTAAGGTAGGAAAGGTGATTTTTCAGAATTGTATATGTGCATTGATTTTTAGGGTTTTAAAAATTATTAACATGTGATTATTGGTTTTTCCTTAATTTTACGTTTTTGAAAACCTTGGCCAGAATAGAAAACTGCTAATAGTATGGCACATGAAATTTTATATTATCTTTTGCTTTATCTAATGTGTGATGTCACCATAGAAAAGAAGATTATCTGAAACGTCTTAATACTTAAATTGTTGATTTCCATTGTTATTTCTGTTCTTCAATTTATTATAAATTCAGATGCTATTTGAAACGTGAAAGAAAATGAAGGCAGCTGTGGCTTATATATAAAATATTGTCCTTTAAAAATATAATTTACTTTGTTGTTCTGTTTCAGTAGTAATGCAGAAGTAAAAGAGTTCCCCATTCCAGATCACAAGTTAATTGTCAGCGTTCCCTGTATGCTTCATTCACATAAGCCACCTCTTGCTGGTATGTTATTATAAAAATAGAATTGTTATGACTTCTCTCTAATTGAGAAAAGGATTGAATTTTGTATTTGAATGGTCTAGAGATTTGAAAATTAAGTCAGGTATGTGTTATTTTAATTAATATTCTAAAATCGTATAGCATTGATGAAATAGAGACTAGACTGGGACTTTTTGCTACTGAAAGCTTTATTGTTTCCATTTAGTCTTTGGCTTGGGAGAAGGCACTAGGGGTTAAACAGCTGCCTAGTGGCAGCAGGGAGAGGAGAGGCTCAGGCAGAGGCCCTGAACCCAGGGCGGGGGGGTAGGCCCCTTTTCGTGCCTGAAGGTGAGCCTTTGAAAGAGGTACCTGCCCAACACCTCGTGGGGCCTGCCAGCCGATGCAGGTTGGTCAGGTAGTTGCCTGTCTTTGTCCAGGAGGTGTCTCTCCAGGAAGGCACAGAGATGGGGTTCTATGTGGGCAGAACCCAGGGCATGCAGATCCAAAAGGGTCTGGTTCAGGTTATTTTGTAGGCCCATGGTGGCTTCCACGGTGTTCAGGGCTTTACCCCACTCGTCTTGTGGCTCTTTGTCCCCGGAAAGGGTGCCCTGGTTTTGCATCTTCAAGAGGTGCTCGGCCAACCTCCTTGCCCCCTCCACTGAAGGAGGGAACAGAAGCCCAGAGAGAGGTAGGTGTAGGTGGCCGGCAGATGCAGGTCAGCTGGGCAGCTGCCACAGCCTCCACTTTGGTGGACTAATTCTCTCGAAACTGGGAGCTCATCGTGGTTGGCAGTAAGGAGCTAAGCACAAAAAAACAGTGTTGTCTGGTCCCAAAGGGTGCGACGGGAAAGGAATCTGGAGGTGATCAAAGTTTGGAAGAACCTCCGCTAAAGTGGAGACGGATCTGTGTGACCACCACTAGTCTTGGGTGTAGATGAGTCTTATATTACCTGAACCTTTCCTCTTAATGTGTACATTTTTTTGGGTTCTCCTTACTAACCCAGTTGTTATCCTATCACTGGCCTCCACCAAAGGAAGGCTGATGGTGCATCTGAGGACTGTACTTCTGCTCGGGCTTTGTTGTATTATCAGGACTCTATCCCTGGCTTGCTCTAAAGTTAGGAGCTGAGATTAGAAGTGAGAGATAGTTAGAATTCTTTTGATATTTTGTAGACATCCTCAGTTTTATGTTGAGGTAGTGTTGCTTTTCTGAACCATTGGAGAGGTAATGGCTACAGCCTGTTATTCTTACTAGTATTAATGCCTCAGTATAATGTTCATCATTTAATGAAACTAAGCAGCAAGGAATAGTTGGAAAATTTTGGCTTTTCAGATTGACTGACGTGAGTTTGAATCCTGGCTCTGCTACTTGAGAAAGTTACTCTAATAGTTTTCAACCTTGAAGTTGTCATTTGAAGATGTAATAATGATATTAAATTTTTCAAAGTTGTGAGAATTGTTATATTTGAAATTCTGTTGCATATAGTAGAATTTCAATAAATGATAACATTTTTTAAGTGAAAGAATAATAAAATAAGAATGTAAATCTTTGAGAGATACTGAATTTGATTCAAAGTTTACAATTAAATTTTTTTTTTTTGTCTTTTTGTAGGGCTGCACTCTCAGCATATGGAGGCTAGGGGTCTAATCGGAGCTGTAGCTGCCAGCCTATGCCACAGCCACAGCAATGCAGGATCTGAGCTGCATCTGTGACCTACACCACAGCTCACGGCAACGCCAGATCCTTCACTCACTGGGCGAGGCTAGGGATTGAACCCTCAACCTCATGGTTCCTAGTTGGATTCATTAACTACTGAGCCACGATGGGAACTCCCCCAATTTTTTTCTTTTGAAATATTTATTTTATTATTTTGGTGATCCTGGCAAAAACCTTGAAACTTTCAAGCTGCCACTTAGGAATACTATAGGCCATCAGCTTATCATATGATTTTGCAGAATGTGGGATAGTTCACGAGTTAGGCTACTTAGGAAAGTAAATTAAAATTCCCAAGAGAATGTTTATTGGTAGCACTTAGGATTTCTGTTGTCTTAAATTGCTAATGCAGATGAGTCTTTAGTGTTAATTCATTTGAGAAATATTCAGATGTCTACCTTTTGATCCATTTTTGGACTTAGCTTCTCAGTGAATAATTGCCTTTAAACATTGGACTGTCATAGATCCTGTATACATTAAACACATGACTTAAATGAAAGGTGAGACTGTAGAGTTCTTTGCGGAAAAAAATTATGTTTGGCACCTGTTATACTCAGCGGAGAAAATCTAATTTGTATTCTTCTTATTTTAATTTTCTTTATCATTTGGTGAATACCAAAGCTCAATTTAAAGTTTGTCTTAGGGCTTATTATTTTACTTAAAAAAAAATCCAGAAGCAAGGCTCAAAGCCTTTCATTCCCAAGTGATATTTAAACTATTTATCAATTTCTTTTACATGTATTATATTTAAATATTAGCCTTAAGATACAGGGTTTTATAAAAGTAGTGATTAAAATTAGTCTTTTATTAATACTAATAAAAATTAGTTATCACAGCCTATATTTATAAAATGCATTTCTGCCGTATTCCAGTAGAGAGCAGCACAAACACATATTTTGGCATTGAGAACATTTAAAAAGAAAAGTGAGATTTTTTTGAGAAAAAAAATTGCGTGATTCAATGTATGCAATTCTTATGTTTTGGTTAAGTACTGATAGACAAGAAGTATTTGTAATCCTTTATTTTTGAGTTACTGGATACTGAGTGCCTGTCTTTTAGGTATGGAGCTACACAAATTAAAAGCAACTTTCAGCTTTCTGCGGTATATTTTACTCTGAAATCGTAACCCTAGGATTTGGGATAATACATGTTATATATATAATGCTTAAAAAGTTTTATATGTAAATGTTCTTAAACTGCCTTATGAAAATTCACAAAATGAAATACTCTCTCTTTTGCTTCTGGAAACACCAGATTTTTTTTGACAAGTTTTAATTTGTTATTTCTACTGAAAAATGTGAGAAACACCAAGTTGGCAGCATATTTATTTCAGAATGATACATTTACTCTTTTTTATTCACTTACTCTTTTTAAGTCTTGAACTTTCTTCTTATAGATTGAAACATAAGCCAACAATAGCTCTGGCTTACAACCTAACATAAATGTTTAATATTTTAAGTTTAAAGATTTAAGGTAGGAGAATCATGATTTAAAAAAATTCTAGTTGATTTACAAAAAAAAAGGATTTGGATCAGTATTTTGTTTTTCACATTGTACCTCGGAGGAATTTCTACTCCTTTTACTATTTTACAAAGAGTTTGTATTTGAAGAGTTAAACATAGTTTGATGAGATTTTAGGCACTGACGTTGAGCACCCCCTCTCCCCCTCAGCCTGCCCTTGCTTCAAAGCAAAAGGATAATGACTGGCTATATATGTGTGGATTACTTTCTCTCCATTGGTTAGAAATATGTTTTACTAGTGTCAAATGTTACGTAATTATCTATTTATGTCATCTCAAATTTGTACATTTGAATTTACTTTTTAAATTGAGATATAATTGACATATAACATTGTATTAGTTTCAGGTATACAATGTAATGATTCGATATATATATATATATATATATTTACTGATCATAATTTCTACACATAGTTAACAAAATTTTTTTTCTTGTGATGAGAACTTCTAGGATCTTACATTTTCTTTTAAATTGATAGTTAAAATTAGGTAAGAATAAAACATTTCCATTAATTTGCCTTTATTTACTTTGTTTTGAAATTAAACATAAGTTTTTCTCAATTAGAAAGGAAAAAAGCCATGAAGAAATGTTACACTGATAAAGTAGGAGGTGGTAAATGGGTTTAGGTTTTATGTGTTTTTCCACTCCAAGTGTCTGGCCATCTTTTTCTATGAGACTGTGAACTCTTAGAAAACCAGGATATCTGTTTCCTTTGTTAAGTTTCATAGCGCTTATTATAATGGGCACTCGGATATAGTAAATATTTTTCACTAGCTGACTCCAGTTTAGACTCCAATTTAAAATTCCAATTTAGAGTTGCTGACATCTTTGTACCAAAAAACTGAGCAAACAAGCAAGACCAAAATACCAAAACCTTGCTTCAGAATAACCTTAGACAAGTGAATTGAGGCCAGTAGGGGTTTAAATTCATGGCGCAAAAATGGAAAAGTGATGTAAAAGTTTATTGTCCTCTAAGACTCTGGGGAAATCTTTCTCTCTCAAGTTTAGTAGCATTTAATTATATACTTATGAAGGGACTAGAAGTCTCATGTTAGCATATCCTAGAAGCTATCAGAACTCAAATTTGAGTTTGGTTGTGTTATAGACAATGAATACTTTTTTTTTAAAAAAAGGTTTTATTGAAATATAGTTAATTTATAAAGCTGTAATAATTTCTGCTGTCCAACAAAGTGACCTGGTCTTACATATGCCCATATCCATTCTCTCTTGGATTTTAATTCTTTGATTTTTGATAAACTGGACCAGTGCTTTCAGACAAATAATTATTTTGTCTTTTAAATCTAACATAGATCAAGTATTCCTAAGGAACCCTGATCATTCCTAAAGATAATTTGATGGATTTCTTCTAAGCTCAATCTTATATAGTAATAAAGGGAACTGTATTTCTAATGACTTTTCATCACTGAATTGTTATTATCATACCAGTTCCTATAAAGAATATATGTATACAAAAAGTATAGCTAACTGGCAACATGATCAAGGTTAAATTGATTTCAATATTTGTCATTCAAATGAGCATGTGCTTTAAAAAAAAAAAACTTCTCGGAGTTCCTGTCATGGCTCAGTGGTTAACAACTAGCATCCCGAGGATGCGGGTTTGATCCCTGGCCTCACTCATTGGATTAAGGATTCGGAGTTGCCGTGAACTGTGTTGTAGGTCACAGACGTGGCTCAGATCCTTTGTTGCTGTGGCTGTGGCGTAGGCCAGCGGCTACAGCCCCAAATCGACCCGTAGCCTGGGAACCTCTATATGCCATGGGTGCAGCCCTAAAAAAGACAAAAGAGAAAAATAAAATAAAATAAAAGCTTCTATGGTATTCTCTTTTTTCTGTTAGCTATTTAGCTAACATGTAGATGACTTTTTTCACAACAAAATATAATTTTCAATAGTTATGAATACATTGAATAAGGAATACTTAACTGTGGTGATAATATGATGAAATTTTAGGTAAAGAGGATCTATAATTTGAAAGTGCAGGAATGTTCTTAGTACTACCAGGTTATAGCTGAGGAGGTAATGTTGTTTGTTATATGTCTGAATATTTCTATGTGTGTACAACTGTTACATTGAAGTATATATTTGTAGAGACTTATGTTTTGTCTTAGTTTTAAAGTGGGTTGTCTTTGTATTGTTCCTGTAGACTTTTTTTCATGCATGGATTACATTTATTAAAAAATAAATTAAGTTAGTACTCAGGAGATCTGTCACCATTATTGGAAAACTAAAAAGTCACTTGTGTGGGTGTTAAAATCCTCATTTCTCGTCTACAAATGAAAACCGATAAATCAGGACTATTGAAAGTTCTGATGGTATCGTTCCCAATCTCAAGGGTGCTTATTTCAAATGACTTTCTAACTATAAATAGTGAAGTCTGTGATGAAATCTTGAAATTAATTTGCTATTTTTTTTAAGGAAACATCCCCGCTTTTCTCCTTTTAACTGCTAAAGGAAATTGATTCCTTTCTTAATAATAATTTTTGTGTTTTTTCTCTTTTTGGACAGAGGTTCTAAAAGACTATATCAAGCCAGAGGGGGAATGTTTGGAGTTGTTTGCTCGAAATTTACAGCCAGGTTGGACTAGTTGGGGCAATGAAGTTCTCAAATTTCAACACGTGGATTATTTTGTTGCTCTGGAGTCTAGAAGCTGACTATGCTCTTAAAATTATGTTTTTTCTTCTGTTTTTCCTCACCTTTTTCTCCATTATAATTGATTTTTCCTTTTATTACCAACCAGTATTCTTAGAAATGTAAATAGGACTTGGTTTTTCAGCAAAATGACTAAAAGTGACTAGCCTTCATGTAATTTTGAAATGAATTTTACTTCAGTTGTGCTAGTATTCCACATTATTCTGGACTCACTACAAATAAAGAGGTAAGCTATTAGAAAGATGGCAAAACTTTGTTGTTGAAAAAATTCAGAAAGCATGTGCTGTGGACCAGAGATCATAATTCTGCCTATGGATGGATGTTGTTTGACCCACGTAGTGGTGTAAAAAAAGTTTAATCAGGAAATTTCGCATAGAAGTCCAGATTTCTGCCTTTCTCTAAACTTGAGAAACCTTAGCTACACTGTGGCCTCTGTTCTTTCCTGGCATCAGTCTGTGGGACCCAGTGCTGATAGCTCACTTGGGACGGGTCATATCCTCTCCACTGTACTACAGTAATGCTAGCCCCATGCCATTTACTTATATTGTCTTCTCAGTCCCTGTACAACCCAAACGTAGAACTTCTAGTATACTGTTACATTCTGGAAAAAGTATTCAGACACCTGCCAAGTACTGCGTCATTGTACTAAGTTTGTGAAACATTTTTTTGGAGGTTTCCCCCACCCCCAGCATGTGCAGTTCTCGGGCTGGGGGTTGAACAATTCATGCCACAGCAGCAAGCCAAGCCACTGCAATGACAACCCTGGATCCTTAACCTGTTGTGCCGCAAGGGAACTCCTGGAGGGTTTTAAATTGCATTTATGGTCACTTTTCCAGTACTTCTTAGTTTTGCTTGTTTTTCTAGAAGAAAAAAAATTCTTATAATAATGTCAGAAAGTAAACAGGGCCTATGGTTGTGAAAAAAATTTTGTATCATTTACAGATTTTCTACAAATGAATATTTGTTTACTGAGTAAAATATTTTTATTGAAATAATTCTTTGCAAAGCAGGCTGATTATGTATAACCTTTAAAATTTTTTGAGATCTTTCACATAATGAAATTCTCCACTTTTCAGTATGGAGGTCAGTGAGTTCCAAAAGTATATATACAGTTGTCTATCTACTGTAATCATAATATGGAACCTTTCCTTCACTTACCCCCACCGGAAAAAGCTCACTTGTCCATTTGTAGTCAGTCCCATCCTCCCACCCTTGGCCCTTGGCAAATAATGATTTGTTTTCTACCATTATTTTTGCTTTCTTAGAATTTCATATAAATGGGATAATAGAGTATATAATCTGTTGTGTTTGGCTTCTTTCACTTAAAATTTTGAGAAAAGTATTTATACTATTTAAAGATTTTCTACAAATATTTATCTGCTAAGTAAATGTTAGATTGAAATGATTATCTGTCAAGGTTGCCAATTTATTTACTGAGTTTGCCAAATAAAAATGTTATTTTTGAAGTCTGTTTATTCTTTGAGTGTGTGAGTAATAGTGTCAGAGGCTTAACTTTGTACTTATAGAGGTATTCTAACTTGTTATTTAAAAGGAAAAAGATATTAAACTTGAAGCCAACTTCTCATAACATTATTTGAAACCCTTCAGACTGTGGTATTTATCGATTTTATGTAGTTTGTGGAAATATTTAATTCTCATCAGGTTTTTGGATTTCTTTTTTTTTTTTTTTTTTGTCTTTTTGCCTTTATCTAGAGCCACACCCGTGGCATATGGAGGTTCCCAGGCTAGGGGTCTAACAGGAGCTGTAGCTGCCGGCCTTTGCCACAGCCACAGCAATGCGGGATCCGAGCCGCGTCTGCAACCTACACCACAGGTCACGGCAACGCCGGATCCTTAACCCACTGAGCAAGGCCAGGGATTGAACCCGCAACCTCATGGTTCTTAGATTCGTTAACCACTGAGCCACAAAGGGAACTCCCAGGTTTTTGGATTTCTAATTTTGCATCAGGAATACTGATACTTAAGAGAGAAAAAGAAATTTTTTTTTCCTTTTTCGGCTGTACCCATGGCATATGGAAGTTCCTGGGCCAAGAGTAGAATACGAACTGCAGCTGCAACCTATACCACATCTATGACAATGCTGGATTCTTAATCCACTGAGTGGGACTGGGGATTGAACCCACGCTGCACCACAGTGGGAACTCCGAAAAAGACAACACTGGATCCTTAACCTGCCACACTACACTGGGAACTCCAAAAAAGACAATTTTTATTCACTGAGTCTTGTATTCAAGAGGTAGAAGTTCTAGTCTTAGTTCTGCTCCTAAGGTGTACTTCTGGGCCTTGTTTATAACACCTGTTTAATTATTGGGCTCCTTTTTGAATGAAGGGTGATTTTGTGAAATAATAACATACTTTGCAAGAACAGAAAGGCCAGACTAAGAGCATTGAACTTTGATTTCATTACTGATAAGTTCTAGCCACCTGACCAGATGAACTTTGTTCAGTTTATTTCATATCATATTTTCATTCAGAGCTTTTAATACTACCTTTAAAACTTGTAAGGATTTTTTTCTTTTCTGCCATATTCTTTTTATAGGCATAAGATCTTTTAGGACTCTTGGAAATACTCAGGCAAAGGGATAGAGCTGACAGTTGTCGAAGAGTGAATGTTACTGTTTGCTATGCTTTTTACATATTTTATTGTATTCAGTCCTTGTACATTCCTAAGAGATACTCTCTCCATTTAATAGTCAAAAAAGTGAGGCCAAGGATACTAGTTTCGAAACTAGGGCTACAATGCACAACTCCTTAACTCCAAAGCCCATGCGGTCTTTCATATAAGAACATAGAAAACCAAGCAAATAACTAGGTGATACCATTGCATTTTAGCCTGTTCCCTCCTAGCCCTAGTGTGTGGTTTAATATGGACTTACCCTGAGGCCATGCAGTCACAACGGACCTCCTGGGCAACCCACACAGAAAGCCTCCCAGCCATTTCACCTCTGCACAAGGTTAATGGGGGCTCATTTTGCTCAAGACCTTTTGGGAAATCTTGCTTTTTGTAAGATTGCATCATTGTAATTCATGGCCTTTCACTTAATACTTATTCCCACACAGGGTCCATTTGAGTAAAATCATGAAATATTTAATTGCTTTTAGAAGCAGATTCTCTTTAACTTGATCCTTTTTGTCACTCATTTTCCTTTCTTGTTCAGCTTTTATTTATACCTCCTAGTCAAGGTTTGACTTGTTTTCTTTTAGTTTTCTTGGTCACTGTAGGCATGAGGCCTTTTTTGTATATAAGGTGGTTAAGTTCACTTTAGCAGTGCTTTCTGAAGATAACTTGCCTAGGCCTGAACCTCAGCTTTTTTAGCTGTTATTTTTTGTTTTGGCTGTTAGTTATGTCTCTTTGTCTTAGCCTCTCCATCCATAGATATGGGCAGTAATAATACTTACCTCAGAATTGTGGGGATTAAATGAGTTAATGCATATAAGGCACTTACAAAAGTGCTTGGAATATTTTAAGTACTCAATAAATGATTGTACCTCTTGCATATTTTTCAATTTCAGGTAAAAAATATTCTCTATCACAACGTGTACTCACAATGAAGGGATTCACCTGAATACTGCCCTTAGAATTTTTCTGTCTAAACATCACGTTTTCTTAATCTTTTATTTTTTGAGGTCAGATTTCCTAGTCTGCACCTGCATATGAGAAGCTTTGAAATCTTTCCTCATTCTCACTGTGGCCCTACCTGAAAACAAAGAATTAAAAACAAATGAAAACAAAGGCCACATGTGGCCTTGGGCTTCAACTCTTGATGGCATACTGCCATGCTGACTCTGAGCTGCCAGCTGCCCCACATTGTTCTTTGATGACTTCCATGGGTGGTTAATTGGTGGCCTTTCTGATGTTTCTTCTATATTCAGAGACCTAAGGCTCATGTCCCATTAATTTTGGTTCAAAATAGATGTGTTGAACTTTGCTGGAGATGACAGGAACTTGATCTTTCTGTACAACAGCTGTGGACTGAATGTTTGTATCTCCCAGAATTCATATGCTGAAACCCTAACCATCAATGTGATGGTGTTTAGAGCCACCTCCAGGTATTAGAAACCTTTAGGAAATAATTAGGGTAGATCAGATCCTCAGAGTATAGCTCCCGTGATGGTATTAATCCTTTATAAGAAGAGGAAGAGACCTGATTCTTTTCCTCTGCATGTGAGCACTGGGGATTGGCTTGTGAGGGTAGAACCAGGAAGGGGACTCTCACCAAGTACTTGACCAAGAACCAGATCACACTGGCACTCTGACCTTGGACTTCCATCTTCCAGAACTGAGAAATAAATGTCGTTAAAGTCAAATTACCAGTCTATGGTAATTTGTTATAGCAGCCTGGAACTGACTCAGCCACCCCCCCGGGTTTTCCAGTGGATAAGGTACAAGCCATTTGAATAAAGCCTCTTTCTTCAGATGATCCAAAAGGCATCAGTGGGGAATAGGTTTCTTTTCTTGAGTGTCAGCATTTGAGGGAGGCCAGCATCACTGGGCTAGTGGTCCCCTTAGAGGAGGTCAGAGAGGCTAGTCCCTGACTCATGTCTGAACCTTGCTTTTGTTGCTGCCTTTGCCCTGTTCTTTCTGTAGGCTCTGTCTACCTTGTCCTGTTAGTCACCCAAATTCTGTGGCTCAAACTCGCTCTTACCAGAAAACCCTAGGCTCCCACATCTTACCTTTTCAGGCTGGTACTCCAGAGACATATCTTTAGCAGATTTTTATGTATTCAGCTTTTCCGTGAGATGTTGGGTTTTCTACTGATTCAGAGGAGGATTATAATCACCTTAAAGAGCTTTCCCCTCCTTGAAGATGCTGCTCAGTTCACCTCATTTGACTCATATTGTACCACTAGCATACCACAGCACTGTTGGCAAAGTTTTCTGGGTATCAGAGTTATTTTACTTCAATTATGTCACTTTATCCTCAAAATGATCTTATGAAGTTATAGTTATAATGAGGGAACAGGTTCATAGAAGCAAGTTGACATGACTAATAAGTGATAACCAAGACTTGAATTCTGTTCTCTTTCCTTAATTAAGACATTTTATGTTGTACCATGTTTGCTAATGAACCTGAGATCTTAATAATAGGCTTATCAGCTACTAATCTGAGGATCCACTGTATGGCCTGAAGCAAATTTACAGTGGTTCATATGTAATCATTTAAACATACCTTTCTCAATATGTGATATCATTAGTTTCAGGTTATTAACACAATATTTTTTTGTTAGAGATTTTAGTGACATTAGTTGAACTGGATAGCCTGAGTGCAACTCAGAATTGCTCAGAGTCAGATGGGTTGTTAAACCCTTTGGCATAAGCCATTTTAAGTTTTTAAAAATTTTTTTAGTGACTTGAAACAACAATCATTTATTGTCTCTCATAATTTCCATGAGTTAGGAATTTGGCTCTGGCTCAGAATTTCTCATGAGACCATCATTGATATCCACCAAGGCTGCATTATTTGATGCCTTGATCAGGGCTGCAGGATCATGGCCAGCCTGAGTTCACATTTTTAAGGAAGTCCTTCCAGAAGATATAGACTTGGACTTGAAGGTGACTGTTCAAATTGTTAGTACCATAAGTACAGTCCAAATTATCTAATTCACCATGGTTATCTATTATCAGTGTTCAGATGTAAAGACCAACCCAAAACTCCATGGAAGTTCTTAATTAAATTCGTGGCTCTATTGACCAGTCTTCTCCAGCTTGAAAGCAAGTCAGAATACCAGAATATCATGACAACTCTACAAAATATTTTCCTCTAAATATTCCTAGGAATAAACATAGATTTTCTGCAGCTTCTGTGAACTTGAGTGAAGCTTGTTGAACTTTTTTCAGTATTAGTCAAAGTTCTGGGGACTATATAGAACAATCTGATCTTTAGGAGTGGGGAGCATGAAGAAAACTTTTTTTAATCCATTTTTTCTGATTAGACTTTGGCATAATTATCAGGTAACTGTGATACAACAAAGGGATAACTTTGGATGACAGCTAAGGCAAATGAATGGTTGTTTTCAGTATTAAAGTAATTTTTGGTCAGTACCTTTAAGGAAAAACATGGTACTCAGCTTGATTTTTAGCTGCTTTTCCCAACACTACCCACATATAGTCAAACTGGATTTTGCTTGCTTGATAATACCAATGTTAATGTTAGTCAAACTGGATTTTACCTATTACCTGAATTTAGGACTCTGCTTTTGCTCATGGACTTTCCTTTGTCAGGAAAAACCGGGCTTTAAGATCAGTTGGATCAATATATTGAGTCTTGATATTTAGCTTCTGAATGAATTTGAATATTTAAGTTATGTTATTCTGTTTTGTTTCCTTTTCTGAGGAATAAGAGGCCTAGTCTTTGGGCCTTGAAGGATTATTATGAGGATGAAGTGAAATAACATATGTGAAGGTCCTCTTAGCACAGGGCTGCTAACTAGAAGGTGTTCAACACATACGCTCATTTCTCTTTATTTACAGTCTTCCTGCTTCCTGGCAGCACCTCTTATTTCCTGATTCCCCCCCCCCCTTTTTGTCTCCTAAAGGAAAGCTTTTGTTCTTGCTCTTAGAGCCACTCTTCACATATAGGATTATCTGGATAGGTTTTTCCTCAAATCTATTATGTAAGCAAAAAGTGAGTTATTCTGTAGGTGGCTCACTTTTTTTTTTAAATAATAGACTTTATATCTTCTTTCAGTGGGTTATAGGAGGTAAGACAAATTATAATTTATGTTTCTCTTACTAGCAAACCTAGAACTGTCAGTATTTAATGAATAAATGAACTGACCCATGGCCTTCAAGTATTTTTCGAATTCAGTTGAATACATAAGACTCTGGCAAGAAACCATTAGAGCATAACAAACCACAGTGTACAGTCAAACACTAAGCTAGGGAATAGATGGAAAGTGATGTAGAAGTTTAGAGAAGCAGATCACTTAGAGATCACTGAGCAAAGAGAAATGGAGAGCAGGAACTACGTGCTGATTAAATTTTGGTTTATTTTCTAACTCCAGGTAATGGCTGTAATGATGTTACTAGATAGTAGGCAGCTAAAATGTGTGAGTGCAGAAGTTACAAAGGAAGTGTTTTGTTCTTTCTGGATTGTAAGCTTTAAAAATTCTTTTAAGGAGTTCCTTTGTGGCGCAGCATGTTAAGGATCTGGATTGTCACTTCAGTGGCACAGCCCCCTCAAAAAATTAGATATTAGTATGCACAATTAATTTTTTTTTACATCAATTTAACAGAACTAGAGGCTAAATTAATAGGATTTAAAAAAATCTAGGGAGTTCCTGTTGTGGCTCCACAGTAACTAACACAGCAGTATCCATGACGATGCACTTTCAATCCCTGGCCTTGCTCTGTGGGTTAAGGATCTGGCGTTGCTCTGAGCTGTGGTGTAGGCCACAGACGCAGCTCAGATCCTGTGTGGCTATGGCTGTGGTGTAGGCCGGCAGCTGCAACTCCGATTCGACCTCTAGCCTGGGAACTTCCATATGCTGCACATGCAGCCCTAAAAACCAAAAACAACAATGAAAAAACCTACTTCTCTCCATCTTCTACCTTTTGAATGAAAATGTTAAGTGGTCATATTTTCTACAATTGTCTAGGGGGCTTATTTTTCATATTTTTACAGTTGTATTGAGGTATAATTGATGTACATGAATTGCAGTTATTTATAACATACACTTTAATGAGCTTGGACTTATGTGTATACCTGTGGATACACCGTCACAAACAAGGTAATAAACATAATCATCATCTCATTTTCTTATGGCCCCTTATAATCCATCTTTCTTAACCACCCCTCCCTATCCTGTCCCCAGGCAATCGCTGATCTGCTTTCTGCACAGTAGTGTGCATTTTCTAGAATTATACATAGATGAAATTATGCAACAAATATTCTTATTTATTTTTATATAGCTTCCTTGACTCAGCATAATTATTTTGAGATTCTTCCATTTTTTGGCATATATCGATTATTCATTCATTTTTATTGCTGAGTGGCATTCAAGTATATGGACATACCATGTCTTACCTATTTGTATATTTTCCATATGTTTTCCATTTCTGCCATAACAAATTACCACAATCATACCAGCTTGAAACTTTGCCCATTATTAACTTTCAGTTCTGTAGGTCAGAAGCCTGGGCTATGTTCACACCTGGGTTCACTGCTCAGGATCTCACAAGACCAAAAACAAGGTGTTGGCTGGGTTCAGCTCTTATCTGGAAGCTCTAGGGAAGAATCCGTTTTATAGGTAGTTTGGGCCCACCTGGATAATCTCCCTCTTGTCATACAATGTAACATAATCATGGGAGTGATAATTCATCATCCAAACTCAAAGGGGATGAGGTTATACAATGGAGCCATCCTTAGCATTTTTCCTAACACCATGCAATCTATGGCCCCCAAAGAGCCATGCCTGTCCCACAGGTGAAATACATTCACCCTATCCCAAGGTTCGAAATGGCATTACTCCATTCAGCATCAGTTCAAAGTCCAGAATCTCATCTAAATTCTCCCCTAATCTCATCATCAAAATCGACTAAATCAGGTTTGAACAAGCCTCTGGTTATAATCCATTAAGTACAGTTCCTAGACAAAGTTCTTCTCTATCTGTGGACCTGTGGAACTAAAGAAAAATGTGGCTTGCTCCAACACTCCAACAATAGTTGGATGGGTATAGCATAAGAATTATAACTATTCCAGTTAAAAGATAGAATGGAAAAAAATTAATGGTTTTCTTTGTCCAAAGCAGTTTAAAAATCCAGCCAGGAGAACTACAGACAGATTTCCTTGATTAGAGCTTCAAGGCTTTGGCAGTAGTGGGTGGTTTCCAGCTCTTCACTTTGGGCTCTTGGCTCCAATCTCTTTAACTCCTTGATTCTTCTATTCTTGCTCCCCAGAGGGAAAGAATTCATGCAGTTTCATGCAGCAGGAGTTGTATTAAGCAAAGCGAGCAAAAGTATGCTCCCAAAGGGAGGAGAGCCAGCTGTCTGGAAACCAGAAGCAGCACCCGCATGGAGGTAGAGCTGGTTTTTCAAAGTAGTGGGAAGTTCTTCCCTGTGTCCTGCATCTTTTTTTTTTTTTTTAATTAAAGAAGATTTTCCATTATAGCTGGTTTACAGATTTCTGTAAATTTTCCAACTGCACAGCATGGTGACCCGGTTACATGTATGTATATAGATTCGTCACAAGTGATTAGACATAGTTCCCGGTGCTATACAACAGGATCTCCTCACTTTTCTATCCCAAAGGCAACAGTTTTCAACTGTTAACCTCAGACTCCCATACCATCCCACTCCCTCCCCCACCCTCTTAGCAACCACAAGTCTGTTCTCCAAGTCCGTGATTTTCTTTTCTGTAGAAAGGTTCATTTGTGCAGTATATGAGATTCCAGATATAAGTGATATCATACAGTATTTGTCTTTCTCCTTCTGACTTACTTCACTCAGTATGAGGTTCTCTAATTCCAACCATGTTGCTGCAAATGGCATTATTTTATTCTTTTTTATGGCTGAGTAGTATTCCATCACATATATATACCACATCTTCCTAATCCAATCATCTGTTGATGGACATTTGGGTTGTTTCCATGTCTTGGCTATTGTGAATAGTGCTGCAATGAACATGCGTGTGCAAGTGTGTTTTTCAAGGAAAGTTTTGTCCGGATATATGCCCAAGAGTGGGATTGCTGGGTCATATGGTAGTTCTATGTATAGTTTTCTAAAGTACTTCCACACTGTTTTCCATAGTGGTTGTACAGCATCTTTTTTTTTTTTTTTTTTGTCTTTTGTCATTTTAGGGCCACATCCGCGCATGTGGAAGTTCCCAGGCTAGGGGTCTAATCGGAGCTACGGCTGCTGGCCTATGCCACAGCCACAGCAACGTGGGATCCGAGCCGCATCTGCAGTCTACACCACAGCTCATGGCAACACCAGATCCTCAACCCACTGAGCAAGGCTAGTGATCAAACCCGCAACCTCATGGTTCCTAGTCGAATTCGTTTCCACTGAGCCACGACGGGAACTCCCTGTACTGCATCTTTGATTGATAAAGTGATTGACAGCTTTAGATTATATAACCTTTCTCCTTGTGTGCATATGCTTACCCATAAGCACCCAAGTGAAACCCATGGGGGTGCGTGTCAAAAACAGCAATGCTAATTTATTATAAAAAATTGCATAATGAATCTGCGTTGTTCTGGGTCATCTCTTAGGTCTAGATGCACCTGTGGCTAGCCAGTGCTGGTGGTTTGGAAAGTCAGTGATGTTTTTGACCTTTTGCTTGGCCTTAATAAGCCTGGGAATTTAGCGACCCTTAACCACAAAAGGGAGGATCTTTGGGCATATTCTGGCCAGTGTCAGGGTAGGACAGGAAAAGAGAAAGGTGACTCCATCCAGGATGGGGTGGGACTGCTCGTTTCTGACTAGACTGATATCTATACTAATCTGAGCTCTGATTCTGCTCTCTAGGCTTTTGTGTTCGTCCTTTGAGTCATTTCTTTCTTTTTTAAATTGAAGTATAGTTGATGTACAATAATATAAGTTATAGGTGTACAATATAGTGATTCATAT
This sequence comes from Catagonus wagneri, assembly GCA_004024745.2. NCBI lineage: Eukaryota > Metazoa > Chordata > Mammalia > Artiodactyla > Tayassuidae > Catagonus > Catagonus wagneri. Next base: position 14,135,923 of record PVHT021183608.1, on the reverse strand, counting down.
CCCTCCCCACTCCCACCTGGATTGTTAAAAAGAAAATCTCAGACATCATATTATTCCATCTGTTGTGTACTCATTTTACACATGAACAAAGTCAGACTCAGCTAGTTTAAATGAGTTGGTCAAGGTCACATAGCTAGCTAGTAAGTGGCAGAACTGGGACCTGAACCCCAGTCTGTTTCACTCCCAAATCATTTTTTCTTTCTTTTCCTCTTTCTCGCTTTCTTTTCCTCTTTATTACCTTCCCAAAGTTTCCTCATACCTCTATTATTATTAATAATATTTTGTGTTTAATTGTGTGTTAAGAACACCTAAGATCTACTCAGCAGATTTTAAGTATGCAGTAGAGTATTGTTAGCTATAGGCACTATGCTGTATAGCAGATCTCCAGAAATTACTTAGCTTGCACAACTGAAACTTTGTGCCCTTTGACCATTATTTTACCATTTCCCCCTCCTCTTAGCCCCTCGTAATTGCCAGTCTACTCTCTGCTTCTCTGACTTCTATTATTTAATTGTTTTGTTGTGCCTGTGGCATGTAGAAGTTCCTGGGTCAGGGACTGAACCTGCACCACCCAAGCTGCTGCAGTGACAATACCAGATCCTCAATCTGCTTCACCACAAGAGAACTCCTGAGTTTGATGCTTTTAAATTTCACATATAAGTAAGATCATACAGTATTTCTCTTTTGGTGTCTGCCTTGTTTCACCTAGCATGCTGTTTTGGCTATTCTAGGTACTTTGAATTCCCATATACATTTTAAAATTAGAATGCCAGTTTCTGCAAAAATATCTACTAGGTTTTGGTTGGAGAAAGGTTGAAGCTGTTAATCAATCTGGAGATACTTGCATATTCCTTTGTGCATGTGGGGGTCCTTCCCTACCTTAGGCAGTGTCCTGTATTCTTAAACACTGTTAGGCAAGCTGAAATTATGCCTCTGTGTGTCTCCCTTCACTCACTCCTTCACATTTGCAGCCTTGGACACCAGTAGGCATGCAGTCAAGGTGCTTCACGTGTCCCCTCCTCACCCTCCTACTTCTGCCTGCCATTCTTCCATCCTCCTAATTCTTCCATCCCAGGAAAGGAAGATGAAAGGGAAAATGGGAAAAGATAGGAAGATAGTAGAGGAAGGTGATCTGGGAAAGAAGGTAAGGTAACAGGACTGAATTTCTGAAGCCAAATAAAGAAAGTGCTTAACAAGAAGTGGATAATCAGCAGCATCAATGCCGCATATGTTTGGAATAACATAAATGCTCATCAGATTGGTCACCTAGGTAAGGGGGATTTTAATGGAGTAGCAGGATAAAAGTAACTGGAGTGACTTGTAGAGATAATGGAGGGGAGGAAGATGGTGAGAATAAATACAAATCACTCTTAAGGAAATTTGTCATATAGAATGAACAGAAAAATGGGGCAGTAACTAGAAGCAGTTTTTAATTTAAATCAGCCTTCTTTTTCATACAGCAAAAATTATCTCAATACTATAAATCAACTCTACTTCAATAAAACCTTAAAAAAAAAGCTCCTACTTGTTTTTGAACATTAAAATAAAATCAGTCTTACTATTCATTACAGAAAAAAAACACTGTTGTTTCCAGAACTTATGGGAATGAATATTTCCTCAAACTGGGTTTTGATCAAATGGAAATTGTATAATCTAGTCCAGTAGAGTGCTATACTTGAAAGAATCAGGGCTTACTTTCTCAGAGAGTGTTGTATATAGGAAGAGCTATATCAGATGAACTGGATTGAAGCTGCCACAACTTGTGATTGATCCAGATAACGTCTACTGACATCTCATGTAGTCGTTTTGAGTATCAAATTGAGCATATGTATGCGAAGATACGCAGATTACTTAAGTAATAATTTGTCTTTTGTTCTGTCCTTAGTGCCTAGAACAATAATGGCACGTAGCAGGTGTTCAGTAATTACTTGTTGAACAAATAATGAATATATTTTATTGTATATTATTTGTATGTTAAAGTGGATGAAGCCCTAATGTATGTTAAATGCTTAATGGAAATTAACCCAACTCTCTTAATTTAAAGTGGGATACTCTTGCCATTACTAAAAATTGCATCGTTAAATTTACTTTGCTGAAACAGCAAGCTATCATTGTTATTGTTTTCCTAAGAGTGAATTGGACAATGTAAGTGTCTCACTAAATAGTCTGAATATTTTCTCAATGTATATACCAAGTATTTTCCAGATATGGAAAAGTTGATGCCTTTATTGACTAAAAAGAACCATTGCATAAATTGTGCACTTTTTCCTTGAGATAGACCAGTTATTATGGTTATTATATAGACTGTGTAGTTTAGAAGATTAGAATTTGGAGAAGTCACTGATTTACGGAGCTCATAAGTAATGAAGCCTGAATTTCAGACTTGCAGTGTCTAGATTACTTCACTTTTAGCGATGTCATCAAACTTCTTTCTCTTTTGACTGCATCTACAGCATGTGGAAGTGACCCGAGGCACTGCAGCGACAATGCTCCATCTTTAACTTTCTGTGCCACAAGAGAACTCTTCAGAAAACCTCTCTTGAAAGGAAAGGACATCTAATAATAGAAATGAAAGGAGATACACCAAACATTTTAGGGACAAATTTGCTTTGAAACAACCCAAGTGTGATTATCTAAACCTAGAACAGAAGTAACCTATTTTAACAAAGAAGTATGAGTGCCATTTTGACCTCCTAAGTACTGTTGACTGTACTTCTGCCATGAGAATGTTTTATCTTGAGAAAGAAAGCTAGTTTAAAAATGACACTACCTACATAATTATTTCTAAGTCTCACAACAATCCTGAAAGGAATCTATTGTCATTGCTGTTTTACAGATGATGAAAGGGAGATCCAAGGATATTAAGTACTTAGCCAAAGTTATGTAGCTAGTAAGTGGCAGAATTAGGACTCGAAGTCAAGTAGGCAAGATTATAAACCCTTTAATGTCCACTCTGCACAGTCATTCCTGTCAGGCATTATGCCAGCTGCTTTAAGTAATGCTAGAATATGCTGCTTTTGGCATAAAGCTTACTACTTTCTAGTTATAAATATGGAAATGAGTTAGCATCTACCTGTTTTTTTTGTTAGTTTGGTTCTAGAATGAGATGGTATATGCTGTCATTGAAATGCCAATCCAGAGATACCATTACTTGATTAATTAATTAATTAATTATGTTTTTTGGCTTTTTAGGGCCACACCAGTAGCATATGGAGGTTCCCAGGCTAGGGGGCAAATTGGAACTTTAGCTGTCGGCCTACACCACAGCCACAGCAATGCTGGATCCTTAACCCACTGAGAAAGGCCAGGAATTGAACCTATGTCCTCACGAATGATAGATTCATTTCTGCTAAGCCTTGACAGAAACTCCTACCATTAATTAAGAATCTTGAGAAACATGGTGTATTTCTTGAGACCAATGAGAGCTGGACGTGTCCTTTGTCTTTTTTTTTTTTTTGTCTTTTTGCCCTTTCTGGGATCGCACCCGGGGCATATGGAGGTTCCCAGGCTTGGGGTCTAATCGGAGCTGTAGCCACTGGCCAACGCCACAGCCACAGCCACAGCCACAGCAACGTGGTATCCGAGCCGCGTCTGCAATCTATACCACAGCTCAGGGCAATGCCGGATCCTTAACCCACTGAGCGAGTCCAGGGATCGAACCCGCAACCACGTGGTTCCTAGTCGGATTCATTAAATGCTGAGCTGAGCCACTAGGGGAATGCCTCCTTTGTCTTAATGAAAGAGATAGGTGGATAAAATAATCCAGTTTGTTTTCTTTTAAGCTTCAGAAAGAAACATTGTTTAAGGATCATTAAAAAGGCAGCTTTGAAGATCCAGAATATCTATAGAAAATAACTCTAATTGCAATGCATGAAATTCCAAAAATATAGCTTTATTTATAAATGATTATCTGTATGACATCTGTAAATAAATTTCAGCCTTTATTCATTTTCTCATTTTCTGTGAGTACTTTAGCTATCGCATTTTATAGTTGCTTTTTGTTCTTGCTTGTTTGCCACATAATCTCAGTTGCCTTTATTTTCGAGTTCCTTAGATTGAAGGAAACATTAAATGCAAATTTCAGTTAAACAATGCAATGTTATCAACTATAGTCACAATTTATACATTAGATCCTCAGATCTATATGCAAAGTGTTTCCTTATACATTCATTCGTCATTGGACATTTAGGTTGTTTCTGTACTTTGGCTTTGTGAATAATGCTACAATGAACATGGGAGTACAGATGGCTCTTTGAGATAGTAATTTAACTTCCTTTGGATATATACCTAGAGTTGGATCCCTGGATCATATGATAGTTTTAGTTTTAATTTCGAAAGGAAACTCCATACTGTTGTCCATAGTGGTTGTATCACATAGTGGCTTACATTCTCACTGGGAGTGTACAGGGTTCCCTTTTTATCCACATTCTTGCCAGCATTCGTTGTCTCTTTGCTTTTTGGTAATGAACATCCTAACAAGTGTGAGGTGATATCACATTGTGATTTTGATTTGCATTTCTGTGATGATTAGTTATGTTGAGCATCATTTCACATACCTATGCCCATTTGTAGGTCTTTGCAAGAAGGTCAGTTCAGGCTCTTTGCCCATTTTTAGTTTGGGTTATTTGTTTTTGGCTATTGAGTAGAATAAGTCATTGTATATTTGCTTATTAACCCCTTACCAGATTTGTGGTTTGAAGATATTTTATCCCATTCTATAAATTGCCTTATTATTTTGTCAATGGTTTCCTTTACTTTTCAGCAGCTTTTTTTTTTTTTTTTAGGGCCACACCCGAAGCATATGGAGGTTCCCAGACCAGGCATCCAATCAGAGCTACAGCTGCTGGGCTACACCACAGCCATGGCAACACAGGATCCAAGCCTCATCTGCGACCTACACCACAGCTCACGGCAGCACCAGATCCTTAATGCACTGAGTGAGGCCAGGAATTGAACCCGCAACCTCATGGTTCCCAGTTGGATTCGTTTCCTCTGCGCCACGACGGGAATTCCATAGAAGCTTTTTTTTTTTTTTTATAGTGCAGTCGCACTTTGTTTTATTTTTGCTTTTGTTGCTTTTGCTTTTGGTGTCAAGTTGAAAAAATCATTGCCAAGACCATTGACAAGGGGCTTACCCCTCCTGTTTTCTTCTAGGAGATTTATTTTTTAGGTCTTATATTCAAGTCTTTAATCCACTTTGAGTTGATTTTTGTGTATGGTGTAACATAGTGGTCCAGTTTCATTCTTTTGCATGTGACTTTCCAGTTTTCCCAATGCCATTTATTAAAGAGACTGTGTTTTCCCATTGTATAGTCTTTTTTTTTTTTTGTCATAAATAAATCAACCATATATGTGTGAGTTTATTTCTGGGCTCTCTATTCAGTTCCATTTATTTATGTGTCTGTTTTTATGTCAATACTGTACTGTTTTGATTACTCTAGCTTTGTTATATACTTCGAAATCAGGAAATCAGCTTTGCTCTTACTTCTCAAGATTGCTTTGGCTATTTAGAGTCTTTTGTGGTTCCATACACGTTTTAGGACTGTATTTCTATTTCTGTGAAAAAAAACCATTGGAATTTTGATAGGGGTTGCACTGAATCTGTAGATTGTTTTGGGTAATATTTAACTTACTAAACTTTAACTTACCCAATATTTAAATTTCTTTCTTTTAGGGCCACACCTGTGGCATATGGAGGTTCCCAGGCTAGGGGCTGCATCGGAGCTGTAGCCGCTGGCCTAAGCCACAGCCACAGCAACACGTGAACTGAGCTGTGTCTGTGACCTACACTATAGCTCATGGCAACGCCAGATCCTTAACCCACTGATTGAGGCCAGGGATCGAACCTGAATCCTCATGGATGCTAGTCAGATTCGTTTCCACTGAGCCACGACAATAACTCCTTGAATTTCTTTCATCAATGTGTTATAGTTTTCAATGTACATAATTTTTACTTCCTTAGTTGAATTTATTCCTAAGTATTTAATTCTTTTTGCTGCTATTATAAGTGGGATTTTTTTCCCTAACTTTTCTTTCCAATAGTTGTTATTAGTGTATTGAAATACAAATGATTTTTTGTATGTTGGAATTTTATACTCTGTAGTTCTACTAAATTCATTTATTAATTCTAACAGTTTTTCTGGTGGAGTCTTTATGATTATATACATAAAATAACCTTAAAACCACTAAGGTTCATAGGAAACCTGCCATATACACCTAAAATGGGCATTTCCATATTGTAATCTTAGATCATAATTCTTACTGTGTTTTTTAAGAAAGTGCTAAATAATGGTTATTTCCTTGTTTAGGAAGGGCTATGTTAAGATGTTTTAGGAGAGGAGGCAGTATAGCATCATGGAATGGGAAGACTTGTATTCTGAACTGGCTGTGCCATTAAGCAACTTGGGAAAATTATCTTCCTGGACCTTTTCTAACTTGTAAAATGAGGAGCATTTTATTTTTCATATTATGTTTAGCAATGGGATGCTTTTCTTAAAAAGAAAGCAAGTGAGCAGAAGCCTCATAAGAAAGATAGAGATGAAAATTAGGGATGGGATGAGAAGGGGCAGCTGAGTCCTGTGTATTAAACCATCCCTTTAATTTAATTAAACCACCTCAGTCATTCCCAAGCTCCTGTACTGCAGTACAGGGTCTACTTTGCAAAGCACTGGAATTGATTAAGTCCAGAATTCCTTCCAGCTCTTATTAATAAAGTATATTTTCAATAGGATTGCGTATGGAGTTTACTTTCTATTGATACCATCTTGGTAGCAGTTATTCTCCAAAGGTCAATCTTCAAATGTGTTTTGATCCAATTCAGTTCATTAAAGTTGAGTTTGGAAGGTACCCAGGCCATTCAGTAGGGCGAGGTTTGTGTTCTCTTAGCTCACCAAAATTGAAACTAAAAACAAGAGCTTAATGGACATAGCAGATATGGGCAGGTCCAAATAAATTTTGCGTGTAAGTTAAAAATATAGCCATTTAAATTTCCTCCTTTGTGAATGGTTTTGTCATTTTGACAAATTCAGGACTGAACTTCATAAAAGAAGACGTGATTGAAGTGGTTAAACTGATAATGTAGAGGCTTACTCTGTACTCTGTGTGGTCTCAAGGAACTCAGGCTTGCTCCTCCTTCCCTTCTAGGGAAAAGAAACTGAGATATTTAATGGAGTCCTCAGGCGCGTACAACTAGACTGTGGGGTAGAACTTGGCATAAAGGGAAAAGTTTCAGAGGGAAATGTAAGGAGGTTAAAAGTGCTTTTTTTCTGCATTTTTTTGGGGGGAGTGGTAATCTATTTTGACTCGCTTTTTCTCCTTTTTATTTCCCTTCCTTTTCATTGCCCTTCTCTTCTCTCCAATATGGTTGAAAAGAAGGGCTCAGGGCTACCTCCCCTTTCACTTTCACCTTTGGAGAGCCTAGAAAGCACTGGGTAGAGTACAGAGGACAAATGGCGAGTACGATTCTAGCCTCGGTAAATAGTTTTTGCATTCACGCATGGTCTAGATCAGAGAGGTCATAGGGCTTAGGACTGGAAACATGCTCTTATGGATCTCTGGTGAAGTTAGGCAGTCAGTGAGGAATCAGGAACTTGAGAGAATCTGTCAAATTTTCCATTTGTTAAGACTAAGAAATATAATAATTTTGTTATTATATCACACTATGATTTTAAACCTGTTGATGGGAAGGATGGTTCCTTGTTCAAGGGCACAGTATTCTACAGAAGTTCAGCTCTGAAAGCCTTTAGTTAAATAAAATATATGTTTTCTTTCTTGACATTCTTGAAATTTAGAAGCAAACCAACATAAAGAAAGGAAAATGAGAAAAAAAAGCTTAGGTTAAAAAATGTCAAGATTTTTGATTTTGATTGTTCTTGTACACAACATGTCTCAAGGTTGTTCTATTCTTTTAAATACACTAGGACAGCTAAGCCCATACAATTTCCTCCTTCCTCTTGACTATTCCTTTGGATCTTCAGGTCTTAGCACAGTGCTTTGTTAAATGGTAGGAACTCAATAAATATATGTTTAATCCAGGATTGAAGATATTTGCATTAGAGCTGAAGGTGAATAGAGGGAAGAGAGAACTTTGACAGAGTGAGCAGAAAGTTTACTTGCCAAATATAATACATTAATGTGTCTCTAAAACTTCATAGTTTACAAAGGACTGCTACATACAGGGTCTTATTTTTCCTCATAACAACCCTGTATGGTAGATATCAGTAATCCTCCTTTACTTATGTGGTCCAGAGAGGTTAAGTGACTTGCCTATGTGCAGAGTTAGGTCTTGAATGAAGTTCTCCTTTCTCCCTATAAGGAAGATGGAAAGTTTTCCAGAAGGAAGGGTTTAGCAGAGGATTCAGAACTGCAGAAATATTAAGGAAGTTATAATTTTGCAATAATCTTTGTGACTTTCCTGAGAAAAAGCTGTTTCAGTAGAGCAGAAAGATGAGCAGATTACTATAAGACTGGACCCTCTCACTTTCTTCATGGAAGAAAATCCTTTCTAAGTATAATTGTTTTCTTCTGTATTTATTAACTTGAGAAGGTCAATAATTTGTATAACTTCACAAGCTGGTCTGTAACATTAGCTTGTTGTAAATGGATAATTTATAAATAATTTAAAGTTGCTAAAGTAAATACCTTACAATACTAGGAGAGTATTAGTCAATTTGTTTTGAACTTAGACATAATTATTTTCTAAACTATTTGAGGGCTGCAAATCTCTGCCCCATTTCTCTAAGACCTTCACAAATATTTGCTAAAAGGACATATATTGGTAAGAATTGTTATGCAAAGTGTACTTTAGGATTTTACTGAATTTCTTATGTCACTGTTCAGATTCTTCATGTCATATTTTTTTGGAATTCTGGTTTATTGCTGAAATATCTGTGGAACTTAATGTTTTAGAAAACCTTCTTCTATAAATGTCAAGACATTTCTGTGTAAAATTATACAACGACTGCTGTTCTAATAGTCCTACACCACCCACTTCCCACTACTATCCTCTGTCTAAATATAGCAAAGCTTGCATTTACCTGGTGGAGGTGAAGTGTCCATAGGATGAAATGAATATCTGGAGCTTGTTCTTACCTCAGTGAAACAAAGGAGATTTCATGTATTGATATATTTTATTCTTATAGTATTCTCAGTATTCTGCATATAATTTCAGTTGTTAGAGTTTGCTTTAACCTTAATCTGTGACACAATAGTTTTGTTCAGACCCCAGAAAAAGGGCCTAAAAAATGATGTGAAAATATTTTAGATGTTTTCTCTTGAATTTTTTAGTGCATCTTGAAAAACTGGGAGATATGATGATAGATAGATGCTTGGCACTTGGTCAACAATCTGATTCATTTATTAGTTCAAATATTTAGTATGTACCTTCTTATCAAGGACTATGCTGGGGATAGTGTGTGGAATCAGATAGACCTAGTCCTTGGCCTCCTGGGCTTAACAGTTTATAATTGCCAAATTTATAGAATAGAAGCAAACTGATTGAAAAGTTATGGTTCGAGATAAAAGTAGAACAGGAGTCCTGTGAGTTTGGGTATGAGGACAGAGCATCTCCTTGCTACCATTTTCCTCTGCTTTCTTAAAATGTCACTAGAAAGTGTGATCCGGGCCTCACCATCACCTGGCAGCTCAGTTCACTAGCAGCTGTAATTTGCTAAAGAATAAAACTTTATTTTATTTTATTTTTTAAAGCCAGTGTTCAGTTCAGAACCCAAATCAGATCAGTCTTCTGTAGGGTAGAGATTTCTGCCTGCACTACAGTTAACAAAGAAAGGCAGCACACAGTGCTCTACTGTGTCACACAGTGACCTGGGATGCATCCTGGTCAGAACTGTGACCAGTTAATTTCACTTTGCCTCTCAGCTCTGTCATCCTTTATGTCCTTGAAATGTCAGCCCCTTGGGTCTATGCCTTTTCCAGTGTGGCACTTCCAGCCTGGCTCTGTGCTTCAACCTTTTCCTCTTACACTATCCTCTCTGCCGCCCTCTTTGCCAGCTTTTCACACTTAGCTTTTGGACCTCCTCCATGAGGGAATCTTCCAGGTTCACGGGGCTGCCTAACAGGGCAAAGGATTCCATAGTATCAAAACTGAGTTTGTTCAAGGTAAATGTATAGTTTATAGTTTTTCTTACATACTCTTTTAGTATACTTTTCGAGGTATTAATTATCATAATCAGTCACGTGTAAGTTTACTGCTCTGAGAACGAAGCTGAGTCCAAGATGTGAGTCCAAGCTACAGAGACAAGGTGATTTTACATGGATTGGGAGACTCTCCAACCAGTTTCCTCCATGAGACCTGATGCCAATGGAATAACTTTTCCTTCTCATGGGAAGCAGATGGGATGACTATACTGTGACCATTACCTGCTGTACGCTGGTAAAGTGACCCTGATCTTTGTGCCCTTCCAGAGGTGGGCTGTGTAATCATGTAAAACATGGAAGGTCTACTCATCTGCTAAAATGCCTTTCAGTTAGCAGTCATGGTTGTTTGCCTTACATATTTTCCTTCAGTAGCCCAGGTAAGATAAAGGAAAATTATAACCGAACATGCAGTGGAAATTATAACTTCTTGCCTGAGTGAAACAATGGTATGGGAGCATTATCTTCTTCCTACTTTTCCCTCTGTTCTCTGCCTGGCTTGATAAGACTGTAGACACCTAATGGAAGCTTAAGGTCAAGGACCATTTCTCTGTCACTCAACTAAGAAACTCATTGTCCAGGGAGTTTCACCATCTCTTAAACCCAGGAATATTTACCTGGTTGTGGAATCTCACCTTCAGAAGAGGGTTGGAATCCTGAAGGCAGTACTACAAGGCCCTGTGTTGGATACGATATAGAGACTCAAATCTTTTGACAAGTTTTTTCTCTCATATAATTTCTTCCTTATCAGGATCAAAACAACCAACACCCAGTCTTGACTGGAGAAGGGAATTATTCCTAATTTTGGAAAGCCCTAGGCCACCTTGAGATTTTCTTATATACTCTTTTAGTATGCTTTTTAATTTTTGGTATGGTATATTTTGACATAGAAATATTTAAATTTTCATTTTGTCACATCAGTTTTCTCTTTTAAACTTTTGCTTTTGTGTTTAGAAACTCTGTGAAACTCCTGTTCAGATACACAAATACACACACATACATATATACATACATACCACCATCTCTTTATCCTTTCATCTATTGATTGACATGTGGATTTCTTCCATATCTTGGCTCTTGTAAATAATGCTACAATAAACACATATGTGCATATATCTTTTCAAAAAAAAAAAAAGAAAGAAATAGGGACTATAACATAATACATCCTTCATTTTGCCTCTGAAAGTACTTGTTACCTCCACTGGTTAGAGTTGCTTGGTTGCAAACAATAGAAACTAACTTTGGTTAACTCAAGAAGAAAAGAAGTTTGTTGCAAGGATATCCAATAATGGGAAGGATTGAGAACCAGGCTCAGAAAACAGGCATGTAGGACGTTCCCATGTAGTACAGTGGGTTGAAGATCTGGTGTTGCCCACAGCTATGACACAGGCTGCAACTGCAGCATGGGGTCAGTCCCTGGCCTGGGATCTTCTATATGTCATGGTTGTGGCCAAGAAAAGAAAAGAAAAAAGAAAGTGGGCATGTCTACAGATAGGATAGTGGGTCCTCAGAGGACGAGAACCAGCCATAACTTTCCTGACAATAGAAGCACTTTTAGGCCTAAGCCATTTTGTGATCTAAGCCTGGCCACCATGCTTACCGTTGCAGAAGAACAGGCCTTGGTAGTTAATGATTTTTAAAGAAACAAATGAAGGTAAGAACAGCTCTTATGAGGCCAGGGTAATAACCATCTTGGAGGCACTATATCAAGTGTGAAGATTCCCAGTTCCATTTCAAAGGTAAAGATTAGCCTGAAGCATATTCTTGAGTTTTATGCAGGATCCAAGCCCCTTCAAGCACTCAACCATCAGAGTAATTGGAACCTAAGGAATGACAACATTGACCTTTGCTGGCCCTCATGACTTCGGTCAACTAGAGCTTGGTCCCTGTCAACCTTTGGCCCAGTACTATGCTGAACTCTCCTCTGCTCAATCCCCTTCATGAGCATATATGACCCCAATTTTGCTGTTGGGGGAGACACTGCTTTGAAAAATATCCCCATTGTTCTCCTCACTAGCTGCAAATTATAAATCCTCTCTTTTCCTGCTCTTTGGCTTAGTTGTGTCTTTTGGCTCAACATCCACTAAGAAGTGAACCCAGTTTTCAGGTAACAGCCAAGAACCAAGGGACACTGGGCAGGTACAGCTGGAATCACAGGCGCTGGATTAGTTTGTTTAGGATGCTGCCACTGGGTCACAACCTCCATCTCTCTTACCACCGAACTCTCAGCCATCCATCCTCTCTAGCTAATAATAAATTATGTGTGAAAATTAGTAGATAAAATAACAAGATGTTTTATATTTACAGTTATATCAGTTGCTGTTTTTCAAATAGTCTTACCTCTCCATTCCCTGCCACCCCTTTCACCCAAGCTGTCAAATTAGGCAGACAAAAGAATACATTTGTAGGACAGGAAGTGGTGTCTTCAGGCATGAAGTAAGTATTGGGAATCATTCTCTGCCCTATTGATGTTTAGGAGATAACATATGTTGGAATACGTAATTTTTACAGTATATTTTGTGTCCTACTTGTCATTTAAACTGCTACCTATGTCTCTTTGACTTCAAACTACACTGTAGACTATACAAAACTATGGTAATCAAAACAATGTGGTATTGGCACAACAAAAGACACACAGATTAATGGAACAGAATGGAGAGCCGAGAAATAAATCCATGTAGTTATGGTCAGTTAATCTATAACAAAGGAGGCAAGAGTATACAATGGAGAAAAGACAGTCTTTTCAATAAGTGATGCTGGGAAAACTGGACAGCTACTTGTAAAAGAATGAAATTAGAATATTCTCTAACACCATATACAAAAATAGAGTTAAAATAGATTATAGACCTAGACATAAGACTGGATACCATAAAACTCCTCAAGGAAAATATAGGCAGAATACTCTGACATAAATTGTAGAAATACTGTTTTGGATCCATCTCCTAAAGCAAAGGAAATAAAAGCAAAAATAAACAAATGGGAACTAATTAAACCGAAAGCTTTTTCACAGTGAAGGAAACCATTGACAAAATCAAATGACAACCTACTGAATGGGAGAAGATATTTGCAAATGACCAATAAGGGTTTAATATCCGGCATATATAAACAGCTCATACAACCCAACATCAAAAAAATGAACAGCCTGATTAAAAAATGGGCAGAAGAACTGAATAGGCATTTTTCCAAAGAGGAAATGCAGATGACCAGCAGACACATGAAAAGATGCTCAGTATTGCTAATCATCAGGAAAATGCAAATTAAAACCACAGTGAGCTATCACCTCATACCTGTCAGAATGGCCATCATCAAAAAGAACACAAATAACAACTGTTGGCAAAGATGTGGGGAAAAGGAACTCATATACTGTTGGTGGGAATGTAAAGTGGTACAGCTACTATGAAAACAGTATGGAGATTTCTTAAAAAACTAAAATAAGAAATAGCATATGATCCTGGAATCCACTCCTGAGTATTTTTCTGAAAAAACAAAAGCACTAATTCAAACAGATACATGCACCCCAAAGTTTATAGCAGCATTATTTACAATGCCAAGATATGGACGTAACATTGTGTCTTTCAGCAGATGAATGGATAAATAAGATGTGTGTATATTTATATATATATATATATATACACACACACACACACATATACGTATATATATATATATATACACACACACGTATATATAAGTGGAATACTACCGAGCCATAAAAAGGATGAAATTTTGCCATTTCCAGCAACATGGATGGACTTGGAGGGCATTATGCTTAGTGAGATATGTCAGACAGAGAAAGACAAATACTGTAATGTTACCACTTACATGTAGAATCTAAAAAAATGAAACTACTGAATATAACGAAAAGAAGCATACTCACAGATATAGAGAACAAATTAGTGGTTACTAGTGGGGAGAGGGAAGAGGGGCAATGGAAGGGTACAGGATTAAGAGATACAAACTATTAGTTAAAAAATAAGCTACAAGGATATATTGTACAACATGGGGAATATAGCCAATATTTTATAATAACTGTAAATGGGATAAAACCTTAAAAAATGAAGTTATGACTTGCCTTGAAAAAAAAAAAGAAAAAAGAAACTGCTGTCTGTGCCTTGAAAAATCCCTCAGGTTAGCTGTACCCTGTCCTGACTACCTCTAGGTGGAGTGTGGGTTGTGGAGCTGACTAAACCTGGGGCACATGCGAGGGTTCTCTTTTCAGGGGCCCAGGGGAAGGAGAGACTGGTCCTGTTTTGGCTTCTTCCTTTTTTTTTTTTTAATCCCAAGGCAGAATACTCTGACATAAATTGTAGCAATACTCTGTGCCCCAACTAGGGTTTGGATACTGGCGAACCAAAATGAAAAAAGAAATCTTCGCTGGAGCACCTGGCTTTCCTCTAAAGTCCCCACCCCTGTAGCATCCTGGCCAACTGGCTGAGCTCCTCTGCAGTGTTATAAACCACAGATCTGGGAAGGGGCGAGGTGAGGTCAGTATCCACTTTGTCCTTATAAACTGCTTCAAAATCTTCGTTTCTCCTCTCATGTTGGACCTCCTTTGGGGCTCATGCCGTCAGGCAGAATACCATTTACACCATTCTGGTTGGGATTATTTACTAACATTCCTCATCCACATTATTCAAAATATGTGGTTCCCCATCCTGCTCACTGTTCCTAGTTTATCTTTGTCCTGAGGAGTGACTTTAATGTAGTTATACACTAATCATTGAACACCATGGCTTTATAGTTAAAGTTGATCTGTCAGCTCAATTTACAGTATGAAGTCATCTCTATTTTGATCCTGTAGATAATCTAATTTAATAAGTTAAACTGAATTTATAATCTGTTTCTTCCAAATCTCCTCTATTCCAGAATTCTCTTAGTGAAGAGCATCACTTCCTTCCAGGTTTCCCCAGCCACAAATCAGTGAGTCATCCTGAATCCTCTCCCTTTCTGAGTACTCCATATACAGTCTAGTTTAATGTAGATACCACCTCTTTAAAATCTCCCGAGTCCATTTCCTGCTTTTATTTGTTTTATTATTGCCTTAGTACAAGTTTATATGTCTTTTCAGGGATAACTGCAGTAACTTTCTAACTTGTTTCTATTTTTAAAATGCATTCTGTTCAATCTATTCCCACATGCCAAAGTAATCTTCCTAAAACAAATCTGATCATCTCATTCTCCTGCTGAAATCCTTCTGTGGCCCTCTTAACTCTCAGAATAAAAATCAAATCCATCCCTTTAAAATAAAAGTCTTTCCTTGATATTATGTTTGACCGTTTCTGTAATTCAACTATTTTATCTCCTATAACACATATTTTTCTCTAGACAAAAAAGAATTCTCCAGATTGGTCTTTTACTCTCCCTACTTCTTTCCTTTTCCATTCCAGTTAATGTTTTAAAACTCAATATGACTGTCAAGTAATATATATTTGTAGATAGTTAATAACTTGAGATTTTTAGAATGGGCTTGTGATTCAATTCAGGTCAGTCAGAGCCATTGTCTGGGACTTTCCTTCTGAAGGAGCAGTAAAGACCATCTTTTACTTTCAGATCAGGTCGATATAAAGATGTGAACCTGGAGCTCCTGTCCATTGGAGGATGTTCATTGGCAGAGAGAATGAAACCAACATCTAGAGAGAAGCAGAGCTAAGAATGGGAGCTTAGGAGCATGAGAGAGTGAGAAAGCAAGTCTTGGTGACATTGTTTGGGCCCTAGATCTAATGTGCATGATGCTGGGTCTGTTATGGTCCTTTTCAGTTATTAGCTGATAAATCCACCCCCCCCTTTTTTCTTTCACTTAAATTAGATTGATTTAGACTTTAGACCAAGAATCCGTGGAGATACAATAGAATTAAAGAGTTAATTAGCATTATTTATAAATTTAGTCTTTACAGTTTTGGCCTAGCCACATAGTATAATTTTGACAGATGGTTTTCATGGGGAACCTGTAGGGGGTTGTGGGTGTGTGTTGATTTTTTTTCTTTTTTTTTTGTGGTTGCACCTGTGGCATATGGAAGTTCCTGAGCTAGTGATTAAATTGGAACTGCTGCTGTAGCCTATGTCACAGCCACAGCAACACTGGATCTGAGCCACACTTGCTAACTATGTGGCAGCTTGTAGCAATGCTGTATCCTTAAACAACTGAACGTCACAGAGATACCAGGTCCTTAATCTACTGAGCCACAATGGGAATTCCAGTGTTGATTTGAATTTTTTTTTTTTTTTTGCTTTTTAGGGTTGCACCATGGCATATGGAGGTTCTTAGGCTAGGGGTTGAATTGGAGCTACAGCTGCTGGCCTACGCCATAGCAACAGCAACACAGGAGCTGAGTCTTGTCTGGGACCTACACCACAGCTCACAGCAACACCGGATCCTTAACCCACTGAGTGAGGCCAGGGATCAAACCTGCAACCTCATGGTTATTAGTCGGATTCGTTTCTGCTGCACCACAACAGGAACTCCCAGTGTTGATTTTTAATTCTATATAAAGCAGGCTGTACTTAAGGGGTAGTTTATATCTTGCCTGAATTAGGACTGAAAGTAGACAAAGGGAAATGTAAGATTTTTTTAAAGAAAGTTTATTTGTCATCTTGTATCATTTAGGTTAATGGTTCTCAACTCTGGCTGTATATTAAAATCATCTCAGGAACTTTTAAAACTACGGATGCCTGGGACTGTCCCTGACAAAGTAAATCAGAATCTCAGGGACTAGGACCCAAGCATTGGTATTTTTTAGAAGCTTCTCAGGTTTCACCTTTCAGTGAGGGTTGAGAATCATTGATCTAAACTAGTATTTGTCTCTGTTCCTTGAGGAATCCAAGTTACTTACGCATGACTTTTTGTCGCTTTCTTTTCCTCATTGTAATTTTTACCTGTAATGAACAAAACATGAAAAATCATGTTGCTGGTTTTTGTGTGTCTTCTAGACTGGGATTTCTGCAAAACTGGCCAGGGACATACAGTTAGGGATTGCTCACCTTTAATTTCAAATTTAATAATTTGGCTATCAATGAAAATCTCTGTAAATTAAGTTACTCTAAGTTGTCTTGCATAGCTTTATATTTTTTTAGACTTATCTTGCTAAGAGCTTTCTTTAAGGAAGAGATACTATAAGTAAGATATTAACTTTCAATAGTAAAGTTGATGCAAAAGGAAACCATTAGAATGATATATTAAAATAAATATAACACATTTTATTGGGAGTTTAATGTATAGAACAAAAAGATTTCTTATATTCAGATATGCATTTTGGTCTGTTTGTCCTTAGGGCTTACAAACAAAGCAGTTGCTGTCCAAGATTAAAAGCAGATTTAGTTTTTGATGATGTAGCTAATTAAAGGCAGAAATATTTTCCTTACATTTATGACATCTACAAGTTGCCTTTAGGCGTTGTGTACACACACAAACATACATATATTTGTTTTATTTTACTTTAATTGTAATAAGAAAATATTAGATGGCGAGAAAACAATGTAGGAGAAATATAGGAATTAATTATATTTGCCTAATTAACCATATAAGAATTTAACACGATGGCTTCTTGGTGCCTAGCGTTGCCAAAGGGTTGAGAGGAATACACTGCTGATCATCTGTAATATGCAATCAGCTGGAGAGAGAAGACAAAACAGAAAAATTAAACTTGCAGAGGGTATGTGAAGAATAATGACAGACGTACTGCATCTCAGTTAAGGGAGAGGTATACATGAAATAAGCTTCCTAAAGATGTGAAATGAGAAAGATTTTTTATTTTTCTCATATACTTCAGAACTGTAATGGATTTTTGGTTCTGTATTTTTGACTAGATCCAAATCACAGGCAAGTTCCCTGGGTAGCTAACCTGCTGTTTTCACGGTCTATTCTTTTTAATTTTTTTCTTTTTTGACCACCCCACGACATATAGACTTCCCAGGTCATGGATCAGATCTGAGCCACAGTTGCAACTTAGGCTGCAACTGCAGCAGTGCCAGATCCTTAACCCACTGTGCTGGGCCAGGGATCAAACCTGTGTCCCAGGGCTTCAGAGGCACTGTGGATCCCATTGCACTAAAGCAGGAATTCCACAATCTGTTCCTTTCTTTTTTTTTCTTTTGCCTTTTGTCATTTTAGGGCCACACCTGCGGCATATGGAGGTTCTCAGGCTAGGGGGGTCTAATCAGAGCTACAGCTGCAGGCCTACACCACAGCTACAGCAACTTGGGATCCGAGCCGCAACTGCAACCTATACCACAGCTCACTGCAACGCCGGATACTTAACCCACTGAGCGATGCCAGGGATTGAACCTGCAACCTCATGGTTCCTAGTCGGATTCGTTTCCGCTGAGTCACGACGGGAACTCCCACAATCTATTCTTTGTAGAGAATTTTTAAGAAAGTTCTGTTGGTTGATGGGGTTGGGTAGGGGAAGGTTGTGAGTTGATTCTCCAAGGTTTCCAGAGTTTAAAATGTATAGGTTGTAATTTAAAAAATTTGGATTGGGTTTTGTTCATTCTGATTTCCTACCCTCAAAATAGAAGGGAATATGAGCTCTGCAGTGATGTCTTGGCTCCTGGTGTGAGGACTGGCCATGAGTGTCAGGGCTCAGATCCAGAGTCTTTTATCCTATGGGCTCTCATGAGGTTGTGGACAAGCAAACAGATACTTTGACCTTCTCTAGGAGTTTCCAGTTGCCCTTCCTACTTTTTCTTACTCTTTGCTCAGATATGGTAACAACCTGAGGTATCTAAATCATTTGTGAGATAAATATTCTAAGTAATGAATAATTTAACTTTCCCCACACATGAGAGTGTTTATCCCACAATGATGGTGCTGTCACACGTCAACAGTTCTGAAGTTGAAGAGGGGGCATGAATTATGGTGAAAAATTGCACATCTCCAACAAACACATGAAAAAGTGCTCAACATCACTGATGATTAGAGAAATGCAAGTCAAAACTACCATGAGACACCACCTCACGCCAGTCAGAATGGCCATCATTAACAAGTCCACAAACAACAAATGTGGGAGGGGGTGTGGAGAAAAGGGAACCCTCCTACACTGTTGGTGGGAATGTAAGCTGGTATAACCACTACAGAAAACAGTATGGAGATACCTTAGAAAACTATACATAGAACTACCATATGACCCAGTAATCCCACTCTTGGGCATATATCTGGACAAAAATCTCCTTGAAAAAGATACCTGCGTATGTATGTTCATTGTAGCACTATTCACAATAGCCAAACATGGAAACAACCCAAATGTCCATCGACAGATGATTGGATTAGGAAGATGTGGTATATATACACAATGGAATACTACTGAGCCATAAAAGGGAATAAAATAATGTCATTTGCAGCAACATGGATGGAATTAGAGACCCTCATACTGAGTGTAGTAAGTCAAAAGGAGAAAGACAAATACCATATGATATCACTTATATCTGGAATCTAATATACAAATGAACCTTTCTACAGAAAAGAAAATCACGGACTTGGAGAACAGACTTGTGGTTGCCAAGAGGGTGGGGGAAGAAGTGGGATGGTAGCGGGTCAGGGGTTAATAGTTGTAGACTGTTGCCTCTGGGTTAGAAAAGCAAGGAGATCCTGCTGTATAACACTGGGAACTATGTCTAATGACTTGTGATGAATCCATATATGTATGTGTAACCAGGTCACTATGCTGTGCAGCTGGCTATAATGGGAAAAAAAATAAATTAAAAAAAAAAAAAAGAAAATTGCACATCTGACATCTTAGGTTTTTTGTTCTTGTGGAGAATATGTCTTAATGACAACACCTTTTGATCATCTGTCATGTGCCTTGGAAAAAAGGATCCAAAACAATTACTCTAGTCTAAGGTCAGAGCTATTTCTCTTTGGTCTCATCTTTCCTCACTGGGAGAGAAAGTTTTTTTTGGTTTTTCTTTTATCTGGGTCTCAAGACCACTTTTTGGTGGCTGGTTGAAATTTCTTTCATTTTAGCCACTTGAACGACAATTCAATTAGACCCTCTCTCCTCTGGGTACCTAACCCTTGTTGTAAAAAAATCACCTAAGGTGTCCTTGATGTTTAACACCACCATCCAATTCTAACAACTGCTTACTTTTGTTTTTCACCCAAAGTTCTCCAGCTTTCTTAGCAAGTTTGCCTCTTTGTTTTCACAGTCTGTGGTTTTTTATTTTGGCTCCTTCTCTGAGAATCAAATTCTGGTCCATTGTCTGAAATAAATATTAGTGTACCTACCAACTAATTACATTTCAATCCTTCTAGCCTCGGGTAGCTTGGGATTTCTTAAATCTCTTTTGATTTGGGAAAAGGGTTTTATTTTATTTTTTTATATCTCCAATGCAATTACTTAATGATTCAATATCCATAGAAACTCAAACTTCAGAGGAGCAAATAGCCTCAACATAAATCTAATTAAGCGCATGTTACCCTAGTGAAGTAGAGAGAATAAGTAAGCAGGGAGGCTGTAATCATTTCTTCTGAAGCCTTTTTAAAAACAAAGTTTTAAAATGTTAAACCGGTGCTAATCTGCATGACTGCTTCAGGTTTCATTTGAGAAAGAATTGTGGCTGCTAATATTATCACTAAAATATGTGAATCTATTTCCATAATCAGAGCCCTGTGGGATGGTGCATAGATTTAATGTGGCTTTGGTGCTTACGTGTTTTCCAGTGCATTGATTAATACTGTCCTCTCAAGTGGAACCCAATCAAGGGTAACCTGCCAGAAGACTCTTTTCTATAAATTTCAGCTGAAATCTTAAGACTAAAGAATAGAATCGATGAATATGCCACAATTAAACTTACCTTGTGAATTGAAGAATGAGGCAGAGGATAATGAACATATTGAAATGATTTCACAAAATGTTTTATGCATGACACATTTGTAATTAAAACAGATCCTGAAGGTGTTTGTATATACTAATATAATGATTTCAGAAAAGCAGAATATGTTATTAAATATCTACAGGGCATATTTCCCAAGCAGGGAATGTGAAAATTTGGCTCATTTTGCTCCTCAACAGTTGTTTATCAGAAATTAGAGATTGAGTGCACCAGTAAACCATACTTGTTAGGAAATTTGTTTATTTAATACGTTGCTTATGGGTAAATCTGTCAGTTCACCCTCAATTTATAACTTTCTAAACAAATTTTTATGAATAATTTTAATTTCAGTTATGCAACTAAACATTAATATTTGTCAAAATTCCTTGGTCTTCCAGGAGCCTTTGAGACCCTTAACGATCCAACTGTTATTTTCCAGTACAGCTCAAAGTTGTATGTATGGCTGTTGCAGTTGGGGCCATTTTAGGATTTAATGATAATTTATGTTTGTAAACTATATCAACCCCATTGCAGACTGTAAAATATTTTAACAATTTTTTTTATCATTTGATCCTCAAAGTAATCTTGTGAGGTAGGAATAAACATTTCTTCTGTTTTACAAATGAGGAAAACGGAGGCAAATGACGTGTTCTGTAGACGTTCATTTTTAGGTTAGGAGGGAGTGCTAATTTCCAGTAGTCTGTTAAATGAGTTGTTAAAGTTGACTGTAATTTGGCTTTCCTAAAGGAGAGTTAGCAGGTAAGTAGAGGGCTCTCATTCAGTACGTTGTGGCTAAGGAGTCTGACTATTATGTAGTTCTTGGTAAGTTTACAAAACTCTTGTTGTACTTGTTCATGTGGATAGGTACAGGTCCCATGTTGTCAGGGAGAAAGAGTTACACCTGTAACATCCCTGTTTTCTTGAGTATGGTATTTTTTTTTAGTTGGTGCTCTTTTGCTTTGTAATAATGAATTACTCATTGAGCATTGTGAGGTTTTTGGTTAACCTTACATTCTAGAGTGTTGCATATTTGTAACAGCTGTGTTTTTGGTTCTTCTCATCATGAGTAGACTTTAAGGTAAATTATTATCTTTTTTTTTTTGCATTATAGCTGGTTTACAGATTTCTGTCAGATTTTCCAACTGCACCATGTGGTGACCCAATTACATGTACATATATGGATTTGTCACATGTAATTAGATATAGTTCCCCGTGCATTACAGTTGGAGCTCCTTGCTATTCCATCATTAAAGCAGTAGTTATCCCCACTCCCTCCCACCCCTCCCCCAC
>PVHT021183608.1:14101945-14112675 GCA_004024745.2 Catagonus wagneri | reverse complement strand
TGTTGAGAATTTTTGCATCTATATTCATCAACGATATTGGCCTATAGTTCTCTTTTTTTGTGGTATCTTTGTCTGGTTTTGGAATTAAGGTGATGTTGGCATCATAGAATGTCTTTGGGAGTGTTCCATTTTCTTCAACTGTTTGGAAAAGCTTAAGGAGGATGGGTATGAGTTCCTCTTTGTATGTTTGGTAGAATTCTAGGTAAATTATTATCTTAAGGTAAATATATATATATACACACACACATATATCTCTATATTTATTTATACACCTTACAAATTTACCTTTAGGTAAGTACATCTAATATGAATTATAATAAATATTATATATACATTTTATATAGTTGTGTATGCTAATCACTATGGTGTGTATGCATGGATATAAATTGGCATACTTCTATACTGAATGAAGCAGATGTACACTGTAGTGACGATGAATGACATGGATGGCTCTAGGGGTCTTCAGCATATCTTAAGTGGGCTACATTAAAATGTGAGAATCACCTTCCTTCAGGAGTTCTGATTTGGACAGTGACAGGCACCTGCTTGTTTGGCATGTGGTTACAGGGCTGTGCATGGATACTTCCAATTTTCATAAAGACTGTTGCCATTTGTTTGTAGGAAGAGACTGGGAATATTTGCATAGAATCTGGGCTTTTGCTAATGATTATGAAGAAATGAATCACAGTTGTGTTGGCCAGCACCATCGTTAACGTTTATTTGTGAAATTTAGAAAAATATTATTTTATTTTATTTTATTTTTTGCTTTTTAAGGCTGCATCCATAGTATATGGAAGTTCCCAGGCTAGAGGTTAAATCAGAACTGCAGCTGCAAGCCTTCACCACAGCCATAGCAACTCGGGATCCGAGCCTTGTCCTTGATCTTTACCACAGCTCATGGCAGTGCTGGATCCTTAACTCACTGAGCGAGGCCAGGGATTGAAAAAATATTATTTTTTTTTCCCTGAAGCTATGATTTCTTACACAGGCCTGAAACTCTTAGGGGAGACCTTGGGGATTTGGTACTCTAACTTCCTTATTCCTTGAAGGGAAAGATGAGCCACAGAGCAGATGATTTAAGACCACAGAGACTGAGAGGGAACCAGTGATTAAAGCTCCTGATGCTCAGCATAGGATGTCTTTTTCAATCTAAATTTTGTTTGCTTTTTGTATAGGAAGCATATCCATATCAGTAAAAAATTCAAAAATTACAAAAGGGCTTATACTGAAAATCTTCTTTCCATTCATTCCTGCACCATCCAGTTCTTTTCATTGGAAGCAAATAATGCTATCAGTTTTGTAAATATACTCCCAGAAGTATTTAATGTATATGTAACTAAATATATATGTAGCTATTTCCCTCCTCTGTTTTTATATAGATGGTAGTATACTCCTCACACAGTGAACCTTGTGTAGCTTTTTTTTAAGTTCAACATTTGAAAGCATTCCATGTTGTTACAAAAAGGGAATCCTCATTAATTTTTATAGCTGCAGCATATTACATTGAGTGGACATATAATTTATTTGACCAGTCTCTGTTGATGAGCATGTAGGTTGTTTCCAGTCTTTGCTATAGCAAATGGTGTGGTAAAATATCTTATACGTATGTCATTTTTGCACATGTTTGCATATATCTATAGGATAAATTCATAGAAAAAGGAATTTTCTTTGTTTAGACTACCTGATTGATTGCATATTTTTTCTTACTCTATAGTTTACGTTTTTGTTTGTTTATGATTTCCTTTGCTGTGCAAAAGCTTACAAGTTTAAGTTCATTTGTTTGTTTTTGCTTTTATTTCTTTTGCCTTGGGAGACTGACTAAGAAAACATTGCTACAATTTGTCAGAAAATTTTGCTTTTGTTCTCTTCTAGGAGTTTTATGGTGTCTGTCATGTCTTATATTTAAGTCTTTAAGACATTTTGAATTTATTTTTGTGTATGGTGTGAGGGAGTGTTCTAACTTCATTGAGTCACATGTTGCTGCCCAGCTGTCTCAATACCCTTGCTGAAGAAACTGTCTTTTCTCCATTGTATAGTCTTTTCTCCTTTTGGTTTATTTCTGGGCTCTGTTCTGTTCCATTGATTCATATGTTTTTGTGCCAGTACCACAGTGTTTTAATTACTGTAGCTTTGTAGTATATAGTCCGGGATCTGGGAGGGTTATGCCTCCAGTTTTGTTCCTTTTCCTAAGGATTGCTTTGGCAATTCTGGGTCTTTTGTGTTTCCATGTAAATTTTTAGATTATTTGTTCTAGTTCTGTGAAAAATGTCATGTGTAACTTGATAGTGATTGCATTTAATATGTAGATTGCTTTGAGTAGTATGGCCATATTAAATCTTCAAATCCAAGTGGTGGGATATCTTTCCATTTCCTTGAATCATCTTCAGTTTCTGTTGTCAATATTTTATAGTTCTTAGCATGTAAGTCTTTTACCTCCTTGGTCAGGTTTATTCCTAGGAGCTTAATTTCCAAAATATATAAACAGCTTATATAGCTCAATAAAAAAAAGCAAAAACAACAAACAATCCAATTAGGAAATGTATAGAAGTCCTAAACAAATATTTCTCCAAAGAAGACATACAGATGGCCAGCCAGCACATGAAAAGATACTCACCATTGCTAATTGTTAGAGAAATACAAATCAAAACTACAATGAGGTATCTCTTCAGGTAGTCAAAATGTTCATCATCAAAAAGTCTACAAATAATAAATGCTGGAGAGGATGTGAAGAAAAAGAACCCTCCTACACTGTTGGTGGGAATGTAGATTGGTGCAGCCACTATGGAGAACAGTATAGAATTTCCTTAAAAAACTAAAAGTAGGCGTCCCTGCTTGTGATGCAGTGGGTTAAGAATCTGATTGCAACAGCTCAAGTTGCCAGAGGCATGGGTTCAATCCCTGGCTCAGTAAAAAAAAAAAAAATCCCTGGTGTTGCTGCAGCCATGGCCTAGATTCAGTCTCTAGTCTGGGAACGTCTATATGCCATGTGTCTGAAAAAGATGAAAACTTTAATTTGAAAAGATGCGTGCACCCCAGTGTTCATAGCAGCACTGTTTCCAATAGCCAGGACATGGAAGTAACCTAATTGTCCATCAATAGATGAATGAATAAAGAAGATATGGTATGTATATACAGTGGAATTGTACTCAACCATAAAAAATCAAATAATGCTATTTGCAGTAACTTGGATGGACCTAGAGATTATTGTACTAAGTGAAGTAAGTCAGACAAAGACAAAAATCATGTTATTACATGTGGAATCTAAAAAAAAAAGCTGCAAATGAACTTATTTACAAAACAGAAGTAAACGCACGGAAATAGAAAACAAATTTATAGTTACCAAATTGGAAAGACAGGGAGGGATAAGTTAGGCATTTTGGATTAACAGATACACACTATTATATGTGTATGATAACAAGGATCTACTGTATAGCACAGGGAACTATATTCACTATCTTGTAATAACCTATAATGGAAAAGAATCTGAAAAAGAATATATTATATGTATGTGCGTGTATATATACATATATTACATATTGTATATGTGTAAAAATATACACACATTATCATATATTATAATTACAATAATAATAATAATTGTATGTATATATGTACGTGTATATACATACACACATTTTTAATAATTATTAATAATCATCATTTATATTATTATATATGTATATATACATATGTACATATATGTGTGCCATGTATATATATGAACCACTTTATTGCACACCTGAAACTAACTCAACGTTGTAAATAAAGTATACTTCAATAAAAGAAAAAAAATAAAGGAACCTGCTCTGAGGACTCAAAAAAAGAACAGATTACATTTTATGTTGCAAAATTGCACTTCATAGAAGTTGAATCAATTTTTATCCCCACCAGCAGTATATGATTCTGCCTCTTTCCCCATATACTTTCCAATACAGTGTATTAAACTTTTTGGTCATTGCCTATCTAATAGTTGAAAAATGGTGGCTGAGTTTTGTTTTAATTTGCATTTCTCTTATTTTGAGGGAATAAATTACCTCATACACCCCAGAGCCATTCTGTCTTTTCTTTTCTGTAAACATATGGTTTTCATTTTCCTACTAGTGTGTTGGCCTTTTCCTTTTCAATTTTTTGGAAATTCTTTCTAAATTAGCAAACTTGTTACATTGTGTTTTTTGTTTTCTCGGTTAATCTTACTTGTGCCCAGCACTGGTCTAGGACATGCTGCTTACTTTTGAGAGAGATAGTAGAAACTTAGTTTTGAATATTTATGTATATTGAGGTTAAGAATCTTTTTTCCTTGGCTATATCTGATAGAGTTGAAAAAATCATTGGAAGGAAATCTAGCAGTACACCGTATTAGGAGCCTGTTTCTGGTTGGTTTATTCATTGGAAGTTCTGTGAATCTTCATCAAGAGAAGGCTTCAATTGTGCGGCAATGAATGGAGCCAAATGAATGCTGAAAATCTTGCAGCTACATGGAAAAATAAACCCCTTTCTTCTAGTAAAC
The DNA here is from genome assembly GCA_004024745.2 of Catagonus wagneri. Lineage (NCBI taxonomy): Eukaryota > Metazoa > Chordata > Mammalia > Artiodactyla > Tayassuidae > Catagonus > Catagonus wagneri. Next base: position 14,108,168 of record PVHT021183608.1, on the reverse strand, counting down.
TGCTAATTTCTTAGAGGCCCTAATTCGCATTTAGTTTTGGGAATTCATATTAATTACAAATTATGAATTGGTTTGGGTTTTGTTCTGTGTTACATCCTTATCTATCTGAATCAGTAAGCTCACTTGCACCAGGCACTCTTCATTTGTTAGGAATGTAAAGTAGGCATTACTCTTCCCACTTGACCAGTAAGGAAACCTAAACTGAGTGAGGCATGGAGAGATTAAGTAAAATAAAAACTGAAAAAAGTGTCATTTTGTGGTGTATAGATATGAGTGGTTTAGATTTTAGCCAAAATAATTCTTTATTTGGAATAAGCTAGATAATCCTCATGTTCAACTTTTTAACCAAATCTTCAAACCCTCTGTGGTTATGGATTTTAGCAGTGAACTCATAGAATGAGAACAACAAGATTTTCTGATGATACCTCAGAAACTGAAAATAATAAAAGCACATACAAGATAGGAATTAAATTTGGTATTACAGTATTATTTTGAATATGCTACATTGAGACAAAAGATCAATTACCATCATTAAGAGGCATTGATAAAACTTTGCATAAACTATTATCTACAAATGCCACAAGATATGAATGAGGGAGAGGAAAGAAGAAAGCCCAGAAACTATGTCTGGCCACTTGTGATGAAGCATGATAATGTGAAAAAAAAGAATGTGTACTTGTATGTGTGACTGGGTCACTTTGCTGTGCAGTAGAAAATTGACAGAACACTGTACTTCAGCTGTAATGGAAAAAATAAAAATCATTATAAAAAAATAAAAAAAGCACAGAGGCAAATAAATTTGGTATTAAATGACTCTAAAATTTGATGAATTATGTTACTCAAGTTGTAAATATGCTTATAGTTAATAAGGCATTAACTATAAGTAGATTTCTTAATTGTGTAAGAAAAAGCACAGCATTTTGAAAAGTAACATGTTAAACAGTTATGATTAGATAGTCGAAGAGGGAAGGAAAGACTTCTCTTTTTCTTTTTCTTTTTTTAGCGCTGTACCTGAGGCATAAGGAAGTTCCCAGGCTAGGGGTCAAATCGAAGCTGTAGTCCCCGGCCACAGTCATAGCAATGAGGGATCTGAGCAGCATCTGTGATTTGCACCACAGCTCACGGCAACACCAGATCCTTAACCCACCAAGCAAGGCCAGGGATTGAACCTGTGTCTTCATGGATACTAGTGGGGTTCGTTACCACTGAGCCACAGTGGGAACTCTGGAAAGACTTTTTCTTTGTAACAGCTTTTTGAAGATCCCTTAGGGAGTGTATCAGTGGCATCCGTGATGTCAGTGTGTTGATGCATTGAAGTATCAGTGGCATCAGTGCATTAATGCATCAGTACATCAGTAGTGTATCTATCCCATCAGTGGAGCAGCCACAGCAGGAAGGAAAGTTTTAAGTTAATTTATATCAAGTGAGTTTTATTCACACTGAGAAATACAAAGCATTTAAAGTCTTTGGATAATATGGCACTATGAAACCCATTTCAGTCCTTCAAGGAGTATATCTTGCTCTGTTGCTTCTAGGCCTTTGACCATATGGCTTTTCTGCTTTAAATCTTCTCTGTCTCTATCCCTCTCCTGTGTTTGGTCAACCTCTACTCCTCATCTTACAAGTCTCAGCTTAATTGTCCTTTCCTTCTGTAAATTTCCATGGCCCCTCAAGTATGGGTTAAGGGCTCTCGTAGGCACTGCTAAAGAAGACTGGACTTCTACTATCATGACACACGTTGCCCTGTGTTCTTACTGTCCATTATTTGTCTCTTTTTCTGACTAGACTATAAAATCCCAAAGGCTGGGATATATTTCTCTTTTGTGTATTATTTTATATCCAGGAACATAATTATATTCAAGAAGTATGTACTGAATGAATAAATGTGTGAGTAAATTCATTTAAGTTACAGTTACTCTAAATCATGTATTACAATTTTGGTGAAAAAAATAAACTATGGTTTAATTTATTGGTATTATAATTTTTTAAAGTTTATGTAGATATTTTTAATGTCAATACTATGCATACTGACCTCCTGCAATGAATTATCTTATATACTAATGTTAAGTATATTGTGAGAAAGCAAATTAGCATAAATGTTCTTTATAATATTTATAGCTATTGATTTACTGGTGTATTGATAGTCCATTTGTAGTCAGTGGTTTCTAGAATGTATTTCGTTGGCTATTTATAGTACCATACCTTCATAGTAAAATGCTGCAGATTTGATGATGAAAACAGATATATTTTGATATCTGTGGTATCCGAGTGTAATACTCAGTAGTATAGAAAAATGCAGTACTGATACCGTTACAGTATCAGTCTTGACCTGGTTGGATTATTAGGCTTTTACTGAAATTTGCCTAAGGGTTGGCATTAGTAGGTGGGCAGAACTCAGATTGGGAGGTCAATCAATCTGATCAGTCAAGGTTATTTTACTATTTTTCACAGCTTTCCTGCTCAAATATGACTTCTTAGAGAGGCTGCTGAGTAACTGTGCTGATGAATAAAAGGTATGAAGAAAGGATACTACTTCGGGAATAAAAAGTAGCATACTGTGACATAGGATACAAAGCAAGTACTACATTTAATTTTTTTATAGTTTGTAGAATGTGGTTCTTAGGTAGCCAAGAATCCAGTTGTCCTTTATTTTTTTTAAAGTGGTGTTTTGAGAGTACTTTACTCCTCTAAATTAGTTTATTGTATTATCGGTAAAATAATACATTTCATCCTTCTTCATTCAGAGCCTGAATCATGATCATGTTTTCTTTTCCAGTGAGATTATTACAGGATAAAGGCCAGAGGAATGTCAGGAAAAACAGGACTTCAATAAATAGAATCTCTAGAATCTAGTATCAATGAGTAACCTGATGGGTTTTAAAGAAAATATGACTGTATGCATTGAGGCAAAGAAGGGTGGATGGTTGGAGAAAAGAGTGAACTGAGAAGGTGGAAGGGTGGGTTGAGCATAAAACCCTCTTTCTGCTTTCTTCTCTGTACTCTGGTCAGAATTTAATTGTCATTTCTCTTTTCTAGTCACTGACTCTTGCAACTCAGAAGGAGAGGGAGAGCTTTGATAAGCTAGGTCTTGATAAAATGCTTTACCAAAGTGTGCCTTTGTCTAAACTGAGAGCAGATTTTGAGATAAGAATTTGTGTGTAGGTAAGAGAGGAGAGAAAGCAGATCCATCACCTGGCTGCTTACCACCGTGACAGCTAAAGCTGATTCCTCCTGGACTCTGTTGCTCCAGGGCTGCTCCAGGGCTGGTAGATCACTCAGGCTTCTGGACTGCACATGTGTGAGTGCCTCCGTGTCAGAGAAGCCCTGGGGCAGGAAGGGGGAGATGGCTGGTCCAGCAGAATGAGGAGCAGGAGGACTGGATGCATGGGCAACATGCGCTACTGTACAGATTGATGAGCTTGGTTTAATTCACTCTTGTCATGTCTTGAAGTGCTGTGCTTAATTTTTTTTCTTTTTCCTTTGTCTTTTTAGGGCCAAACCTGTGGCATATGGAAGTTCCCAGGTTAGGAGTCAAATTAGAGCTGCAGCTGCAAGTCTATGCCACAGCTACAGCTGCAAGCCTATGCCACAGCCACAGCAACGCCAGATCTGAGCCCAGTCTGCAACCTACACCACAGCTTTTGGCAACACCAGATCCTTAACCAGCTAGACGAGGCTAGGAATCAAACCCGAGTCCTCATGGATTCTAGTTGGGTTTGTTACCTCTGAGCCACAGCAGAACTCCTGAAATGCATAATGGAGATTTGTCTGTCCTTATTCAGAACACGGGACAAAGCATTTTGGTATTCAAAAATCATTTTTTTTTTCTGTTAGAGTAGCAGATTGTGATACTATATATTCATTATGAGGGAGAGATATGCCAAAAATAACACTGTCAACTAAGTGTGTTAATAGGAAATACTGAGTTCTTCATTTCAAATACAAAATTCAACAAAACAGTATGACATTAGCTCATGATAATACACACAGAATCTTGTTTAAAACTGTGGCTTTGTGTATGCATAAAAAGTCAAAGACATTAGCCTGGACTCCTTGGTTCTAAATTTCAGAAACCTGACTTGCTCAAACTTTACAAAAACAGGGAATTGATTGGTTCAGGTAACTGACTATGACAAGGCTAGGAGAGAGCTGTGTCAAGGATGACTGGACTGAGACATGAGGAGCAGGAATACTGAGGCTTATATTTTCCTCCCTGAGTATAAATGCTATCGAGCCATTATGCTAACCTTTGTTTTTCCTATTCTTCCCCCCCCCCCTTTTTTTTTGCTTTTGAGGGCTGCATCTGAAGCATATGGAAGTTCCTAGACTAGGGTTCAAATAGGAGCTATAGCTGCTGGCCTACAGCACAGCCACAGCAACTTGGGACGCATGCCGCGTCTGCAACCTACACCACAGCTCATGGCAATGCTGGATCCTTAATCCACTGAGTGAGGCCAGGGATCGAACCTGCATCCTCATGGATACTAGTCAGGTTTGTTACGGCTGAGTCACAATGGGAACTCCCACTATGCTAACTTTTTACTGAGACATGTAATGGGATCTTTAAAGGATGCTCATAAACAAATGACTCTCAAATTAAAAAATGAACAAACAGTACACGATTTCTTATTGTTCTCCTCTAGCAAGTTCATTGTTAAAAGCGTTGAGGAATCAGACAACAGATAACAGATGCACAGAGTCAAGGTGAAAGAGGTAAGAGTTTTCTTTGTTGTGAGCAGAAATTTTTCTAGTGCACCTCTCAACGAGGATGTTGACCTTTAAGGGTTCTGGCTTGCTGTGAAGGTCTCAGTGTTAACACCTTGCCTTGTCTAAGCCCAAGGTCTTACTTTCTTTCTCCATATGGTCATTAAAACTTGTGATATTAATTTATGGAAACAGATATGTGCGTCTTTGCTCCAGAGTACAGCTAAAACTTCAGCACTTGAACTCCTTGATATTTTTAAGCTTGGAGGATTATTTCTCTTACCTACCCGTTCTCTCAGGAATACTTTTAAGAAGGTATGTGTGTACTAAGTATATATAGTTTTTCAGGTTGTCTAGTCTGCCACTTTGTTTGATATGGGAATTCCATCTAGCAATTTTGAATCTTCCCTGGAGGTGGTATTTTAATTCCCTGCCCCCCACAAATCACTTGACTATCCTGTTAGAGATTTGGAGAAGGAACTTTATACTTGACCTTATTGTGGAAGGAGTGGATTGTAGTAGTGGGCTCCAGTGCTTTGTTTCAGCTTTTAATATACTAGAATGGTATAGGTGACACATCTTTTTAATGACTCTATATGAAATTATATGAATTATATAGAAAAAGTAGCAAACCAATTTTGCTTCATAATAGTGTGATCCTAAAATGTGGCGTGTAAATTAAATAATTCCAAAATTCATGGAAGCTAGAAGAATGTGTTCTTTAGGTGAATCTTATAGTGAAATTTTACATTTGAAATTTTACATTTGTAAAATAAGATTTCCCTAATTTATAGATTTTGTAATGTATTTTTTTAATGTCCTCATTAGTGGGACTGAAATTGTTTGACAATGAATGTGAAGGACTGGGGTGTTTGATAGGGAGAAATCCTAAAGTAATTTTTATTTTGAGTAATAAGAAAAGAGACCTTGAGGTAGTGTTTAGTTGTTTAATTCTCACCAGTGATGGAAGGAATGGTGGTCCTTTAGATCACCTCTGTGTGAGACAAGTTAAAAATAAGCCATGCTGTTAAAGGCTGTAACAGTTGAAAAGTTTTTAAGTCTGAACTTCTGGCAAGTTCAAATAGAAAAAATTCATCAGCTTTGGTGAAAGGAAGTGACAGATGCAGATAAAACATATTTATATGTGGCTATAAAAGAGGATTAGCAAATTATATACATGGGACAATGAAAGAAAAAAGGGTCTGTCCAAACCGGAATAAGCATGATTCCCTCAGCTGACCCTGGCTAGGACTTTTACCAGCACCTCAGTAGTGAGGTGCTAGTGGTGAACAGCATGATGACTTTATTTATTTATTTTTATTCTCTTAATGGATTTTATTTCAATTATAGGTGTGCATAAATCATCACAAGTCAATTTTACAGATTTTGTATCCCAAACCCCCAGTGCATCCCCCCACCCCCCCAGATTGTCTTATTTGAAAAACCAAGGTTTTCCAAAGTCTGTGAGTCATTGTCTGTTCTGTAAGAAGGTTCATTGTGTCTTTTAGTTTCCACATGT
>PVHT021183608.1:14081972-14100945 GCA_004024745.2 Catagonus wagneri | reverse complement strand
GAAACTAAAAGACACAATGAACCTTCTTACAGAACAGACAATGACTCACAGACTTTGGAAAACCTTGGTTTTTCAAATAAGACAATCTGGGGGGGTGGGGGGATGCACTAGGGGTTTGGGATACAAAATCTGTAAAATTGACTTGTGATGATTTATGCACACCTATAATTGAAATAAAATCCATTAAGAGAAAAAAAAACTTTGGTGGGACATATTCTAAAGACAAAAAGAAGGCTCAACCTCTTTTTCAGGATTCATACCTTTGGTATAATACTGGTATGCTTATTTTGAAAATATGCTATATGTAGAGTTGGATAAAATATGTAATTTTGGTAGTCATGAAAAACCTTGTTTTTTCAGAATAAGGAAAAAGAGGCACAAATATAAAATCAAATAATTATGTAAATGTCCTAAATTTGAGTTGGAAATTTCAGTGTGAACTCACGATGTCTTTTTATGTGCCCACAAAAAAGTCTAGAAACAATGATCAACTCAGTAGCTGAGTACTCCTTTTGCCTAGATTGTGATATGTGAATATCTCCTAAAAGGAACCAGAATTCCTTGGATGAATAGCTAATTTCAGGTTTTAGGGAGAAAATGTGCAAGACGACCTGAAATATTTTGTTTCAAAAATCAAGGAGTCATGCAAAAGACAGGTAGCAAAGACAACTAGGGTGATGTCAAAAGAACTCAAGACCCATTTGGAGGGCTTCCACTAACAAACAAGGGACAATTGAATGTCAGAAAAGAATAATTACTGCAATTGATTGAAACAAATAAAATTAGCACATAAAAATAACAATTAAGAAGCACTTATTGGTCATCATATTATTATTCTTAAAACAGGAGAAAAAAGGGAAGACTTCAAAGTTCTTCAAGCTCTGTTTCTTGAATAACACTTTCAGGGTAACTTAAGAGTTCATATGGGAAAACATTTTTTTTCAAAAGGGGTACTGGCTAACAAATGTAAAAGGAATAGCACAATAAAGTATCTTCGTTTTGCACCCCTAACTTAATTATATTAAATAATTAAATAGTGGATCTAGGCAATGCTTATTACTGGCTGCTAAAATCATTAGCATTAGAGAAAGGCTGATGGGGACTGTGAGAGTCTGTGAAGCCAATACAGCAACCTCTTGGACCACTTCTGATTTTAACCTCAGCTGTGGGGGACAGATCTATTGCGCTCGTATTCCTCTACCACTAACAGCACCCCTCAAGGCACATGGAGTCTTTTTCTTCCTTCTGTAGAGCCTCCTCTGTTACTCTAGAGTTTCCCTGGTTCCAACATTCAGAGTCAGCCCTGAGTGTGGAAGAGTTAATGTCTTCAGAAGCAACCCTCATCCAAGAGATGGGAACTCAAGGACAAATGCTCCCACCTCGTATTTTCGGATGGATTATTCCTTTTATTATTTTTTTTGTCTTTTTGCCTTATTTAGGGCCGCACCCATGGCATATGGAGGTTCCCAGGCTAGGGGTCCAACGGGAGCTGTAGCCTTTGCCACAGCCACAGCAATGCAGGATCTGAGCCGCGTCTGCAACCTACAGCACAGCTCACGGCAACGCCAGATCCTTAACCCACTGAGCAAGGCCAGGGATTGAACCCACAACCTCATGGTTCCTAGAATCGGATTCGTTAACTATGGAGCCACGACGGGAACTCTGGACTATTCTTTTTTTTTGTCTTTTGTTGTTTTAGGGCCGCAGCATGTGGAGGTTCCCAGGCTAGGGGTCTAATCAGAGCTACAGCTGCCAGCCTATACCACAGCCACAGCAATGCGGGATCTGAGATGCCTCTGCAAGCTACACCACAGCTCACGGCAATACCGGATCCTTAACCCACTGAGTGAGGCCAGGGATCGAACCCACAACCTCACGGTTCCTAGTTGGTTTCGTTTCTGCTGAGCCAGGAGGGGAACCTCTGGATGGACTATTTTTGGAGGTCTTCTGCATGCATCTCAGTGGAATTGTTGGTACACACTTCCATTGCTTTTTCCTCCTTTTCCTGTGTCACTGACACTGCTCAATCACTACTGCTTCATAAGATCACCTCCCAAATAAACCTACTGCATCCAAGTTCTCAGTCCAAACTGTACTTAAGGGAAGAAATAGTAGGACAGAAACTCTGTAATGGGTATATCAGGCTGACAACATATGAACTCACTGGTTTATGTCATTGTCACAGAAAGACAATCAGACATGGTGTTTCTAGCATCTATAAAAGAATTCTTTTCAAGGACTGAGCTTGAATCTAATCATACTTTTATATTTAACTACCAGTTCATGAGAACATGTTGTTCTGCCGGACAAATGTCCCAATTTCTGCCACAACTAAATGGTACAAGAAAAAAGAGGGAGGAAGCAATTATTCATTAAAAGACATTTAAAAGAGATGTCAGATAAGTCTGATGATGTAGAACCAAGTATAAAATGATAAACTATAAAGGTTATAAAATAATGGGGGAATCTATTAATATTAAGGAGACATTAATTTTAAACATCCTGTCTTGTAGAGGTGTGTACTGAAGTATGTGTGAATGAAATTGTATGTTTGGGATTTGCTTTAAAATAATCTAGTGGGTGGGGCAGAGATGAAATGAGATAATCTCATGAAAATGACACGAGGAGGCTGCTGGATACATGGGGGTGGGGGATTTGCTATACCCTCTCTTTACTATTGACTATGTTTGAAAACTTGTGTTTTTTTTCAAAAAGATATTTCTCAGGAAACAGAAATAAGAAATTAATATACTAGAATTTCCAAAACAGACATATGCTGTGATCTTATGCTGAGCCATTTGGCTTCTCTTCCCCCTGGGACTGTTATTTGTGAAGCATGAACACACACAGGTTTACACTGTGCTTTCTGGCAGGAAGTACTGGGCTCTTATCAAGCAGGGAATGCTCTTTAAGTAATTTATCAAGCAGGGAATGCTCTTTAAGTAATCTTTCTGGTGACTCCTGGGAGTTGAAAGTGATGTGTTGGCGAAGTATGTATACATTCTCAGTATATGATCATGAACCTACAGATTCCTTCCCAGATGGTCTTTATTTTGATGATTTTCCTGCTCTCTTTGAGGTAGGAATTTATTTTGTTAATTTTGTTATCCCATAACATCCACCCCACTGTCTTATTACATGGTGTTTCATTATATCTGGTGGGGTGAACTGAATGTCTTGGGTATTTTCTCACCTTATAGGAGAGGCTTAATGAGGAATCTGTGAAGTCAGTCCTGGATCCTCTGTCTAAGTGATTGGACCTGTCGCTCACCTTGTAGGGCAATAAAAATGGAGTGTGTGACCTCTGACCCCTGGAATTGTGGTGAAAGCCTTTATGTTTTGATTATATGTAGCACTATGCTATGTGCTTTGTACACATGATCTCACTTCTTTATCTTCCACTGGGGATGGAATGTTCCAGATGGCCCACCTGTCCCTGGAACCCTGCATTCTTTTTCTTTCTCCCAGATATGATTTCAAATGTCTCTACATTTGAAAAGGCCCACAGACTGAGCAGCTTAAAAAGCAGAAATTTGTTTCACATTCTAGAGACTGGAAGTCCAAAATCAAGGTGTTGGCAGGTTCTTTCTGAGGGCTGTGAAGAAAAATCTCTTCTAGGCATCTCTCCTTGATGTTTGGATGGTTGTTTTCTTCCATGCCTCCTCACATTGTTTTCCTTCTATACACATCTCTGTATCCAAATTTCCTTTCTTTGGGGGGGCTACATCCATGACATATGGACTTCCCCAGGTCAAGGATCAAATCCGAGCTGTAGCTGCAACCTACGCCAAGCTGTGGCAATTCTGGATCCTTAACCTTTCTGAAGGTTTGGTTTGTTCTTTGCTCCAAAGGGGGCACCAGTATGGAACTTTTAGGGACAGAAAAGGGTGAGAATGTTGGAGTTGATATTTTTGGAATTCATAGACAGGGACAAGCAGGAGGCTGCTGCCAAACTGTGAATTACTTGATGTTTCATGTGAATTACCATGCTTAAGATTCAACTGTTGATTTGACAGTTCACAAATAATTTGACCTCCTGGGTTATCTCTGGCTCTAATTTTTTAGTAACAGATAATAAAAAGGTTGAAAGAGGCAGAGACTCTATATATGTCAGAACCCTGGGACTTGTGAGGGATGTGGTAAATGGAAAGGAGACAAAACCCTATTGTACCCTTATTCTGGCCACAGAATATATCCTCTTCCACTTACAAAAATCTAGCTCTGGAGAAAATTGGGGAAATAATTCCTTTAACAATAATTAGAACTAGAAAGGAAATAGAAGAGAGGATGTAAGTAGAGATATTTCTGTTTGCAAATCTCAGTGAAATCTTATGAAAATGGTGAGGAAAAAAGTGTGAGAGTAGTTCTTGTATAGCTATGGGAAGAGAATAGTGAAAGGAACATTTTTGGAAGTGAATGCAGTGTAGGCTGGGGCATAGCCAGTTGCAAAAATTTCCCTGGATCCTGACATTCCCAGTGTCTGTGGGACCTGGCTTGGCTCTGACCCTATGTGCTCGTCCCATTCAGTTCTATGTACCCAGCTGTACATCCAGACTGGTGTTCTGAGCTCCCTTGCTCTCTGATTCCCTGACTCTTTATTTGTGCTTCTCCATTTAACCAGTTGTCACCCTCTAATTGCTGTGCAGGCTCACTTGCTTTTAGAGATCCTGTCAGCATTGCATAAGAGAAAATCCCTCTGCTAGCTCAGTTGTGGCATGGAATCCCAACTACAGATTCCTGCTTCTCCTTCTCTTCTGGCCAGAGAGATGAATTTTCAGCTCAACTCATCAGCTCCTATTCTGCTCGCTAACTGCTTGAGGAGAATGAAATCGGAAAGCTGCTTATGAAAACTTCTTAAAGATTTAAAAATATGTATATTTTATGATTTTAAGGACTATGCAGCTTACGTGTATTTGTTCTGGGGATGAAAAGCAAATTCAAGGTGAAGTGAAATGGAGTGACTCATTGGTTGCTTTTATACTTGGATCCTTCAGCCTGCCATGCTTTCTGGCTGAAATTTGACATATAAATTTCATTAGAAAAACATATCTTTGGGTTGTCAGAAGTTGGAAAGAAGAATGCTGAGACGGAATGATCACGAAGACAGGATGTGAAGTGGGGAGTATGCTAGGAGGATGCTAAGGAAAAGAGGAGAAATGAGAAGGGCCTTTGATTTTACATAAAAGCACTGGCTTTGCTTCCTGTGGAAAGCATAATGGTTGTGATTTCTCTAATTTGTAGAGACTGGTTTGCAGAGGCAGGGACTGGAGGCTCCTTGAAGACATTCTTTCTTTCCTTGACCTCCAAACTCCTTGTCCTTCTCTTACCCTTGCCTGAAACTTCAATTTCTCTGTCTCTTCTATCTCCCTCCTTCTTGTCCCATGTCATTTTTGCAGCTGTCTCAGCACTCTCACAGTTGCCAGACTACTTGTCTTTCCTTCTTTAGAAGGCTCCAGTACAGAGTATAAAGCTTTTTTTGGGGGAGGGATGCAGAGAGGCAGGCTTTTAATGGAAAAAAAAGAAGGGGGGGGCCCTGAAATTCTGATGGAATTCATCGAAATTCTAGACATAATATTAATAGAATTGTGTCTCTGTCAGGTCAGGACCCAAGCTTGCACTGTAGTTCTTAACATCTTCTTATCTCGTGGGGAATAACATTGACTTCTCATGGTGAATGACAGTAATAACTCCTCTGGAGGAGGCTTTTCCTGACGTTTTGGTTAGAAAAGGCTCCTACATGATTACATGATGTGGTGATAGAAGCTAACAATCTGTGCTTACTATCTATCTATCATCTATCTATCTATCTATCTATCTATCTATCTATCTATCTATCTATCTATCTATCATCTAACTACCAATATGTCCAGCCATCTGAAAAGGAGCCAGTCAAGTGGTCTTAACATCCTAGCTGGCTGATTTACAGGTGGGCAGATGATCCAGTCCTGGGTAATGGAATCCTGCAGTCAGTCTGCTGGGGAGCTTCTGAGAAAGACTTTTTTTTTTTTTTGGCTACACCTGTAGCATGTGAAAGTTCCTGGGTCAGGGATCAAACCCGAGCCACAGCAGTGACAATGCTGGATCCTTACCCGCTGAGCTACCGGGGAACTCTGGAAAGGTTTCTTTAAGTCACCCCCCCCCCACACACACCACAATTCAACAGCAAACAAGCAAAAACAGATACCCAGTATGGAATGCCCCTCTTCTTCACTGGATATTGTCTGTTGCTGGTGATGATTTGAATTGCAGCCTCTTGAGACCATAAAGGGAGGCAGTACATCAGAGTGATAGGGTGAAAAAACTTGGGTCCTGGTGATTATCCTATACATGGTTTTTTTTTTGTTGTTGTTGTTGTTATGTTTGTTGTTTGTTTTCTCTTACGTCTTATTGGTTAAGCTATACTTCAGTACAGCTTGATCTGAGAAGCTGGTGTATGGTTTACTAATATAATTGCTTTAAATATATCCTGGATATATGTGAGGTAAGTCTATAGATTGAAGTCTGAGCAGCTACAAAGAAGAAATATGGTGAGGAAGTTAAGAACATAGGCTTTGGAGCCAGTTGCCTCAGTGTGCCTCTCTCTTCCATCTCTCTTCTCTCTTCTCTCTGGCTAAAACTGGAAAATTTTTAGGCTTTCTGGCTCTCAGTTGCTTGATATGTAAAATGGGGATAATAATAGCACTTGCCTAGGGTTAAATGAGTAATAGAGGTAAAGTATGGAGCACAATAGCTGCTATAGATTATATATCCTGTAAATATTAACTATTATAGTTGTTGTATGTGACAACATTAACAGGAGTTCCAGACATGGTATAAGAATTGTTAAGTTTTGGCAAAAAAGATTTCTCAAAGATAAAAAAAGTATTATGAGTGTTCGTTATTTTCATTCTCTCTCTCTCTTTTTTTTTTTTTTTTTGGCTGCACCTGTAGCATACAGAGATTCCCAGGTTCCCAGGCTAGGGGCTAAATCAGAATTGCAGCTGCTGGCCACAGCCACAGCCATGCCAGATCGATCTGTGTCTGTGACCTACACCACAGTGCATGGCAATGCTGGATCATTAACCCACTGAGCTGGGCTGGGGATCAAACCTGCATCCTCATGGATACTAGTCAGGTTTGCTATCATTGAGCCACAATAGGGACTCCATGACTTTCATTTTTAAGTTACAAAAATAAAAACATGATCTAGTAATAGATGCATAAATATAGGATATTTTCAAAAGAGAATGCTTTTGCTTTCACAGAAACTTTTGTTAATGTAAAAAGATCAAAGAGACGTTATAGCCCTGAGTTGCACTAAATTGAATAATATCATACAGAGAAGAGTGAATTGTGATTTAACAACTAGTCTGAGAGTGGTAGGAAATAGAAAAAAGGTTTAGGTACAGATTACCCGTATTTATATTTACCCCAAAGTTAACGCTTCCTTCAAGTAGCAATGGATGGTTGGGATCTAACTATCGACTAATATAAATTTGGGCTTTATCTGTGAATCCTAATTACTCACATCAAATCATCAGGAATAAATGGCAGTTACAGTATGAAATAACGTTACTGATTTAGAGTGTTTTTAACTGAGATAAAGTGCATCCCCAAGATGAATACTTAACTATTACCCTCTCCAACATACAATGGCATACTTACTCCTGGTACGTGTTTGTGTGCACCCTATGATGTAGTTGTGTTCAGTCGTAAATTGTTTTGCTGGAAATAATGAGAGACCAGCTGACTTAAGAATGTGAAGCTGACTTTTAGCTGTCGCTGCTTATCGAAAACTGGCATGTACTAGCATTCCCTGTAGAATTCTATAATAGCTTAAGTGTCATGCAAAACATTTTGCCATTTATCATTATAATGTAATAGAGAGGTACCTTATGGGGATGAGGCTAGAAAAGGCTTTTATATGATTACATCATATTGTGATAAATGCTAACAATTTGTGCTTATTATGAGAACAGTTTCCTAAGAGAATTCTTGATAAATTTTACAATTGCTCTCCCCAGATGTGTATAGATATAACATATTATACCATAAATATAAATAACAAAGTTAGAAATAAGCAAGAGGAATTTAAAATTTGTTTGGATGGAACAAAGTAGAATTTTGTGCGTGTTTGTTCAGGTCTTGTTTTGATTAAAGGATGACTGGGAGAAATGGAAAAAAGAACAATTCTAAGAAAATATTTATTAGAATTATAATTCAAGCCTTTGTAATCCAGGACCTCTGGAATAAATTATTAAAGGGCACAGAAGCAGAGGTCAGAAAGAATATTCCTTAGATATTTGCGTTGGAACAATACGCAGACTGAGAATTATCAGATATCCAGAGATCTGAGTTCTTAAAGCTCAGATCACAAAATAAGTAAGAGGCCTTGTACTGCCCCTGCAAGTTAATTTTTTTTTTCAGGACCACACCTAGAGCATATGGAAGCACCCAGGCCTAGGGATCCAATCAAAGCTGCAGCTGCTGGCCTATGCCGTAGCCACAGCAACACCAGATCTAACACACATCTGTGACCTATGGTGCAGGTCATGGCAATGCTGCGTCCTTAACACACTGAACAAGACCAGGGACTGAACCCGCGTCCTCACCGATACTAATTGGATTTTTAACCCACTGAGCTACAGTGGGAACTCCTAGAGTTCATTCTGGAGCTGCTGAGCTGAGGACGTGTACTTCAGAAATGAAGGTGTCTTTCTGGCTCCAGTAACTTTAGGGTTAATGTTACCAGGCTAGGAAGAGCTTAAAGGCTCTGATATTGCCTATCAGGAGGGAGGTAAATTGTCTGTGTATTTTGCCTGATTGATTAATAAGTCAATATCAGTCAACCAAAATTTAATGAGTGTTTATACTTAGCACTGTGAAAAATACCATGAGATAACAGGAGAACATAATCCATGACTGCTACTTACTAAATGCTCTAATCAGGATTTAGAACCAGGTCCACCTTCTATATATTTTAGTGTGCAGTACCATTGGTTAAACATTTTTCTTACATTATTTTATTTAATATTTACAGTAAGCTTGCAAATATATTATTATTATTTATAATTCGTGCAGAAGCCTCAGCTATTTTAGCAGAAGGAACCAGTTAGGGATATAAGAAATGGAAAAGCATTTTTCAAAATCAAAGGAACTAAATCGATTATACCCTATATATAGGCTCTTTCTTATGCAGCTGTGGAAGCTTTCATTTTATATGAGGAAACAGAGGTCCAAAGGAAGTAGATAACCTTCCTAAGGTGATGAGAGATGCCCATGAGACTCTAAACAAGGCCAGCCCTTCTTGGAGGACTTTACTCATATAGGTATTTAGTACCCCTGAGGTGGATGAATGAAAATCTGAAAATTTTGATCTGGATTCTTACACAATGCCCTTAAGAGACCTTTTCATGAACCAAAAACATTTGCCTTCAAAGGGAACACACTAGATTAGCCCAATTTTATTTTGCCAAAGGCTTGGTGATCACTAATTATAAAACTCCTGGAGATGAAGAAGACAGTCTCAGTTGGAGCCCACTCTAGAGTATTCAGTGCACGTGGGAGTAGGTGCCCTTCTCCCATCTGCTTCTGGAGGATGTAGAAGCCACAGGTCAACAGTAAGCATCTTTGTATTACCTTCGCATCATTTATCAGGGCTCAGTGGTTCTCACCAGATGGGCTTTTATGAGCCAGTAGTTTCTCTTTTCACATAGCTTACCTACATCCTGTTTTTAATTAAAAATTTTTTTATTGTAATTCAGCTCTGAAGTACCAAAAAAATGAACTGCTTGGTGTAATCATTAGTTTGAAAGGTTTAAATATCACCCATTTTGTGCAAGTTTTATTTCAAGATTTAAAAAAATTCATCTAAAGGGCGAAAAAAGGTAGCGACAGCAGTCTTTTCCAAGAAACATCAGGTTTTCCATTGTTAATTAGTTAATATAATACTTGTAAAGTGCTTGGAAGATGAAAAGCACCGTGTAATTAAGTGTCACTTTTCTTATCAGTACCAGTAGACTTTAATCACATTATAAGGTCATAGTCTATTTTGCTATGCTGAAGAAAGAGGATTTTTTAAAATTTCTTATATTGTAGGTATTTCTTTAGAAGAAAATGTGGAAAGAAATGATTCTCTCTGGGTTTCTGTCAGTGTTTCCTGCTCTTAAACCAATTGAGGTTTTTGTTTTTTTATTTTTTTTTAGGTTTTTATTTTAACATTGTTCTGTTGATTTCTGCTGTATAGCAAATTGACCCAGATATATATATGGAGGATAATGTGAGAAAAAGAATATGTAGATATTCTTTTTTTTCTCACATTATCCTCCATCATGTGACTAGATATGGTTCCCTGTGCTATACAGCAGGATCTCATTTTCTATCTACTCCAAATGCTTCTATTAACCCCAGACTCCCAGTTCATCCCACTCCCTCCCCCTCCCCCTTGGCAACCACAAGTCTTTTCTCCAAGTTCATGAGTTTCTTTTCTGTGGAAAGGTTCATTTGTGCCATATGTTAGATTCTAGATATGTGATATCATATGGTATGTCTTTCTGTTTCTGGCTTACTTCACTTAGTATGAGAATCTCTAGTTCCATCCATGTTGCTGCAAATGGCATTGTTTTGTTCTTTTTTATGGCTGGTAGTATTCCATTGTGTATATATGCCACATCTTATTAATACATTCATCTGTCGATGGACATTTAGGTTGTTTCCATGTCTTGGCTATCATGACTAGTGCTGCAGTGAACACAGGGGTGGCATGTATCTATTTTTTTTTTTTTGTCTTTTTGCCTTTTTTTACCTAGAGCTGCACCGGTGGCATATGGAGGTTCCCAGGCTAGGGGTCTAACAGGAGTTGTAGCTGCTGGCCTTCACCACAGCCACAGCAACGTGGGATCCGAGCCGCGTCTGCAACCTACACCACAGGTCACGGCAACGCCGGATCCTTAACCCACTGAGCAAGGCCAGGGATCGAACCCGCAACCTCATGGTTCTTAGTCAGATTCGTTAACCACTGAGCCACAAAGGGAACTCCCGGCATGTATCTTTTTGAATGAAAGTTTTGTCTGGATATATGCCCAGGAGTGGGATTGCTGGATCATATGGTAGCTCTATATTTAGCTTTCTGAGGTACCTCCATACTGTTTTCCAGTGTTTGTACCAATTTACATTCCTACCAACAGTGTAGGAGGGTTCTCTTTTTTCCACACCCCTCCATCATTTGTTATCTGTTGATTTGTTAACGGTGACCATTCTGACTGGTGTGAGGTGGTACCTCATTGTAGTTTTGATTTGCATTTCTCTAATAATTAGTGAAGTTGAGTATTTTTTCATGTGTTTGTTGGCCATCTGTGTATCTTCTTTTGAGAAATGTCTATTCAGGTCCTCTGCCCATTTTTCAGTTGGGTTGTTGGTTTTTTTGGTGGCTGAGATTTTTGTAGCTTTTGTGGGCTTTGTAATCCAGTTGGAGGTTCATAATGCCTGGGGGTTGGGGTAGGGACTGTAGGGTTGGGGTCTAGAATGGCAATGAAGTGTAAATGTAACTCTCTAACCCTGACTCCCATCTTCCTCTGAATGGTCTACTTCTCAGTGCCTATCAGGTAGCTGTCCTCAACTGTCTCCTGACCCCCTACAAACAAAGCAGGATTTAAACTAAGCCTCCCACTCAGACTGTTGCCCCTAACTTTATTCTGATTTAAGCACTGCCATCCTTTTTTGCTCTTAGGATTGTGAATTTGTAGTTGCCATTTATCACTCCTCTCTTCAGTCTCAGTTGTCTAGCTGGTTATTAAATCCCAGACTTATTGCATTTGTCTGCTTTTTACCAAGACCCCAGTGACAGCTTCGGTTTAGGTCTTCTGGCCACTTGTCACTTATCTGCTTCCCCTTGTTTATAATATAAGCACATTCTTAGATTTTTGAAAGGTCCTTGAGCATCTCAGATGAAAATTTTTTCCCCTTTAAACAGGAATTCCATTTAAACTACGAACAGCAGCCCCATATGTTGTGAATAGCCTTTGTTATTATTATCTTGTGATGTTAATACCTTAAAATTCCTACTATAAGCAGAAGTCCTGCCTAAGAAATTCCTAACAGTTTGTTGGATGAGATGGTAGATTTTTTTATTAGTGAATTATTTATTTTACAATTAAAGCTGACATACTCTTTAAACTTTTTTTTATTTGATTATTTTAAAATACTATAACATTCTGAGAAATTATTATTTATAATGCCAACACCTAACAAGTTAGGGGTAAACAATGAATTCATAATCAAAGAGTTACTTATTAGGGGAGGAAAAATTCTCTTCTACCCTCTCAGGTGTCTGGCTGGGCATAAGAATTATGCTGACATAGGACAGATTAACAGGAGAAAATCGTACACATTTTGCTGAATTTTTGCAAGAAAATGAAGTTCTGAAGAACGACCAGAGTAGGAAGCTTTTATATCTTTTGGAAAAAGAAGCAATAACTTTGTGAAGAATTCACAAGACAAAGGGGTTTAGGCAATGGGTTAAAAAGTTAAGGGTTAGCTTAACAGGTTTATTTGTGGAGCCTCCTTGGCCCTCAGTTCCCAGTCTCTGGTGATAAGGACGTCTTCTTTCCTCCTGGTAGAGGGAGGGTTCCTTTTCACATGTAGCCATAATGGCCATGATTATTTTAGCCTTTGGTTTGTATTTACATATATAATTTCAAAGTTTCCCACCATCATCATTTTACCCTAGCTTCTCTGTTTTGGAGTTTTGTTTTGTTTTTTTCTTTTCACCTTGTCTTTTATTGGAATTACTGTTCAGTATTTTTTTTTTGTCTTTTTGCCTTTATCTAGAGCCACACCCGTGGCATATGGAGGTTCCCAGGCTAGGGGTCTAACAGGAGCTGTAGCTGCCGGCCTTCACCACAGCCACAGCAATGCGGGATCCGAGCCGCGTCTGCAACCTACACCACAGCTCATGGCAACGCCGTGAATGATGCCAGGGATCGAACCTGCAACCTCATGGTTCTTAGTCGGATTCATTAACCACTGAGCCACGATGGGAACTCCGAGTTTTTTTTTTTTTTTTAAAGAAGGTTTGCATTCATGTGCTTTCCTTTAAATAATGTCTTATTTGCCCCCCTTTTTTCCTGAGCTTATTAAATGTACTCTTAAGTCTCCTTTTGACCAAAAAACCTGAGTGTTTCACAAATTTGTCATCCTTTCTCAAGGTCCATGCTCACACAATCTCAGTCTTTAAAATTATAGAACAGGTACTGCAGGCTATTGGCTATATATTACTATCATTTAACTCATCAACAATAGCCATGTTTTGAGTAACCCTGTTGTAAAGTTATGTGTCCGTGTCTTGACATTTTCCCTTTTATAATTTGTACTTTTAAAGGTTTTTAATGTGCTTTATCATAAGCACAGATAACAGGCTCTTAATTGCTGGAAATTTCTTAGAGATCCTCTAGTCAACCTTGAACACCATGAATTTTACGTTTTCTGTATCATTGAAAGATTACCCAAGTCCTGCTTTAACTCTTCCACAGATGTGGAGCTCACTATTTTTTCTGAAGTTCTTTTCATTGTTGAAAATTCCTCTTACGATTGAATAGAAAGCACTGTCATTGCCATGCCTGCTCATTAACTGATATAATGCAAGTATGCCTTATCTCCTCTTCCTTGAGAATCTCTCAAGAATTTGAAAAGTATGTCTAACCTAATTCTTCTCCACTTACATTTTTCTCCTTTGTAATTTCTATTTTGAAGAAATGGTTTGAGGGAAATTTTAACCT
Source organism: Catagonus wagneri (assembly GCA_004024745.2). Classification (NCBI taxonomy): domain Eukaryota; kingdom Metazoa; phylum Chordata; class Mammalia; order Artiodactyla; family Tayassuidae; genus Catagonus; species Catagonus wagneri. The sequence goes on along the minus strand of PVHT021183608.1, from coordinate 14,087,191 downwards.
GTAACCTCTCCTTCTTTTTAACTATCCTGATACCCTTTTAATTTACTTTACTTCCTTTTTGAGACTTCTGTGCAAATATAGTTCATGAGTATGGATTGTCTTGTGAGTAAAATTATAAAGCAGAAAGTCATTTGTACTAAGAATAAATATGATATCTGTATAGTATAAATTCATATCTGCTGAGAGGATGATATCACTGCTTGTTAAATAAAAATATTACACACATGTTGAGTACTGATGTCTGCCCAAAACAAACAGACAAAAATCTGACACCCATTTAGGCAGGGGGCCCAGAGTACCAAAACATGGGAAATGTAGGTTTCCTCTACACTGGGTGAGGGGAAGACAGAGGATCTTCCTCTCTCACTGGTTGAGAGGTTGCTCACTTCATCGAAAAACAAAGGAGACAAGATCCTCTAAAAAGCCATTCCAGGATGAACCAGCTTGGAGGATGGTTTTCATCTCCAATTTATGTGGACATGTCTGATTTCTAATATTGCTAAGTAAGTTAAGAACAAGAGGAAACGTCCGTCCCCTTTCCCTCCCTCTTCTCCATTTCTTTCTTTCTTTTTCTTTTTTCCAGAATAAATAGAATGTAGAGGAGAAACAGACTGTTGTTGTTGTTGGTTTCTAGGCAGCACTGGGGAAAAACTATCCATGGCAGAGTAAATGATAAAGAAACCTAGTCCTATTTTTGAAAAGTAAATCCAGATATGCTTGGTGGTTGGTATTCCTCTTAATGATCTAGTGGTAATTATCCAAAATAAACCCAAACTATAATATCACAAGCACACAGTATTCTCAACTTCTTGATCTGACCACTTTGACTAATGCATCTTGTTTTTGTTAGTCTCTTTAAGGGGGTTTTTACTGTTGGCTTATACTGATTTTATCCTTATACAAATTAGCAGGTAGTTTTCATAAGAAATATAGTTAAGGAAGATCTTTTTTAAAAAAAGGTTTATTGAAGTGTAGTTGATTTACACGGTTGTGGTAATTTCTGCTTCTTTCAAAGTGATTCAGTTATGCATATGCAGACATCCATTTTCTTTCAGATTCTTTTTCCATATAGATTATTACAGACTATTGGCTAGAGTTCTCTGCACTACATAGCAGGTCCCTGTTGGCCAATCATTCCATATACTTCAGTGTGCATATACGAATCCCAAACACCCCATCCACCTCCCCCGCCACCTGTCCTCTTTGGTAACCATACGTTTTTCAAAGTCTCTTTCTGTTCTAAAGCAGATATTTGTGCAATTAAAAAAAATCCCAAACACTTAGATGTAGGGTTTTACATTTATTTTTATCCTTTTTTGGTAGTTTAAATATTGGGCCCTTCAATCATCACACCACTGCTTTACTTGGCTTTCTATGGGAATCTGATAGATACCTTCATGTGTCTTCATTTAGACAAGAAATCATCAGCTGTTGAATGAGACAGGAACAAGAACAAAGACCTGTGGCAAGGCACAAGTCTTCTAGGTGGATACTTAGCCATTAGTCAACATTCCGGAAACTTCATGCAGATCAGCTAGCCTTGAATCCGTGCACCTCTACTCTCACGCAGCCAAAATTTCAATGTTTAGTTACATGAACTCGTGAACTCACATTTTAATGGAGTAGATGTCTAAAATTAAGATATATGATATAGGCAGCATTCTCCAGTATAATTCTCCATCCTTAAATATTGAACTTCCCTCCAATTTTCTTCTGTATTATTTTCATTTATGTTTAATTAAGCTATTTTGTCATGTTCTCCCCAAACTACTTCTTTCTCCATCCTCATTATTCTTTGCTCTGTTATCACTTTGAGGCATTCTAAATAGAACTCATAATTGCAGATGGGCTGACACATAGATATATACCCAAAGGAAATGATGTGCTTGGTTACTTATTATTTGTATGAGAATTAAGAACCGTGCCTCTTCAGCATTAAGCTTGATTGACTCATAATATTTGAACGCTAGTTTCTAAAGAAACCAAAACATTTTATCTTCAAAATATTGATCTATAGAGATAGAGAAATTGTTTAATTTTCTCCCATCCAGATGTAACTTGTGGGATTCTAGCCTATAGGCAAAATAATAAGAAAAGATCAGAGGCAAAGAGATAGCAGGATGTTAGAAATTTTAAATGGTTTTAATAAAATCTTATGATATGTTATATCAAGTATTGTGAATGAAAGAAAAAAAGGTGAGTGAAAGACAAACACAGAGGATATTTAATAACGGAGGATGAGTTTGACAGACAGTAAACTTCCTTCTCTGTCCCCAAGCAGGAGGAGGATAAAGTAGACTTTTCTTTGTAGAAAAGAGAAAATTGCTCCTTTTCACCTTGATAGACACCTACAAATCTGGGTATGTCTTCAGTCTTTGATATTTCACCAATGTGGGCCTGTCTAGGATATGCTGAAGGAGATTCTTTCTTCATATTTCAAATAACAGTTCTATAAAACCAGTTCTCAGTCACTGAATTAGAATTCTTACATGATCACCTACAATGAGTTATCAGAGAAATTAAGGGAACGTATAAGAACATCACAACAGTTAGGCTACATAACTAGAACTCCTTTAGCTGTCAAGAGGCCATATATAATTATGACATTTTGAAATTGAAAGAGACTTTCAGATTGTTTTAGTGTCACCTACTTATTTTTGGAACTCCATGATTGTTTTGCTTTTGGGAAAGGATTTTCAACTTTAAAGATAATCAGGATTACTTTAATTCTCTTTGTGCCAAGATAAAATAATTACTAAATAGTGCCCGCTAGTTCTAGCATGGTAGGAGCAATAGAAATGAATGTTTAATGAGTGCCAGGTACTGTTCTAAACAATTCATGTAGTAGCACATTTAATCTTTACAATCACCATAAGAGATGGGTGTAGTTTTTATATCTCATTTTTCAGTTGGATAAGCAGAAGCATGTGAAGGTCAAGTAATTTTCCTAGAAGTGAGATGTGGCAGAGTCCTGGATTTGAACCCAAGAAGTCTAGTTTTAGAGCTTACAACACTTAGCCACAATGCTGTCCTGCCTGTTAGGATTGTGGAGAGATAAAGCAACTGCAGATTTGAAGTATAAACTATGGTATTTGCTGGAAGTCAGTTAATCAGTGGAATAAATAATCAAGAATGCTATATTCATAGCGATTCTAGATTGATAGCATAAAAACTCTGGACTTGTTAAATTTAAGTACTATCTCCAATGAGTTTGGAGTTGTTGCATAATAGTTTGTTCTAGTCTTTGTTCGAGGACCTGGCTTGGAGCTTCTAAAACCCTTGGAACTTCCCAGGTAATAGAACTGTCTTTGTTGTTCATGAGCCCCTTGGCCCATATCTGGGTTTATGCTAAGGAGAGGACTCCTGGTGGTCCCTGTATAGCTTCAGGATGAGAGCTGGTTATCAGAAAGACTGACCTTGTGATTAAAGGTTGGGACTTTGAGGCAGCCTGACTTCTGGGAAGGGATGGAGAGTTGGAGATTGAGTTAAATCATGTGGCCAGTGATTTAATCAACCATGCTTATGTAACGAAGCCTCAGTAGAGATTCTGGATGCCAAAGCTTGGTGATGCTTCCTGGTTGGTGAACACATTGACATGCTGGGGGGTGATGTGCCCTGATTCCATGAAGACAGGGTACAGAAGCTCTGAGTTGGGACCCTCTTAAACATGAATAAAGATAAACATTAATCATTACCTCCTCATATTTGGTAACAAAGCTAAGACCTCATTTCATTAAATACTGTATTTGAGGTTGTAGAGGGATGCAGAAGATGACTTTGGTTTTGAGCTTCCCTGTGCAGGTATTTGCTTGTATATATCTATATCTATATCTATATCTATATCTGTATCTGTATCTGTATCTGTATCTATATCTATATCTGTATCTATCTGTGTGTGTGGTGTGAGTATGCACATAATATTGGAACTTTTTGAATTATGTAAGTTCTTAAAAGCTTTGATTAGGAAAAAATATAAAACCTTACTAAGAGAATAGCATCTGGAACAGTTTCATTGACTTAGAATCTTCCTTTTCATTGTAAATCTTTAAACACTTAGGCAGGAAGGGGCTTATTGTACTGATAAGGACCTTGAAGTCCATCAGTTAAGATTTCATAATTTGTCTAAGGTCACATGTCTAATCAGGGTAGAGTTAGGACTAGATTCCAAATAGCTCTAAGGTTGGGTTACAATCTAGCCTTGATGTTTTCTAGTCTATGGCTCTATCCACGGAAAAAGAAGTTGTGCATATATAGTAAACATTTATATATTTGTACTCTTTATATAATTGGCAAGTAATATATAAATGCATTCTTAGTGAAAATTTCAATAACATGGAAACCTAGAATAAATATCAAAGTTCCTTTTCCCCACACCAATCACAATTCTCACCCAGAGAAGCCCATTTTTATAGTTTGGTGTGTATTCCTCCAATCATTTCCCTAGGCATTTACATACACATTGTGATATATTGGTTTGGTTAAAAGTGCTTTTCCATAAAAGAGTTCATGAATACGTATTGCTCTTTAGCTTCTTTTCCCATGTAATTATAAATATTAGGTATATTTCTGTGTCAGCATTATAGCTGTAATCCATTCTTCTAACCCCTGTATGGATTGTACATATTCAATCATGTGTAAAAAAGTTAAAAAGAAGGCAGCATTCTTATCACCTGACTGAGAGAAATCTAAAGGAATTTCAGTTTTACTTCGTGGACTTTCAGGATTTCCCCTTCATTATTTTTTGCTCCAACTATTGTACTTGTTCCTTGAAATTAAACTGTTTTCTCTAAATGTCTGTCATCTCTTTCTCTTTCCGGAAAAAATATGTTTACAATAGTTTCCTTCTGCAGCATTTTTCTAACTTTAGCTTATTTAAACTTTTATCATGTGATTAACTATAAATCTAATTATTCAGATATGATGATGGAAAGGGGATTATCATCATTAGATTAGAAATTATTCATGAGTTGCAAATAAATGAAACAGAAGAAAACAGTGTCTGCTTCAAGTATGTATAATAACTTAAAATGTTTTTCTATGTACTTGAGCTTGCTTAGCATCAGATCTTTACTGCATTGTTTATTCAGTGTTCTTAGTACAAATTTACAATTTTAAGTGGTTGTTATCCCTAGAAAAGATTAGAAATTAAGGATAGTTTCAGTGACTGAAACAAGATCACACACTTTCTTTTTTGTTTTAATGCTACCTAAATTTTTTTT
>PVHT021183608.1:14044172-14080972 GCA_004024745.2 Catagonus wagneri | reverse complement strand
CTACCTAAATTTTTTTTGATGAAATGTGTCCTCTAATTGTAGCTTTCCATACTTGTTCATTTCAAATGAAGACTGCTTAGAGCTCCATTAGATTAAAAATGGGGAAACTTCTTTTCACTAATTGTGGTAGGTAACTTATTGCATAAATTGTGGCATCCAAAGTTCATGTAGTAGATTGTGTTAGTTCTTTGAGAGCTGAAAAACAAGTTTCAGATGGCTTGTCAGTAGGTCCAAAATAGAAGCAGAGCTTCCAGTATATATGTTTGACATGAAATATGAGTAATCAAGCATAATAGCAAACATATATGTATGCTTTCTAATTAGAATAATTAAAAACATTTTTTTATTATTTTATTTTTTTGTCTTTTTGCCTTATCTAGGGCCGCACCCGCGGCTTATGGAGGTTCCCAGGCTAGGGGTCTAACAGGAGCTGTAGCTGCCGGTCTTCACCATAGCCACAGCAATGCGGGATCCGAGCTGCGTCTGCAACCTACACCTAGCTGCCGGTCTTCACCATAGCCACAGCAATGCGGGATCCGAGCCGCGTCTGCAACCTACACCACAGCTCATGGCAACGCTGGTCCTTAACCTGCTGAGCGATGCCAGGGATCGAACCCACAACCTCATGGTTCCCAGTCGGATTCGTTAACCACTGAGCCACGGCGGGAACTCCTAATTAGAATAATTTTAATGTAACTATTTCTGTTATATAGGCCCTTATAATTAGTCAGTTTGGCAGTGACTACGTAAATAGGATTCCTGTTGTTGAAGAAAAGTTTTTGATGTGTACGATTCATCACCACATTTTCTCCATTCTTCATCATAGTCTATTAGAATATATAGCAAAACGCTAAGTTCACCACAGCCCACATGTGAAATGGTCCTCTGTGCTTGGCAAGAATGTAAAACTAAGTGTAACAACAAAATTAATCAAGTTAACTACTAAGGTAATGCATGTGTCTCCTAAAAATCTCAAGTTGGAATATTTCACTCCTGCACTTCCTCATTCCTTCTGGTCTCTCCTTCACACTCAGTTTGCTAGTTCCTTCTCATAGCTTTGTCCTCCAAATTTTGGAGTATTTCAGATCTAAGTCCTTGGACTTATTCATTTTTCTCTCCACCCTCTTTCCCTAAGTAATCTTACCCAGTCTCATGGCTTTAAATATGATCTATGTCCTGATGATTCCAAAATGTACATCTCCAGCCTATACCTCTTCCTTAAACTGTCTCTGTTTGGGTAGCCACTAGATATCTGACCTAACATGTCCAAGAATGAGTTCCTTATTTTCTCCTCCAAACTTCTTCTCCCCATGTTGTCCATCTTTTTCTATATTCTCTAAATATTTATAATAGTTATTTAAAAATTAAAGTCTATTAATGACATCATCTTGGTCAAGTGTAGATCTGCTTCTGTGGACTTTTTTCTCCCTTGATTATAGGTTATATTTTCAAGCTAGCCCATGTCTCATAATTTTTGATTGCATGCTGGGTACTGTAGGTAAAAAACAAGAAAAACTTCAACTAGATTTTTTAAAAAATAGAGCACATGCTGTTTTTTTGTGTGAGGAAGCTAGGGTGAAAGTTGATATATATATATATGTATATATATATATATATTTTTTTTTAATTAGAGTTGAGCTAGGTTAGTGCTAGTTCTTTAATTTCAGATCATCTCTGTTTTTAAATATCTTATGAGTGAGTTTATTCCAACCCTCAAGCAGGACTTTTTGACTCAGGAACTGAAGTCTGTGATCTCTCGCTCTGCTTCTGACCCCTGGCCTCAGCTGTTACTCGAGTAGTAAGATTGAGGAAGGAGTGTTGGATGAAGATGATTCACATTACATTTGGGGCTCTTCTAGATTTTATGCCATTTTTCAAGTTCTTAGAATTGTACAGTGTTACTTGGTTTTCTTTTTTGTCCCAACAAAGAAATACTTAAGGCAGACCAGCTCCTCTATTTGTTTTTACCTCCAGATATAACATATCCCTAGGTATGGGAACAGTCAGCAGTCTTAACTCACCTAGTAAGGGCTCATTCTCCTCTGGAGTTTTGACTTCTTTGTGTCTACTATTCTGTGATGGCTTTAAAGAAAAACATACCTATTAGTTTATCTGGTGTTTTCTTGTTATAACAAGAGCAATATCCTTTTATGATTTTCTACACTCTAAGTAGAAGTGGAATAGTAGAATTTGATTTGATACCTTTAATAGTAAGAGAAATTGATAAAATCCTTCGCTGAAGGTACTTTCACATGCTTATACTCAGAGTGCTATTCAAATCAATGTAGTAGAGAACCAATTAAGACAGACATGGGCTAGTAAGTCACTGGTGAGAGGGCTGACATATTTTAAAATAGCACTGTTATGATAAAGAACATGCACATAAGTAGGTTGATTATGAAAGTCTCATGAAATAATGAATAAGATAGGCATTTAAAATTTTGCATTTCAAATGAAAGTTTAACCCATACAACTCTCATTTTGAATGGTGTTTGCAGCGTCAGGTTCTAAGTAACAGTGCTTTTTTTTTTTTTTTTCTCCCCTGCATCTGTTACCTGTCTAGTATTTGAGAGAGGTTACACCATGAGCCTATATTTCCTATCTTTTGACTATAGTCTAAACCAGTTAGAGGGACCTTTTTGTTTAAGCAGCTGAAATTTTGCTCTTGAAAATTCTGTCAGTTGGCACTGTGTAAAATGAGTGCCCTGGTGGAAAAAATAGAGGCTCGGCTTTCTCTAAAGATTGTGTTCACAATGGGAGGCAGGGGCTGTGATCCTTATCCTGCTGGCAGCCCAGTGATATAAATCAGGCTTTTTCACTTCAGTCAGCTTTACCTACGGTGAATGAAATCCTGGTCTTTAAATAACATATGCCTGGGCTGTGGTTTCATTACTCTGACAGAACGTGATCTAAGCTGTCAGTTTCTAATCTAAGGAAAGATAGGGAAAATGAGGAGGAAATGACAACGAAGCATTTCATTTCTTTTGGGAAGAAGGCAGGATATAATGCTCTCGTCAATACATGAATAAATAAAATAACTACATCAGGGGGTTGATTTAAGAGTTCTTGACCCTCTGAACCTACCTAGGATCTCTGTGGCCCATTGGATATCACTGTCTTTACCCAGAACTTCGAGATAGTTAACAGGAGAATTCAGTGCCTTTTTTTATTTTAATATTTTACATCCACAATGTAACTGTTGTAAGACAGAACTTCGATCCTAATCTCACACTTGAGTGTGTTTCTGAATCCATACTTCAAAAAATCATACTGTATCTTCAAAAGAGGAACAAGTAAGAGCAACAACTACCTACTACCATTATACTGACTTTAACTTACTAAGAGCTGTGCTCTTCACTAATCTTAACAAATAGTTTAAGAACATACTGGACATATTGTATTAAAAGGACATGTAAGACAAGAAAAGTTTGTACTATTGGTAATCAGTAGAAATCAATAACAAAAATGATATTTTTCAGGTTGAAACAGTGCTTTCTGAGGAAATATCTAAGCACTTAGGTAAAAGGGACTGATGAAATATGATTCCAAAGGAAGGCAGATTTTAAATCTCCAAAAAGAGATAAAAGGTAGTCTTTTCTGGGAAGAAATGTTCAGATGAGTAACTCTGAGCTGATATTTTTATTTGCCCTTCCAGATCCACTTTCTACCTTTCTCTACCCTGTTCTCTACCCCAGGAGGCTGGCCGGTATGGCTCCCATTTCCTTAGTTTTCATGTGGATCTTCAGGTGGGTAGGTCTGGTAAAAGATCAGAGTGCTGATCGGGTATTTATTTCCCTGGATTCCTTCCTGTTGATTCTGTGCCTTTCAAAAGAAGTCTCTTTTGCTCCCAAGGCATCTTTTTCTTTCCTTTCTTTTCCTTTCCTTTCCTTTCCTTTCCTTTCCTTTCCTTTCCTTTCCTTTCCTTTCCTTTTCTTTTCGTCTTTTTTGGGCTGGACCTGTGGCATGTGGAGGTTCCCAGGCTAGAGGTCAAATGAGACCTTCAGCCACAACAATGAGGCTCCAAGCCACGTCTGTGACCTACATCACAGCTCACCGCAATGCTGGGTCTTTAACCCACTGAGCAAGGCCAGGGATCAACCCGCATCCTCATGGATACTAGTCAGGTTCATTAACCGCAGAGCCACTACGGGAACTCACCAGGGGATCCTTTTCTACCTGACTTTCTCCTTCCAGATTCATTGCCCACTGAACCCCTCGTTCATTCCGGCATAGGAGTGGTCACAATCAGTCTACTCCCTGCCCTGGCTGGTTCTTCTGTATACTGTATTGCCTTAATAATGAATATTCTTAAATAAGTTCTTCTCACCTTAGCCTTTTTAAAGTATGCCACCTCTGTGATGGAGTGTGATAGAAAATAGTATGAGAAAAAGAATGCATATATATGTATGACTGAGTGGGTCACTTTGCTGTATGGCAGAAATTGACAGAACATTGTAAAATAACTATAATAAAAAAATTGTGTGCCACCTGTTTCCTGTGGGACTCTGGTAAAAATTTCATTAATCCACAAGAAAATGAAGTTATTAAGGATTTATATATTAAGCACAGAGTGTTGTTGATTTACATTGGATTAGTGTTTCATGGCTTAACCTCACAAAAAAGAAAAATAATATTATTTTTCATTATTTAAAAGAACATTAAGACTTAGGATTTCAAAGACCATGTGACTATCATGCTTTTATGAATTTGTTCTTAAGGAAAATAAAATTTGTGTGTGCAACTAACAGCTTGGGACTTGAATACCAGCTTTTATTTGTTTTTCATGGAAATATGTCTGTTTTCAAATCTTTCTTGATTCCTCTGAAGAATCAAGAACAACTTTAAGAAGGTAACATTTATTTAGTGAAATATAATTGAGATTTAAATGGAAACACATTGATTTTGTACTGTATTCTAGGAATACTTTTTTGACAGTGTGGTCTGCTTAACCATGGGAGTATTAAATTAGAGAGACTGTGGAATTTTATTTATGAAGGGAATGACAGCGATAACAAAATGCATTTTTACTTCTGAAGCCGACTTGGGTAGGCTCAGAGCTAGAAAAGGATGAACTGATTTTCTTTTCACTCTTCTTCCTAGGTATATAAGAATCTCCTCAAATCAATATGTCAATTTTAATTTAGAGAGTATATAGTGTCTAGAATGTGTTGGAGCCTATACCTTGTGATAGAGATAGTGGTAAATGCTACAGTGTGGTCCAGCATCTCTTGCAGACTATAAGCTGGTAGTAAAGACATATATGGCATTCCCAGGGTGATGCATATCAGGAAAGAAGCCTGAGAAAAATCTGGAGCTCTTATCAGAAGGGAAGCTAACCATATTTTCCTAAACCATTACTACCTAGTTACTGAAGTTAGAAACCTGACTGTCATTCTTAAATTTTGACCTGTAACAGTCATCAAATTGTAGCTATTTTGTATCTTTTACCTGTTCCTATTTTTATATCCTTACACTAATGCAAGAGTTGAAATCCTCATCATTTTTCTCCTGATGGCCTCCACTTTACCCCACTTCCAGTCCTGCCCTTCAAATCGATATTTCACATTGTCATCAGAGTGTTCTATCTGTAAAGCAAAACTGACCATTTTATACCATGCTTAAAATTCCTCAGTGTCCTTCAGTCTTATAAAAGATAAGATTCTGCTCTTTAATATGATGTATGAGGGTCTCCATGACCTGGACTCTGACTGTACCTTCCATTGCATCCCTTGCCTTGAAGGGCAGGTGCCAAATGTTAAATGAATGAATTAAAAACAGTTAAAATGGTTTCATTTACCGGAGATGAACACATAAGGATGGTTTATTAAACTGCACAGAGATGTAGGGAATGGTTCTGTGCTAGTTAAGTGTCAGCCTTCTGCCACTGCCGCCCTTGATTCATTCATTTGATACAGATTTAATACACGCATGTGTTGGGTTCCAAAGGGATATATAAGAAATGATCTGCTGACGTTGAAGGAGTTCCCAATTTCTCTGGCAAAAATACTGCTCAGTTATGGATTAATGCAAAGCAGGTCTTAATAAGGGCCACTATTTGCAATTTGAAATCACTTGCTATAAGAATTCATAGAAGGAGAAAACCCCCTGGGGGGGTAAAGATTGAGCTGGACTGGATATGTAAGTGAGTTCTGCCCTGAGGGTACTCTGTTTTGGAGGGAATAAGCCACACTCTTCTTAGAAATCAGGGAGTTTGCAAGCAGAACTTTACCATCCTGACTCTGTAGAGCTCAGACCACTCACTGCTAAGGACTATATCGCTGAAAAGTGGCTGATGATACAATCCCGCCTCTGCTGGGATCCTTTTTGATGGGACAGGGCACAGTGTACTGCCTCCCCTTGGGTTCTTTCAAGTGACCATTATCTCTGGGAAGTAATGTCCAGGGCCTCAGTCGAAGCTGAGGGACTGACAAGGCACACGCTGTTCAGTGACCCCCCAGACACCTGAGGGAGAGCTTAAGTCACTGAACATGTAGGGAACAAAATTTAGTCTGCTTTGGTTTTTGTGTTCTGGCAGTTGAAAATGTTTCGAATTCAAATCTCCCCTCTGCTCTGACCCAAGATACTCTTTTTATGTAAGAGGGCTTCATGATGACATTTCATTGTCTCTCACTTCAAGAAAGACACCTGGGACATCTCTAATAATCTTTTCCCTTTTCTCCAAATGTGGTGTGCTCTAAAAGAGTCAAGGAAAGCAATAATACATATAAAGTTTCATTTTGTTTTACTCTAAATACCAAATGTGAATGCATTTATTGGATAAAGACTGTCTTTGGAATTCTCTGTGTAGTTAACATTCTAGGGTTTAACCAAAATGTTCTTTTTATAACTACATGTTTTATTGATACTCATGTAGTTAAATATTCTTTTAACAGACTTAAAAAAAAGGCATGCTCTGGTTCTGAAGAGAATAACCTACCTGAAATATAGTAGACACTCAATTTCTCTCAATGTTAATTTCTGGTCTGAAAGGGAAGGAATCTTTGCATTGCAATTTCTTAGTGATTTCAATAAAAATTAAAGTTCATAGGGAAGCCCAAAGATTGCTATCAATAAAATAAAATTAGGATTACATTAGAAATATATGTTGGGGATTCTGTACTTCTAAAAGATCTCATTAGGCATTTTTTTCATAGCCATTTAAAGTGTCACAAATATCTCAAAAGAAGTAATGAGTTTTTGCTGTCTTGCAGTGGCTTAAGAGTCCAATTGCAGCAGCCCAGGTCACTGCAGAGTCATGGGTTTGATCCCCAGCCCAGTGCAGTAGGTTAAAGGATCTGGTGTTGCCTCAGCTGTGGTGTAGGGAGAAGCTGTAGATTCGATTCAGTCCCTGGCCCAGGAATTTCCATATGTTGTGGGTACAGCCCTAAAAAAAAAAAAAAAGAAGAAGAAGAAGAGAAAGAGAAAAAAGAAAGAAAAAAGGAGTAATGAGTGGAGTCTGACTGCTTTTGGATCTTCTTTTATGATCCTATGACATATTCCTAATTTGTCAATTTTTTTTCTAGTGATATTAAAAATGTTCTAAGTAACTGCTAAGTCATATCTTTATTAAAAAAAGACGATTAATTTCATAAGATAGTGTTATATCACTATAGATGTATTTGTAAGCATTTTAAGGGTAAAGTCTACTGCAACAGTAACAGCTAAAACTTGGGAAATGGTTATTATGTGTAAAGTACCATTCAAAGTGTTTTAGATGCAGTAACTCACTCAGGGCTCAGAACTGTCTCAAGGAGTGGATGCTATTGCTGCTCATTTTACAGCTCAGGAAACCAAGGCAAAGGAAGTTTCATTAACTTGCCTAAATTCTTTTTATTCTTTTTTATTTTTATTTTTTGACTTCTTAGGGCTGCACCCTCAGCATATGGAGGTTCCCAGGCTAGCGTTGAATGAGAGCTGTAGCTGCTGGCCTACACCACAGCTCATGGCAATGCAGGATCCTTAACACACTGAACAAGGCCAGGGATCAACCTGCATGCTCATGGATACTAGTCAGATTCATTTCTGCTGAGCCACGATGGGAACTCCAGACTTGCCTAAATTTTTATGGGTAGTAAATGGTGTTTCTGAGATTTGATTTCCAACTAATATGACCTCAGAGTCAAGTTGCACTGTAATGCCCCCTCATAGAATGTTTAAACTGATGTGCCATAGTAGAATGACAGGGTGATATGGAAGTTCATGGAAAATCTTCAATCCATGAAAATGCCTGAGGTTTTCATTTTTTAGTTATATCATCAATTCAGAACTTTTTTGTTTGAAATGAATTTGTCAAACACCTAGAATCCACTGTTGGTGTGTGTGTGTGTATGTGTATAGGTGTGTGTGTGTGTGTAATTTAAGAGGGGAGAATCAGAGAGCTGGGTGTGGTGGTAGGTGGTTAGTCTCAGCAGTAAGGTGCCATCAGAAATTGCATAAGATGGTAGGCAGTGGACAGAAGGAATGAGGAAGACATCATATTGGAAGATAAGTCACACAGTTAGAACACCTTGACAATTAATTTGGCATATCATGTGTTCCATGGCCACCCCATGCCACGTAAAGGCTTCAGTTAGTCGTGCAATGCCAGAGTAAGATAGTGTTTATAAGGAGTGAATGATGTTTGGATGTTGGCATATGAGGGGGATTGTTCCAGAAGCTGTTTAGAGTACATCACAATGGGTGGTGATCCAGTTCAGAGGCTGTCATTTTTTTTTTTTTTCTAGATGGAAGAGCAAGGCTGGGATTAGATATAAAGCAAAGCAAAAATCCAAGAGATGCTGCAGAAAAGATATGTCAGATGGATATGGTACTAAAATTAGAGAAGCTAGTTTGTTGTAGGAAAATGAGGGGAATTCTAAAATTTAATTTGAAGATTGAAATATTTCACATATCACCGTCATATTCAGATGGAAATAATCAATAGGCATGTGAACAAGGTGCAGACTAGCTGGAGATTTGGTTGTCAGTTGCATGAATGCAGCATCTTTTACTCAGATCATTGCATGGTCTGCCAGTCATACTCTTTCCACGTTTCTCGTTTTGTGGTTCATTCTCCACACAATAGCCAAAGGGATCTTTTAGGGAAGTAATTGGAACATATTGCTTACTACTTAAATGTCTTTAATACATTAATTCTAAACTGGGGAGCAATGGATGCTTAGAAGACATTTGCAAAAGGAGAGGGGAGGTGTTTTGAGTTGTACAGTGAAGGTAGAACTACTATTATTTAGTAGGCATGAGTCAGGAATTCTCCATAGCTTGAAATAATTGCAATGCTTGAGCATTTTTATCTTATCTATTTATTTACTTTATTTGCTTCTCCCCCCCCCCCCTCTCTCTCTCTCTCTTTTATTTTAGGGCATGTGGAGTTTCCCGGGCTAAGAGTCTAATCGGAGCTGCAGTTGCTGACCTATGCCACAGCCACAGCAATGCCCGATCTGAGCCACATCTGTGACCTACACTGTAGCTCATGGCAAAACCGGATCCTTAACCCACTGAGTGAGGCCAGGGATTGAACCCACAACTTCATGGTTCCCAGTTGGATTTGTTTCTGATGCGCCACCATGGGAACTCCTGCTTGAGCATTTATTTGTATGTAGAAATTCACATCATTCCATTATAAATTATTTCTCCTTAATGGTACTGTTAGGATGTTATATTGATTTTTTAAAAAAAATATTATGCATATATAGGTAAGTTATATATTATCTACGTAATTCATTTCAGGGTAAGAATAGAGTCTTACAGAATATTTCTTATAAAATGTTACTTTCTAATTTTATTCATCATTGAAGGAAAATAAGGAAGAAATAATAAGCATTAGTTCAAAAGAATAAATTGAGATTTGGAGAGACATTCTAAATGTAGATGAGTCTGAATTTAAACACCATTATTTTTAAGCCTTGGGTTCATCTTATTATCTCTAACAAGAAGGAAAACAGTGCTGGGTGCTACCCTGAAGTAAATTTGAGCTAAGAACACAAGAGTTGTCGTCCTGGGTCAGGCCTGGGTCACACCACCTGGAACACCACCTCAGAGGGTGGCACAGAGGGGTAGGTTGGATACCCACTGAATGACAATTCTGACATCTGCCTGGATGTTAGGTGGTACCATTCCTATTGATGAGCTATGATAAATATGCTATTCATAAATTTGTTCTAAGTTGCTTCTGAATCTAGATATATTTTCCTTTTTTTTTCCTTCTTAGGGCTGTACCTGCAGCATATGGAAGTTCCCAGGCTAGGGGTCGAATCAGAGCTATAGCTGCCAGCCTACATCACAGCCACAGCAACATGGGATCCGAGCTGCATCTGCAGCCTACACCGCAGCCCATGGCAACAACAGATCCCCCACCCACTGAGCTGGGCCAGGGATCGAACCCATATCCTAATGGATACTAGTTGGATTCGTTTCCATTGTGCCACCATGGGAACTCCCGAATCTAGTTATATTTTCAATATATACCAGATTTTGGGAGGGAGTGAACTCTGTGAGATGCTCCCTAGGACAAATTTCCCCAAATTTAGTAAGTTGCAGAGATTCACAAGAACAGTGGTTCTCCAAGGGGATCTGCTACCCTCATCTGTCCTTTTACTCTATAAAATGGGTTCTGTGGTGAAATACGCCTGGAAAACCCTTCATGATAAACCCTTTTCTAGGAGAATTATGGTGCACATTAGCACACTGAAGATCCTCGAAGGAAAGGAAATGTGAACACAAAAGTCCTCCTTGTGCAACACCCTGTGGAGCTAGTGCCTCAAGGCGAAAACTGTCCTCTCAGCTTAAGAACAAACTCTTGGGGCTTTTTATGTTTTTATACTAAGGGAAAGTCATCAGGTGGTGGCAAGCAGATCATTTTCCACTCTCCTCACCCATTTCTAATGCAGATCGTTGATAAGAGTGGTGAGACAGTGGGCCACCCGTCTAATAGTCTGTCTTCAGTATTAGGGCAGCCAAACAACAAGGACAGCCAACTCATGGAAAGAATGTGAGCTTTGGAATGATAAGTCGTGAGTCAGAGTCCCTGCTCAGTTATCACTTGCAGCTGTGTAATCTTGGGAGCACCATTGGTTCTCTGAGTTTCCCCATGTATGACATGGGGACAATAGTAATAACTTCTCATTACTAGAATTAGTTTGTGAGTTGTACTTGCTAATGGGCATGCAAACTTGGCAGAGAGTATTGGTTGTTTTTTATATATTAAAAAGTATTTAAGATATTCTAAATAAGAATGAATCCTGGTGTTCTAATTAGTGAATTGACTCATTAAACATATAGTAGGTGACTCTTTAGGTTTAAGGCTCAAAAAATCATCTCTGTGTAAAAGGAAGAGAAATTCAACCCTTCCTTTGCCAAGAAGATGAAAAAAAAAAAAACCCATAGAGGTTAATAACTGTGCTCTTGGGTGCAAATATCAGCCCAATAGGTGGGGAACACAGCTGGCCCAATTTAGTGCTCCAGCACCCATCTTTATCTTTGACTTGTTGGAACTCAACATGCAAAGAGTAGCTTCTGAAAAACTGCTTTTAGTACCTTGATAAGATAATATTCTGAAGAGTTTAGGTCCACAAATAAATAACATCCTTCATAATTTCCTTTTATAACAAAATGGATTTCAGTCTGGCTTTTGTTAAAACGTCTTCTTACTTTCTTTAAAAGAAGAAAAAAAGGCTACACATAGAACTCAGCTTTTTCCCCTACAAATCCAAAAAGTAGACACAATCATAGTGCCGTTCCTAATACTCAAGAGACAGAAACAGTTAAAGAAATACATTAGCTTCCCGATACAGGTAATTTAAGAAAATATTCTTTTGTTTTGAATGTAAATGGACATGCAGTTAAGGATGAGTTCATAGGCAACACTTTTCAGCAGTGGTTTTGCCATTTCAAAACAAAAGTGATTTGAATCCACTCATACTTAAAACACACATAAGTGTCATTGGCTACTGCTCAGAGCTAAGGGGTATGACAATATCACACAAATGATGGGATGAAACATCTCTTGGAGGTTGAGTACCTCCTATTAGAGAATATGCTCAGGGCACAGCTCTGTGCTTCCAGGCAAAAAATGTTTCCCCTGCTTTGTGGACACTGAATTTGGATTAGGTTTGGAGGGAAAATATAGGCTAGAACTTTAAGTATTATAAATTACCACTACATGGAAAAGTATTAAGGATGGAAAGAAAAGCAACCTTATTTTGCTTTATTTTTCCTAATGGCAGTGTTGGTGATGTCAGTGTTGGTAGCATGTATGTGAAAGAAATAAAATATGTGTTCTAGACTTTAAGTCATGTCAAGCCTGTTAAAGATTGAAGGAAGATGATGTTAAGTAGAGCAAGTGTCAGTAACTCAAATGCACTTGGAACAGCAGGCAAACTAGATGATAAAGAGGGAAGGATGAAGGCTATTAAAAAGGACTGGAGGCAGCCATGAGGTAAGGCACATACATACCTCCTAAAGGCATTCAAAGTACACTTCTTTTTTGAAAATATCATGTAGCCAAACCTAAAAAGCTGTATGGGCCCAAATTCATCTCCTGGGTTGGTGGTCAGCTTTCAATCTCTGGACAAACGTTTGAAGAATAGGGGCTCTGGAGTCAAACTATCCAGGTTCAGTTTCTCTTAACAAGGTTTACTGATAATTTTGGCAAGTTATTTAACATCTGAAAGCCTCATTTTCCATATGTCTAAAATGTGAATAATAATAGTGCTTACCTCGTGTGGTTATTGTTAAGATACCATGGTACTGTATATACGTATGTGCTTAGAGTGACCAGCAGTAGTAAACACTTAATAAATCTGTTTACACACACACACACACACACACACACACACACACACACACACACACAGAGCTATATATACAAATGACTTTTTTTCTCTTTCAGATATTCATCTGGGAAAACTATGCACTTTTTAATAATGTTTTGTGGCACATTCTTTTGAGTGTAATTGATGGCTGCAAATATATTCTTTCAGAGAGTGGGAGGGGATTTGGGTTTTGGAAAATATCATAAGTCCTTTGAAGTGAAGTCTGACGAATACGATAAATAATCAAATTGGGCAATACAATTTTTGAGCAAAAGTAAGCTAATAAAAGGGAACATGAATTTAGGCATAAAAGGATATACAGAGCAGAGATAGCGATTCAGAGAGAGTGGGTTGCAATGATTTTGTTGGGTTTTTAGCTCCATGGTATTCTTTTCTGGCACATCATCTTGAGATTTTAATGTGGGAGAACGCTGGGGCTCAGTAATTGAGCCTCCCTTCTATCTATCCTCACTCTCCCTAGGTGATCTGATCCAGTCTCATGGCTTTAAATACTTTCTGATTAACTCCTAAATTTGTATCTTCAGTTCACTTCTGTCCTCTGGACTCTAAACTTATGTATCCAACCATTCAGTTGACTTCTCCATGTAGGTGTCACATGTTCTCCTCAAGCTTATGTCAGGAGTGGAGCTCCTGATATTCACCACTCGCTTTCCAAACCGGTATCTCTGCTAATGGCAACTGTGTTGATGCAGTTGTCAGTGTGAAAGCTGGTGTCGTACGTGACACCTCCTTTTTCTCATACTGTACATCTGGTTCATCAGCAAATTCTGTCCACTTTACCATCCCGTTACACCACCTTGGCCCAAACTACCATCATCTCTCCTCTCGACTATTACAACGATCCTTGCTGCTGCTATTCTTCTTCTCTTCCTAAGCAGAGCACCACAGTGATTCCGTTAAGATGAAGCTATGGTCATGCTTTTCCTCCATGGCTTCCCATCTGACTCCACTGCTATCCCTACCGTGACCTACAAAACTCTCCATGAATTGGTCCCCTGTTAAACCTCTTAGATTTCAGTGACTCTTATTATTTATTCACACCTGCCACATTGGCCTCCTTGCTGTTCCTGATACACAGCAGGGGCCACTGCTTCCAAACCTTTGTTCCAACTCACCGCTTTGTCTGTAATGCTTGCCTGGTATATATTTGCTTGGCTAATTCTCTCACTTCTTTCAGGTCTTTACTTAAAAGTCACCTTTCCTCGCTACCTCATGTAGAAATTTTATTTCCTCTCCTTATAATTTACTTATTTTGTCTTAACAATTGTTTTTCTATCCCTTACTATAGAAGGTAAATTCCATGAAGGCAGTGACTTTTTAATGTTTTATTTACTGTTATATATTCAATATGCTTGGTCCAAAATAAGGACTCAGTGAATTTTTGTTGAATAAATGAACTCAATACTCTTTCTGTTACCTATTTCAGAATGATGCAGGAATCACGGAAGAGATAGGCAGTGAGAGGGAGAAAGCAGTGAATCCAGGCATTTGGGTTCAACTTCTGCCTTTGCCACTAAGAAGCCATGTAGTTGTGGATGTGTTGCTTTACATCCATAAGGCTTGATTTCCTCATTTGCAAAAAGAGGCAGTTAAATGAAAGAGGCAGTTATATGTAATAGATTCTTGCTTCAATCTCTTCCATTTCTGGGAAGATGTGACTCTGATCTAACTAAGAAGTTGCTTATAACAAAGATCTGTGCTCTGTTTTGGACCAATTTAGCACTTTAAAAATTTTTTTCTTTCTTCCTTTTTCCTTTTTTGTCTTTTTAGGTCCCCATCTGCGGCATATGGAAGTTCCCAGGCTAGGGGTTGAATTGGAGCTGCAGCTGTTGGCCTATGCCACAGCCACAGCAACTTGGGATCCAAGCCGTGTCTGAGACTTACACCTCAGCTCATGGCAATGCTGGATCCTTAATCCACTGAACAAGGCTAGGGATCGAACCTGAGTCCTCAGAGATATTAGTCAGTTTCTGCTGAGCCACAATGGGAACTCCAACTTAGGACTTTCTGTGATGGCCAGAAAGAGTACATTTCTGTGTCTCTCCTTTCAAAGGTTACCATTAATAATCTCTGTGTTTGAGGGAAGACCAAAGCCAGACACTGGGTAGAGGAAGAGGAAATTTCTCAGTGTTGGCCGTCATCTGTCATCTGTTCATACTGGCTTAATGTTAAACATTCCCTCACCAGGCAGGCAGCTTATTTCGTACTGCTTGCTGTAATGTTGATACTATAATATCGTCATGCATTTTTTTTTTCTAAGTACTTCTGCATGTAATGATCACCATCACAACATCACCATACAGAAGATGGGTCAAGTTGTATTAACATCTCCATATACAGAAGCTGAAAGCAGAGAACCAGAGGGTAATTAATGGGCACTGTCACAGAAAAAGTTTGCAGCAAGTCAAAGACAGAATCCCATAACAAGAAGTGCTCTTTTTAAGGAATAGAGTGCCATCATAAGAAACTAAAGTCAGAACTGGCAGGATACTTGCCAGAGTCTCCAAGTCTGAAGTGGAAAGTTGTTCAGAATACATATATCAATGTTTTTGCAACTCATGGAGTGGCAAAAATGCCCCAGCATTTGGTAGAGACTTTAAAATTTTCAGTGCCCCATGGAGTTGAAAGAACAGATCATCTTGACTCCGCGCTTAATGGGATAAGCACTTTTTCCCTTCTCTCCTCTTAAATTATGTGATGATAAGGGTTCTATCAGGGCATTTTATCAGAGCAGCAGTGGAATTCTGTCTTCTGAATTTCTGGTTCAAAAAAGGTGAATATGTGGAGGAAAATGTGTTTAATTATTAAGAAACCCAAAATGTCCCTTAGTTCAGAGCAGAAGTGAGCAATGGCAGATATAACTATACAGATAATTAGTAACCAATGAAGAATTTTTAAAGACAATAGCTCAGAATTAAAGTTTGGATAACTAGGAAGTTTATCACAATATAGAAGGTATAAAAATACAAAAACTTAGATAGTGAGGTTCGGTATTTAAAATACAGTTTAGTTCAAGATCAGATACCTTACCGAGCCTGATTTGAATTAAGCCCTTCCTGGGTAGGTTTGAATTCTGGTAAGATGGGGCTTGGAAACTGAGGCAGACTGTACAGGGTTCCAAGACTAGTATGTAGAACTACAGGGTTGAACTGTTTTCCTTTTCCCGGAAAACCTGAATTCCTTAATTATATTTTTAAAATGCAATACTTCTTGACTTCAAGATCAGATATGTCACACAGAAGAGAAAATTGGGAAAACAGTGTAGTAACTATAGTATATGCAGTTTCATCTTTGAGTTCTTGCTCTTAGAGACAGAATGCTTAAGGTAGGAAGTGTCAAGGGCATTGCGTTGTAGGTCTGTTGATGGCTGGAGCCACAATACCATAGAGATGATTCCTGGCAAGCAAAGAGATGAAACCTTCCTCTTGGTCCAGCACCCCAGAGAGAATGCAGCTGTTAGGGTGGAGACTTCGGGACATGAAGTTCGTGTTACTGCTGCCTAGTCCAACAGGCAAATAAGAGCTATTCCAATAGATAAGGAGTAAGGCAGGCAGCAAGCATTTTACAAAGCATATTAGTATGAAACAGTGTAATCAAAAAGTAAAGAAGAACTTTGAATGTATTCATATACCAAGACTGATCATACTGAACAGAAGTAGCGTCAGTGAAAGGGCAGCATAGGACAGAGGTACTCAGCAGATCTGGGCCATCCAGAGAAGACGATGGTCCCAGCTGAACCATCTGATGCTGGACTCTTAGTCATACTAGCTACGCATGCTTGCTGGAGTCTTCAGAGGACCTGAAAGTCAATTTCAGAACCTTATTGCCTACTATTTATATTTGTGACTTTTTTTTTTTGTCTTTGAGTGTGAGTTGAGTCATTCACAATAAATACTTTTGGCCTACTCATGTTCCTCAGCTAAAAGAACCCCTCTAGGGATTGCTATATTTAGATACCTGGATTGAGTGGACCCTGAATGATACTGATAATTGTGGAGATTCCAACATTCAATGAATGCTGTATTTGTAGGTTTGATTTTTGTTTCAGTAGCAATTTATAACTCACCATTCTCTGAGAGATGCTTCTTGCCATACATTGCTTCTGGAATTATATGCTCTCAGAATTATAACCTTAGATTTCATTGTAATCTTTGCCACATAACTCGGACACAAAACTATTTGTGAACATACTGATAAACATTTTTTTTAGTTAATAAATATTTATTGAACAATTCTTCATGAACCAGGAACCATATACAAAAATGGCTTATGCATATATTTAATAGCATGGAAAGTGATTATGATACCTTATTTAAAAGTAAAATCACATTATTTTTTTTACTCCACACTTATATATTAAATACCTAAAGTGGGCCAAATACTAAGTGCCAGACACTGGGGAATATGATAAGCCAGACTGGTTTCATGTTCCCATGAAGCTTTATGGTTTGAGATCCTGTTACAAATAAAAATAAAAATAAGACACCAAATACATTTGCATATGTGTGCAAATAAAACAATTTGAAGTTGTATATAAAAAGCTTTTTTTTTTTGTCTTTTGTCATTTTAGGGCCGCACCCGCGGCATGTGGAGGTTCCCAGGCTAGGGGTCTAATCAGAGCTACAGCTGCCTGCCCACACCACAGCCACAGCAACACAGATTCCAAGCCCAGTGTGCAACCTACACCACAGCCACAGCAACGCTGGATCGTTAACCCACTGAGCAAGGCCAGGGATCGAACCCGCAACCTCATGGTTCTTAGTCAGATTCATTTCCACTGAGCCACAACGGGAACTCCTGAAGTTATATATAAAAAGTCTTGATAGTATTGGTTGTTTCTGGTTAATGAAAGTTGGTTTTAATTTTCTTATTTTTTGCATAACTTTATTTTCTTTTTTTTCCATTGCTTAATGATTTTTACTACAATTATAGGTGTACAAAAATCATCACAACTCAATTTGATAGCATTTCCATCCCAAACCCTCAGTACATCCGCCCACCGCCCAGACTGTCTTATTTGGAAACCAAAGGTTTTCCAAAGTCTGTGAGTCATTGTCTGTTCTGCAAAGAAGTTCATTGTGTCTTTTTAGTTTCCACATGTAAGCGGTAGCATTGGATGTTGCTGTCTAATTGTCTGACTGGTTTCACTTCACATGATAATTTCTAGGTCCATCCATGTTGCTATAAATGTTGTTATTTCGTTCCTTTTAATGGCTGAGTAATATTCCATTGTGTGTATGTACCATATCTTCCCTATCCACTCCTCTGTCGATGGGCATTTAGGTTGTTTCCATGACCTGGCTATTTCATAGAGTGGTGCAATGAACACTGGAGAACATGTGTCTTTTCGAGTTATGGTTTCCTCTGGATAGATGCCCAGGAGTGGGATTGCTTGATCCAGCAATCCAATGGTAATTCTATTTTGAGTTTTCTGAGGAATCTGCATCCTGTTTTCCGCAGTGGTTGCCCCAATTTGCATTCCCACCAACAGTGTAATAGGGATCCTTTTTCTCCACACCCTCTCCAGCACTTATTGTTTGCAGACTTTGCTGAGGGCCATTCTGGCCGGTGTAAGGTGGTACCTCATAGTGGTTTTGATTTGCAATTCTCTAATGAGGAGTGATGTTGAACATTTTTTCATGTTTTTATTTGCCATCTGCATGTCTTCTCTGAAGAATTGTCTGTCTAGTTCCTCCACCCATTTTTTGATGGGGTTGTTTGTTTTTTTTGGTATTGAGCTGTAGGAGGTGTTTGTAAATTTTGGAGATGAATCCCTTGTCAGTCGATTAATTTGCAAATATTTTCTCCCATTCTGTGGGTTGTCTTTTCATTTTGTTTAGGGTTTCCTTTGCTATGCAGAAACTTTGAAGTTTAATTAAGTCCCATTTGCTTATTTCACTTTTTATTGTCCTTACTCTGACAGATGAATCTGAGAAGATGTTGCTAACATTTATGTCAGAGAGTGTTTGGCCTATGTTTTCCTCTAAGAGTTTGATAGTATCTGGTCTTATATCTAGATCTTTAATCCATTTTGAGTTTATTTTTGTGCATGGTGTTAGTTAAGTGTTCTAGTTTCATTTTTTTACATGTGGCTGTCCAGTTTTCCCAGCACCATTTACTGAAGAGGGTATCTTTTCTCCAATGTATATTCTTGGCTCCTTTGTCATAGATTAGTTGACTATAGATGCGTGGATTTAATTCTGGGCTTTCTATCCTGTTCCACTGATCTATATTTCTGTCTTTGTGCCAGTACCATACGGTTTTGATGACTATAGCTTTGTAGTAGAGTCTGAAGTCAGGGAGCCCGAATCCTCCAGCTCTATTTTTCTTTTTCAGGATGTCTTTGGCTATTCTGGGATTTTTGTGTTTCCAGACAAACTTTAAACTATTTTGTTCTAGTTCTTTGAAAAAGGTCATTGGTAATTTGATAGGGATTGCATTGAATATGTAGATTGCCTTGGGTAGTATAGTCAGTTTGATAATATTGACTCTTCCAATGCAAGAGTATGGTGTGTCTTTCCACCTGTTCATGTCATCCTTGATTTCTTTCATCAGCACCTTATAATTTTCAGAGTACAAGTCTTTTGTCTCTTTAGCAGGTTTATTCCGAAGTATTTGATTCTTTTTGATGCAATGGTAAATGGGATTGCTTCCCTAATTTCTCTTTCTGATCTTTCATTGTTAGTATATAGAAATGCAGTTGATTTCTGTGTATTAATTTTGGATCCTGCAACTTTGCCAAATTCATTGATGAGCTCTGAAAGTTTTCTGGTAGAGTCTTTAGGATTCTCTAGGTATAGTATCATGTCATCTGCCAAAACTGATAGTTTTACTTCTTCCTTTCCAATTTGGATTCCTATTATTTCTTTTACTTCTCTGATTGCTGTGGCTAGGACTTCCAAAACTATGCTGAGTAGTAGTGGTGAGAGTGGACATCCCTGTCTTGTTCCTGATCTCAGCGGGAATTCTTTCAGCTTTTCAACATTGAGAATGATGTGAGCTCTGGGTTTGTCATAGATGGCCCTTATTATGTTGAGATAGATTCCCCCTATGCCCACTTTCTGAAGGGTTTTTATCAGAAATGGGTGTTGGATTTTGTCAAAGGCTTTTTCTGCATCTGTGGAGAGGATCCTATGGTTTTTATTCTTCAGTTTGTCAACGTGGTGTATCACATTGATTGATTTGCAGATATTGAAGAATCCTTGCATCCCTGGGAGAAATCCCACTTGATCATGGTGTACAATCCTTTTAATGTATTTTTGGATTCGGTTGGCTAGTATTTTGTTGAGGATTTTTGCATCTATTTTCATCAGTGAAGTTGGCCTGTAGTTTTCTTTTTTTTGTGGTATCTTTGTCTGGTTTTGGTATCAGGGTGATGGTTGCCTCATAGAATGAGTTTGGGAGTGTCCCTTCCTCTGCAACTTTTTGGAAGAGTTTCAGAAGGATAGGTGTTAGCTCTTCTCTAAATGTTTGGTAGAATTTGCCTGTGAAGCTATCTGTTCCTGGACTTTTGTTTGTTGGAAGTGTTTCAATCACAGTTTCAATTTCAGAACTTGTTATCGGTATCTTCTTTTTCTATTTCATCTCGGTTTAGTCTTGGGAGATTGTACTTTTCTAAGAATTTGTCCATTTCTTCTAGGTTTTCTATTTTATTGCCATATAGTTGCATATAGTAGTCTCTTATGATCCTTTGTATTTCTATGATGTCCGTTGTTACTTCTCCTTTTTCATTTCTAATTTTATTGATTTGTGTCCTCTTTTTTTCTTGATAAATCTGGCTAAGGGTTTCAATTTTGTTGATCTTTTCAAAGAACCAGCTTTTAGTTTCATTGATCTTTTCTATCGTTTTCTTTGTTTCTATTTCATTGATTTCTGCTCTGATCTTTATGATTTCTTTTCTTCTACTAACTTTAGGTCTTGTCTGTTCTTCCCTCTCTAGCTGCTTTAGATGTAAAGTTAGGTTGTTTATATGGGCTTTTTCTTGTTTCCTGAGGTAGGCTTGTATTGCTATAAAGTTTCCTCTTAGAACTGCTTTTGCTACATCCCAGAGGTTTTGGAGTGTCGTATCTTTGTTGTCATTTGCTTCTAGGTATTTTTTAATTTCCTCTTTGATTTCTTCAGTGATCCATTGGTTGTTTAGTAGCATGTGGTTGAGTCTCCACGTGCTTGTAATTTTTGCCATTTTTTTCTTGTTGTTGATTTCCAATCATATAGCAGTGTGGTCAGAGAAGCTGCTTGGTATGATTTCATTTTCTTAAAGTTACTGAGGCTTCATTTGTAGCCCAGGATGTGATCAATCTTAGAGAATGTTCCATGCACACTTGAGAAGAATGTGTATTCTGTTGCTTTTGGATGGAATGTCCTATAAATATCTATTAAGTCCATCTGATCTAATGCTTTGTTCAGGGCCTGTGTTTCCTTATTGATTTTCTGCCTGGATGACCTGTGCATTGCTGTAAGTGGGGTGTTGAATTCCCCCACTATGATGGTGTTATTGTTGATTTCTCATTTTAAGGTTGTTAGCAGTTGCTTTCTATATTGTGGTGATCCTATGTTGGGTGCATAGATATTTAAAATTGTTACATTCTTCTTGGATTGATCCTTTGATCATTATGTAGTGCCCTTCGTTGTCTCTTAAAATGTTCTTCATTTTAAAGTCTATTTTGTCTGATAGGAGTATTGCCACTCCAGCTTTGTTTTGATTCCTGTTTGCATGGAATATTTTCTTCCATCCTCTCACTTTCAATTTGTATGTGTCTCTAGAAGTGAAGTGGGTCTCTTGAAGACAGCATATGTATGGGTCTTGTTCTTGTGTCCATTCGGCTAGTCTACGTCTTTTGGTTGGGGCATTCAGTCCATTAACATTTAAGGTAATTATTGATATGTATGTTCTTATTGCCATTTTATTAACTATTTCGGGTTTTCGTTGCTTTTTTTTTCTTCCCTTATTCTCTTGTTGTCTCCTCTCACAAAATGACTATTTTTAATGTTGTATTTGAGTTGATTTTTCTTATTTGTGTATCAATTGTAGATTTTTGGTTTGTAGTTACCCTGAAGTTTTGATATAGGAGTCTATATGTAAATGAGATTGTTTTAAGTTGTTGGTTTCTTAATTGCACGTGCGTCTCCAGTGTCCTGCATTTGTGCTCTCTTCTCATGATTTCTGATTTTGGTAGCATAATTGTGCATGGATGATTTCGTATGTTTACTGTATATATGCCTTTACTGGTGAGCCTTGTCATTTGTGGTGTTTTTGTTTCTGGTTGTGGCCTTTTCTTTTCTGCCTAGAGAAGTTCCTTAAGGATTTGTCGTAAAGCTGGTTTAGAGTTGCAGAAATCTCTTAGCTTTTGCTTATCTGTAAAGGTTTTGACCTCTCCTTCAAATCTGAATGAGAGCCTTGCTGGATAAAGTAATCTTAGTTGGAAGTTTTTTCCTTTCATCACATTTAGTATATCATGCCACTCCCTTCTGGCTTGCAGTGTTTCAGCTGAAAAATCTGCTGATATACAGCGTTCCCCTCTATGTCATTTGTTTCTTTTCCCTAGCTGCTTTCATAATTTTCTCTTTGTCTTTAATTTTGGTCATTTTGATTAATATGTGTCTCAGGGTGTTCCTCCTTGGGTTTATTTTATATGGTACTCGTTGCGCTTCCTGGATTTGAGTGAGTGGTTCCTTTCCCATATTAGGGAAGTTTTCGGCTCTTATCTCTTCAAATATTTTTTCTGTCCCCTTCTCTCTCTCTTTCCCCCCTGGCACCCCTATAATACGGATGTTGGTGCATTTAACATTATCCCAGAGTTCTCTGAGACTCTGCTCATTTCCTTTAAATATTTTATCTCTTTTCTCTTCTGCATTAGTGATTTCCACTAATCTGTCCTCCATCTCACTGATTCGTTCTTCTGCCTCCTGTATTCTACTGTTGGTTGCTTCTAATGAATTTTTTATTTCTGTTATTGTATTTTGCATCTCTTCTTGTTTAATTTTTACATCTTGTATTTCTTTGTTCAGTGTTTCCCGTAAATGATCAATCTTTGCCTCCAGTCTATTTCCAGTGCCTTGCATTGTCTTCAGCATCAACAGTCTAAAGTCTCTTTCTGGGAGGCTGATAATCTCCTTATCACTGAGCTGTTTTTCTGGGCTTTTCTCTTTCTCCCTTATCTGAGTTATAGTTTTCTGTCTTTTCATTTTTATAGGTTTTTGGTGTGGTAACCATTTTGCAGTCAATTGAGTTGTAGCCTCTCTTAGATCTGGTGTTTGCCTCTCCTGTGGCTAAGGTTGGTATGGAGAGGGCTTGTGGGCTTCCTGATGGGAGGGAGTGATGCCTGTTCACTGGTAGGTGGGGTTGTTTCCTTTCCCTCTGATGGATGGGGCTTTGTCTCTGGATGCGATTAGAGGCTGGCTGTGTGCCTGAGGGGTCTTTAGGCAGCCTCTTTCCTGATGGATGGGGCTGACATCCCACCTGGATTATTGTTTGGCCTGGGGCTTCTCAGTGCTGATGGGAGGGACCAGATATTCCCAGAAATGGCCACCTCCAGAGAAATGCAGGCTGATGAATATTCCTGAGAGCTTCATCTCCAATGCCCTTCCCCCACCACAAGCCACAGTCATCCCTGTTTTCCCAGGAGATCCTCCAAGAATTGCAGTCAGGTTCCACCTGGATTCCTATGGGGACTTTGCTTTGCCCTGGGACCCAGTGCACGCGAACGTCTGTGTGTGCCTTTCAAGAGTGGGGTCTCTGTTTCCCCCAGTCCTGTGGAGCTCCTGCACACAAGCCCTACTGGCCTTCAATGCCAGGTGCTCCGGGGGCTGTTTCTCCCTGTGACTGATCCACAGGCATGGGGATTTGACGTGAGCCTCCAAACTCTCAGTCCTCTAGGTTAGTCTCTGTGATACAGTTACTTTCCAGTCTGTGGGGCTTCCCACCTCGGAGGTATGGGGTTGCTTCTATCGTGTAATTGCCCCTCCTACCTTTTGATGTGGTCTCCTCTTTGTCTTCTGGAGCAGAATATCTTTTTTGGAAGTTTACAGTCCATTTGGTTGAAGGTTGCTTGGCATTTGGTTGTAGTTTTGTTGTTTTTTGGGAGAGAAGTTGAGCTCCAGTCCTTCCATTCGGCCATCTTAATCCAATCCTCTTGCATGACTCCTGAGAAACATTTAATATTCTTATTAAACTGGTTTTCCAGAAGCTCTTAGATACAGATTAATGTTCCTCTCTAGCACACACAGGAAAGAAAATGAACTGTTTTGGACAAGAGAGCGCAGTAATACACAAGCTTATGTGCTGGAGGGTGTATCTGCAGATCTTCTTTCCTCTTTATTAAGACCTAACTAAAATTGTCACTGAGGTATCTCTTCTACACAGGTGACTCACTGCTTGGTGGGTAACAAATCTGACTGTGTTGCTCTTCACTTTAAAACCTTCAGTGACTACTCATCACCTATGGTATATTGCTCAAAGTTCATTGTGGACCCTGCAGAACTTCCTCTTCTACTGTCCCTGCTTCACATTTTATGCTTCAGTGGTAGCACACTGCTTCCTGTTCCTTGTGTACATCACATTGCTTATTGCTTTTCCCCCTGTGTCTGTGCTCTTCCTTCTGAAGTATCTTCATCTCATTTTCTTCTGACTATTCATACTCAAGATTATTTCAACTGTCTCTTCTTTAGCAAGCCTTTTAAGATAATGTCTCTCTCCTGTTATGTTCCATCTCCATAAGCCTTCTCTTCTCAGCTGGTTGGGTAAGGTGCTGCTCTGAGATCCCACTGACCTCAGTGTAGGTGACTGTGAAGTACATTTTATTTGTTTATTTGTCTGTCTTCTCCATAGACTCCATGTTTCTTGAAGGCAGAAGCTCTGTTTCTTATTAACCTTTGGGTTTCCCGCTGTCTACTCCATGCTATATATATATTAGCTGAAATAAATATTAACCACTTATTTAATTGCAGCGATATTATCACTCGAAAGATAGCAATCTTGAGAAGCCAAACAGAACTTGTTATGACAGTACACGTATTAATGTCCAATTTTGAATTCTAGCAAGAATGATAACTTAGA
This sequence comes from Catagonus wagneri, assembly GCA_004024745.2. Lineage (NCBI taxonomy): Eukaryota > Metazoa > Chordata > Mammalia > Artiodactyla > Tayassuidae > Catagonus > Catagonus wagneri. The sequence continues at coordinate 14,056,087 of PVHT021183608.1, read as the reverse complement.
TCTGGTTTCATTTCCACTTACATGCATTTACCACCAAGTGGGCAAACAAGCAGTACAAAGAAAGCAAAAAATAAGGAGTCAGGTGAATGAATGGTTCTCATATACTTCCTCAGGTTCTTAATACCGCCTCAGATTCTGAATACCTCAGTAATCTCCTCACTTCTTCAAGGAATTGAGCTCAAAGTTCACTTGTCAGGCTGGAGAGATAGAAGCTAATGGGCTCCTTGCCTTTGACAGCAGGATGGTGGGAGGCTGAGTAAGAGGGCATATCAGCGCACAACTACAGCCACAAATAGCAATTCCTGCTTTGTCACAGACACACAGTTTTGGGTTTTATTTATCAGTCATCAGGACAAAAGTTGGCCAGCAAGGCCCAGTCATCAGCATATCTTTTCACATGCTGGCAGAAAGTAGCCTCAGTGTGTCATCAAATTCCAAACCAAATGATATCTGAAAAGTAGTAATTATGTCCAAAATCCTCTGTGGCTGTGGGTCTGCCACAAACCATACAGATACTTTAGTCAAGATTTTCCGTAGCATTATTCATGAGACTTACTGTATGTATAAAATCTGCTAGGATCATGTTCAAGTTACACCTCCTAGATCCCAGCACCTAAGAGGACATTATAAAAGAAAATAAAACTCTCAATAAAATAGTGAAAATTCAGATTGAGGTTATAGAAAATTTGTTTGGATGGTTTGTTAATAAAAGCTATAGAGGAGTTCCCATTGTGGCTCAGCAGGTTAAGAACCCGACTAGAATCCATGAGGATGTGGGTTTAGTACCTGGCCTTGCTCAGGGAGTTAAGGATCTGGTGTTACTATGGCAGTGCTGTAGGCTAGCAGCTGCAGCTCCGATTTGATCCCTGGCCTGGGAACTTCCATATGCTACAGGTGTGGCCCTAAAAAGAAAAAAAAAAAGCTGTAGAAATATGAGAAAGGGTTGATAGGTGGACTTTTCCACATGCTTCAGAGAGGGAACAGATTTCATCTTAGTAAATGGTATTGTGCTTTTTTTTTTTCCCCAAAAGGTAGGTGTGTGTGTGTGTGTGTGTGTGTGTGTGTGTGTGTGTGTGTGTACGCACCACATGTGCCTGTGTTTGGGAAGGAAAAGTGGTGACTTCTGATTAAAAATCTATCCTTTTTGAGTATGTAAATTATCATTTCTTGGGCTACTTAAGATACACTGGAGTGCATATTCTAAATGATGCAGAGTGATTCATGCTTTCTCAGTGGAGTGATAGAGGCTTTTCCTGTTTTCAGGCACTTAGTTACAGTCTAGCCACTCAGTATTCTATTTTGGACTTCTGGAAGGTTAACAAGGTTGAACAAAGTTAGTGGTAGAATTAGGCTATGAGATTTAATGTATATTTGAAAATCTATGTTATGGTCTGTTAGAATTTTGAATTTTCACATCTGCCATCCTACCAGCTTTTTTGTTTTTTTTCCCTGTTCCTTCTCAACAAGTACCCTCTGCTTTACTTGCCTTCTTATTTCCTTCCCCCACCATTGTTCTGAGGCTTTCTTTTTTTTTCTTTTTTTTGTCTTTTTGCTTTATCTAGGGATGCACCCACAGCATATGGAGATTCCCAGGCTAGGGGTCTAACAGTAGTTGTACAGCAACGTGGGATCCAAGCTGTGTCTGCAACCTACACCACAGCTCACGGCAATGCCGGATCCTTAACCCAATGAGCAAGGCCAGGGATCGAACCCACAACCTCATGATTCCTAGTCGGATTCATTAACCACTGAGCCACGACGGGAACTCCTGTTCTGAGGCTTTCTATGCTCATTTCTACTTGTGTTCCTTTGCTCCCATTCTTTCCCTGTAACTGGACTATTCTTTTCCTTCTGCCTTACATAAAGGTCTGGGAATTCAGTAGGATGTAGCTCGTTTACTACCTCTATCAATCTTCAAATTCTCAAATATATTAATTTCTCTCTTTTTGAACTATTTTAAAAAATTTTATGTAATCTGCTTTAGTTCTCACTGTTAAATATTTCAGGTGTATATATTGGCCTTAACAAGTCTCCATCCTTGAGATTCTGATTCTGGATTGTCTCCTTAGCCAAATAGCAAGCCTAATAAAGGGAGCTTAAACTGCTTAAAATGTCTAGAACAGTACGAAGCACGTAGATGCCTAATAAGTATAGTATAAATTGCTGAAAAGAAATGAAATTGAGATTTAAAAAATCTAATGGCATCTGTTTTTCATGGAGAAGACACCGGTGTGCAGAATGAAACCATTTGTGCTTGATTAATAAAACTGACACTGATTATCTAAATGTTTTGCTGGTACAGTTACACTTTAATACCTATAGAATGAGGAAATGACTGCCTATATAGATTCACCAATTGAATTTTGTCACCAGCAGCCTGTATGGAGGCTGAATTCTAAAAGCTACAGTTTATAGGAAATCATAGACCATAAAACCAAAAATCTTAGGCTAGCTATGACCCCTGTATTTGACTTTGCTTATTTTCTCTCCTGAGGGAATTTATCTGGGAAAGGATTGAAAAAGTCACAGATACACAAGGGCAAGACACGATAAAAGAGAGCTTCACTTGCCATAGAAGATGAAACAGGTCAGCTATTAATTTCTGCCACTGGAAACTGACTCTAAAGTTTCTGACATGTTTGATGGTAGCGGTATTTGGGCTTAGTGGTTCCTCCTCTGAATCACGTCCTTTGTTAAGCCCACTGCCCCCAGAGGAGCTGAGATCTCTTGTTAGAAAAAAATAGCTAACACATTGGTATAGGTTTAAGACTTAGATTGGACAGTGTGGACCATTCCAAGAACCAGCATGCCAAATTTTATTAAGTATATGTAACATGCATGTAATCTTTCCATGAAAAATCTAATTCCATCAAGTCACTTTTCTAGCCACAGACAGATCTGCTTTCCTCAGTGGCTCTTTGTCTGAGTTTTTCTAACATTTTAACCTGACTTTATTGCATCCTATTTGTATCTGATCCATCGTATGTGCCTCTCCGGAGTCTCTTGGCCTTTACCCTACCCTCCAGATCTTCCACTGTTAGCTCTGCTTTTAGCTACCTGCCTGCCACCGGCTTCCCAGGGGCTGCCTCGGGCTTGATGGTGCAAGCTAACTGGCAGGGGAATCAACTCTCTGCTGTATCAGTGTTAACCAATGGGACACAGGCAGAAGGAAGCCAGTAGAACAATGTCCTCTCCTTCTTGACCACAGCTCTTACCCTAAGCAGAGTGTCTCTGTGTAGACCTCTGAGAAGCTGAGCAAATGCATTACCAGTGGCCAGTTGTCTTTTCAGGGTTTACTGGGAAGCAGTTGCCAATCCAGTAATACGTCCCTTTTTTTTTTTCCATTCCAATCTTTCTAGCTTTATCTACAGTTTTCCTTACTTTTGCTTCCTGGGGACTGGATGCTGCAAATAAACCTTCAGAACTTTATCTTGCCTTAGATGCTTTTACCAGGGAAACTTCACCAAGATAACATAACAATGATTTGTTTATATGCTTGTCATTTCTGGGAGATTATCAACCCACTGATAAAAATTGTCTGCTATATATGAAATATAAGGTGCTATTTGAATCATGGAGAAAGTAAATAAAAGAAAGTTTTACTAAGCAGATAATTCACAGCCCCAGTGGTATTTCTGTGATTTTGTTATTGCCACTGACAAGATAATTCTAACTAAAAGTGAACCCTAAAACATTAAGAATCTGTGCAATATATTTAGATGTCTTAGGATTTGGCTGCCTCTGAAAGGTAAAGGATAAATAAATATCAAGTCATGAGCATCTAAGAGCTTTGACAGGAAATAAAGGCAGAAAGCCCATTATGTTCATAAAAAAAAGAAGCCTAAATAAAGCCAGATTGGGAATAAAGCAAATCTCAGCACCTTCTGTTGAATTTTCAGTAAACCACAGATGCCAACCATTCATCTCACTTACCTTAGTCCAGCACTAAGCTTAAACAGAGAACTTTAAAATATTTCTCAAATTGGATAAATGATGGTGAAAGAAATCCTGCAGTTGTAGAGAAGAGGATCGGTGGGAGGAGAGACTGTAAACTCAGGGTAATTTGTGATTAAGAATATATATTGATCATGAAAACCTTCTGTCTGGGGGTGTAAGACCAGGTTTGAGCCCTATATGAGTGCATTCATGTTTGGGACCAGCTTAATCAATGTGTATGTGTTGGGATTTTACACCTCAATCTGAATGCTGTCTAGCTTTTAACTTTTATTTCCAGCTTTGTCATAAAGTATTTGTTTATGTGTATTGAAGGAGGGTTTCAGGCCAAGAGAGTCAATAGTAATATTGCACTTAAAGGAAAAAAACTAGCACTTAATATATATGGAAAATGTTCTAAATTTTAGAATCTCAAGTTTAAATATTTCAGGAAATCTGACTTTCTAAATGAAAATGAAAGTAAGGAGGTCCAGATGGGAAGTAGGAGGAAAGAAAGACACTAATTTTTATTGAGCTAGAAGCTTTGCCTGTGTTGTCTCACTGGATTTTGTTAACACTCCATCTTCTGGAGTAGGTATGATTATTCCCATTGCATAGCTGACGAACTGAGGTTCAGTTTCATTTTCAGGGCCACCTAGTTAGTGAGTGGTTGAGCTAGAATACAAACTGAGGCCAACTGATGTCAGACCCCCTCACCTACTGGCTAGGTCATGCTGCCTATTTATCACTAACCGTTGACAGAATTTAAGGTTCTTAATGTTTCTTATTAGATACCCTTTTCTCATCATAGGGCAGCTTGTGAATTTGCCAGCCTTTTACTCTCATTGGGTCTTGGTTTTAGTATAAATTGGACTGGCTTGGAGAATTGGCATGAAAAAGTGAGAAGTAGGACATGGATACTTTAGTATTCAGGGTTCTCCAGAGAAAAAAATAAAATGAACCATCAGTTACTGTAGTCTCTGCCATCACTGGATGTTGATTAGTAAACCATTGATGTCTTTGGTGTGACCTTGAGTTTACTAATAAAGTTAAGGGTGATACTTGAAGTCATGCTTTCAAATTCTGGCTCTTGTATTTCCTTTGGTTTAGGTTTGGTAGGAATATTCATATGATTTTTATTTTGATACAGTATAATATAAAGAATTGTTGACCCATAACTCAATGAAAAAGCCACAGAGATATTTTACCTGGAAAATCTATTCAATTATTCTGCTTTCTCAATGCTTGTTTTATAAATATATTATTTTCAAAATATTCTTTACGGATGGAATATCTAGTGACCACTGATAAGCAAAGTCCTGCGTTTTCCAGGGGAGGAGATGTCTCATATATGGGATATGGTCTATATTTTGTAAAACCTCACAAGCAAACTAATACTAAGTGTGTGTGTGTGTGTGTGTGTGTGTGTGTATGCATGTGTGTGTAAACGTCTTGACATTGGGATGAAAATCGGTATTTTTTCCCTTTTATTTTAGTATACGTTTTTACTCTTTTCATTTCTTTCTGTAAAAACTGCAAATATTATAATGCAGAAATTTCACTTCTTCAGTTTCCTGAGCACATAGGTCACATTGCTTTTTTACTGGAATCTCTACCTGGCTCAGTAACCAAGGCAACAAATCCCTGGTTAATGATTCACTAGAAATTCACTGTGGAGGTGGCTTATTAGTTTTTTCCCCAAGAGCTGGGATAAAAAGCTTGCTCGTGTTTTTTTTTTTTTCACCTATTTCTCCTTTCTCTCTTACTTGCCATCCTGACATCCTAAAGTAAATTTAATTAAAATCAATAGACAAAAATATCCATCATTTTAAATTACTATTTGGGGACTTACAGTGTTTATATATGTAAATACAAAATAAGTTCAAGATTACTTTATGACTGTTCCTTCAGTTTTCGTTTTGGACATGTGGGTAAAAAACAGAAATAATTTTAAGATGGTGGTTCTAGTTTTAAACTCTATGCCAGTCCTTTGAAGAATTGTTTGGAGAAGGCAGCTTTAAGAAGGTACCAATGTGCTTCAAGGGAAAACCTGACAGGAGTTTGAATGTAAAAAAAGTCAACTTTATGAAAAGAAATAAATGTGGGATGAAACTGATGAGGCAAACAACAACAACAACGGAAACTATACTAAAATGACCCTTAGCGTTGCTTAAAAATATTTTACAGTATGCAAATATACAGTTTTACTGGATAAAAAAGGCAAATACATTTTTTGGAAAAAATTTTTTCTACTGAAATATTTAAAGGGAAGCAGGAGGGAGAAGAAAGATAGACTGACATTTGACATGTTTCTCAAGTGTTTACAAAAGAGAAAAAGGAGGTGACACTGGTGAACACAGTTACCTGGTCTGAAAGTGCTAAAAGGAATGGGCCTCTTAAAGAAGAGCAGGGGAGGCATTAACCACAGACTTTTAACACATTCCTCTTGCCATGGGGAACTTTTAGTGCCATGTTAAAAAGGGTAAAAATCACAAGTCAAGAACTGTTAACTCGGAAATCTTTTAGGACTTTATTAAGAATTGGAGATAATTAATAAAAAAATTAGACTTCAAAAATTTATAGAAGTTATCTATGGTGTTAGACTTGTTCATATGTCAAAAAATAGATAATGGAAAAAAAATCACATGATTTTGTTATATTGAGATCTTGAGAAGAGCAAATTAAAGGACAGTGGAAGTCCAAGTGCACTGTTAATCTAACTGTTATGTTATACAAATTTGAAAATTGTTTCTAGAAGAACAAATGAAAATTTCATTGGATAATTCTGCAGAATGTGTCTGCCATTAGTGAACATCATGGCAGCATGATATAGATCTCGTAGAGGGTTCCAAGTCTGACAAAATCTATTGCTAAGAAAAGTAATAGATTACCTGAAAGTCAGAAGTGGCTATAGATTGGTTGTGTTCCACTTTGTCTGTGTTCCCATGACACAGTTTTGCCCGGAGTCCACTCTACATTCACTCTTGACCCACAAGCTTTGAGTTGGAGCTGCCTCTTTCCCTGGGCTCCACAGCTGGAGCCTTTACCCAGGCTAAGCCAGTCAGTACTGCTAGCCTGGCCAATCTCAACCAAGGTGACTCAATCCAGACTTTTGTTTGAGCTTTTGTTTGTCTCTCCTGGCTCTGGATTGAGTGTGATGGTTATAGGAGCCTGAAGTTGAAGAAAACACCACAAGGAAGCCTGAGAATGGAATCTCTGCAGGGAACCAAGAAAACTGGAGCTATCTATCTATGAAGAAAGCCATCTATGAAGTCACTCTTTAGTATGAACCTTTCATTTAAATGAACAGCAAATACATTTTTGTTTAAACCAGTTTGAGTTTTTTTTTTCCTGCTTTCAGCTAAATTTTTAACAGAAGCAGAAGTCTTTGAGCTACCCGCAGTTGCAGAACTTCCAGAGTAGAACCAGTAGGGATAGTATAATTCTCTAGTAAAGGCAAGTGTTGCTCTTGCAGGGGATCTTTTTGGTTAATGACTGGAATATTAGAAAAGAATATAACGGCAGGTACTATGCTTTTAAGAAGCCTGTTTCATAGTTAAGGAAAAAGAACAGTTCTGCAAAAACCCAAAGAACTGTTCTGCTCTGCCCTTCTGATTTGGTAAATGCACAAAATACACAGGAGGGAGGAGATAATGATCAATTATGAGAAGGCTTTCAGAAGGAGATGGGCAACATGGCAAATAAAGAGAATAACTGGGTTAAATACCTATTGTTCATGGGCCAAAATTTAAGAGCTTATTAGGGCTTGGAAATTTTGAAAATTTCTTATCATTTATTCCACTGAGATTGTCTATTCTGGTTAATATTTCAGTAGAGAGTAAATCACTTTCTGGTCACTTTATGGCATGTAAAAAATTCTGAGAAAAAATATTTCGGTTTTGGAAAATAAATTGGGAATCAGGGTGCCAAAATGAGAAAATATCTTAGGTGCCTTTGCAGCCAATGTGAACATTTTTTTGTTAATAATGTGATTATCCTTGAAAGAATGAATGCTCTGGTTTTAGCCACTTGAAGGTAGTTTTATGCTTTGTAGACTTTTTTCTTTGTCTTGTGAGCGCCTACTGCAGACCTACTGTTCAGTTCTAAGAAATGTTTATTTTCCACTACTTGATCTCATTTCCAAAAGTAACATTGGAATAAATAGATCAGTTAGAAATGGTATTTTGATAGTTTCATGCATTAGTACAGGTGGAGTACTTTGTTTTAAATTTAATATGTTAGGCATAGGACACTTGAGTGACAAAAGGAAGTCAGCAAGTTAATTAGAAAGGGGTTTAGAGTCTTCTTAGGGAAATATTGAGAGTATAAAAGATCCCAGCATCATCACTGACCACTAATGAAGAAAAAGTGAATGGATTTTTCAGGGATGATAATAACTAAGTGAAACCTACACTGAGAGATTACTGGGACAGTAGAAAAAGTAACTACACGGTTTGAAATGCTGAATCTGTTGTGGAAAAGGGTGAAATTCAATTTATAAATTAAAAGAAGAAAGAGAAGAGGTAATGGAAAGTATAGTGAGCAGAGTAGCATTTTTGTCAGAGATAGTGATTTATTGTGTGTCTGTTTTATTCATTTCTCTTGCGAAAAAGAACACAAAGTATCTTGGATATTTAGAGTTCTTTAGAAGAGAACAGACAACTCTGTTAATCAAGTCTGTGTTTGAACTTGCAACTTAAACAAAATGGAAATACAATATTGTGGTAAAGTTCACAGGGTAGGATATTGAAGTCTGTTTTTTATAGCTGTCAAAAATGGTGAAATATCTTCCTGTTTCCCATAAAATAATTGGTTCTCAGAAAATAAACAAACAAACAAAAAAGAAATTGATGTCATCCTGCTGGTTTGTGTTACAAAGCTTATCATAAAGCAGTGGTTCTTATAGATACAGTGTGTCACAGCTGAAGAACAAAATTAGCAGACTATCAAATTAGCTCAATCTCATGGCATCAGACATCTCTAAGAACTTTGCCGGAAATTTCTTCCTTAAGTCTTCAAATGGAAACAAATAAACAAACAAAACCCTGTAAAGTACCTTTAACTCCTGGTCTAAGAAAAGAGAAGACTGGAATAGACTAGAGGCCAGTCTGTCTTTTTGAGACAGATTCGATGTTTCTTTAGATTATTTTTATTACCCCTTTCAGAAAGTTGAAGCTACATGGTTAAATACCCACTGGGTAATAAATATTTTTATAAAAATAACAAGAAAATCCCTTAATGGGTTTAGGAGTTAAATGCCTTTCAAACATATTGTGTTTTAAGGTAGCATGAAAATCCTGACTGTGAAAGAGTTTTTTTTTTAATTTTATAATTTTTATTTTTTCTACTATAGCTGGTTAACAGTGTTCTGTCAATTTTCTACTGTACAGCAAGGTGACCCAGTCACATATTCATGTATACATTTTTTTCCTCACATTATCATGCTCAATTGTAAGTGACGAGATATAGTTCCCAGTGCTATACAGCAGGATCTCATTGCTTATCCATTTTAAAGGCAGTAGTTTGCATCTATTAACTCCAAATTCCCAATCCATCCCACTCTCTCCCCCTCCCCCTTGGCAACCACAAGTCTGTTCTCCATGTCCATGATTTTCTTTTCTGTGGAAAGGATCACTTGTGCCATATATTAGATTCCAGATATAAGTGATATCATGTGGCATTTATCTTTCTCTTTCTGACTTACTTCACTTAGTATGAGAATCTCTGTTCCACCGATGTTGCTGCAAACGACATTATTTTTTTCTTCTTTATGGCCGAGTAGTATTCCATTGTGTGTATATACCACATATTCTTAATCCATTCATTTGTTGTTGGGACATTTAGGTTGTTTCAATGTCTTGGCTATTGTGAATAGTGCTACTATGAACATGCGTATGCATGTGTCTTTTTCAAGGAAAGTTTTGTCCAGATATATGCCAGGAATGGGATTGCTGGGTCTTATGGTAGTTCTATATTTAGTTTTCCGTGGTACTTCCATACTGTTTTCCATAGTGGTTGTACCAGCTTACATTCCCACCAACAGTGTAGGAGGGTTCCCTTTTCTCCATGCCCTTGCCAACATTTGTTTTTTGTGGACTTGTTAATGAGGCCATTCTGACTGGTGAGTAGTTTTGATTTGCATTTCTGTAGTAATCAGTGATGTTGAACATTTTGTCATGTGTTTGTTGGCCACCTGTCTATCTTCTTTGGAGAAAAGTCTATTCAGGTCTTTTGCCCGTTTTTTCTTCGTTTTTTGTCTTTTTAAGGCTGTACCCAGAGCATATGGAAGTTCCTAGGCTAGGGGTCCAATCAGAGTTACAGCTGCTGGCCTATACCACAGCCACAGCAACACGGGATCCTAGCCATATCTGCGACCTACACCACAGCTCGTGGCAAAGCCAGATCCTTAACCCACTGAGCAAGGCCACAGATCTGACTTGCGTCCTCATGGATACTAGTGGGGTTTGTTAACTGCTGAGCCATGGCAGGAACTCCAGTTTTGCCCATTTTTCAATTGGTTGTTGGCTTTTTTGCTGTTGAGTTGTATAAGTTTGTATATTTTAGACACTGAGCCCTTATCAGTTGCATTGTTTGAAACTATTTTCTCCCATTCTGTAAGTTGTCTTTTTGTTATTTTTCTTTTATGGTTTCCATTGCTGTGCAAAAGCTTGTCAGTTTGATTAGGTCCCATTGGTTTATTTTTGCTTTTATTTCTGTTGCCTTGGGAGGCTGATCTGAGAAAACATCTGTAAGGTTGATGTCAGAGAATGTTTTGCCTATGTTCTATTCTAGGAGTTTGATGGTGTTTGTCTTATGTTTAAGTCTTTAAGCCATTTTGAGTTTATTTTTGTGCATGGTGTGAGGGTGTATTCCAGTTTTATTGATTTACATGCAGCTGTCCGTTCTCCCAGCACCACTTGCTGAAAAGACTGTCTTTTCTCCATTTTATATTCTTGCCTCCTTTGTCAAAGATTAATTGACCATGGGAGTCTGGGTTTATTTCTGGGTTCTCTGTTCTGTTCCATTGGTCTGTATGTCTGTTTTGGTACCAGTGCCACAGTGTCTTGATTACTGTGGTTCTGTAATATTGCCTGAAGTCTGGGAGAGATATGCCTCCTGCTTGGTTTTTGTTCCTCAGGATTGCTTTGGTAATTCTGGGTCTTTTGTAGTTCCATATGAATTTTTGGATTGTTTCTTCTAGTTCTGTGAAAAATATCCTGGGTAATTTGATAATGATTGCACTGAATCTGTAGATTGCTTTTGGTAGTGTGGCCATTTTTACAATATTAATTTTCCAACCCAGGAGCATGGAATATCTTTCCATTTCTTTGAATCCTTTTTAATTTCCTTGATTAATGTTTTATAGTGACTGTGAAAGAGTTTTAATAAGGGGTAATAAAAACACTATGTAATATTTAAAGTACTTGTTTCTTTGCATACAGCCAGTCTATAATCTGTTTTTAGCTTTGGCTTATTACACGATCTGTTTGCATCTACTGTTGTCTCCTTCCAATTCATTTTCTGTATTGCAGCCTGGGTGGTCTTTATAAAAGGAAGATATGCTCTGCCCCCTTCTCCCTCTCCAGTACCTCCTCCAAGACTGTGGTGGCCCTGTGAATGCGCCTCACTGATCTCCAGCTGTTAGGGTGTGTATTTGACCTGGGGCCCAGCTGCTATATGCTGACCTCCAATCTTCCAGAGCTGCTCCAGACTGACGATACTAAGGCAGGCCCTTCTGGGGGACATTGGACTCCTCAAAAGTCTGCTTAGACTTGAATCCTCCCGATGGACTTGCATGGCTACCTGGGGCACCTTCAACTGGCATATGACCAACCTTCCCTGTGTGCCTGGAACTGTCCCACTTTTAGTCTCATGTCAAAACAAGTCCTTCTTCCACCCAACCTTCTGTCCCTCTCTCCTTCACATGGATCATATTTAATCACAGTCTGACCACTCTCCTTGCTTCCCTTGCCCCATTTCCT
>PVHT021183608.1:14005305-14043172 GCA_004024745.2 Catagonus wagneri | reverse complement strand
CGATGGACTTGCATGGCTACCTGGGGCACCTTCAACTGGCATATGACCAACCTTCCCTGTGTGCCTGGAACTGTCCCACTTTTAGTCTCATGTCAAAACAAGTCCTTCTTCCACCCAACCTTCTGTCCCTCTCTCCTTCACATGGATCATATTTAATCACAGTCTGACCACTCTCCTTGCTTCCCTTGCCCCATTTCCTATCATAGGAATTTCCCCTGATAAAATCCTTGCAAGTTTAATCCCAAAGTAGTGCGTGTTCTCATAGCACCTGGGCATCCTCAAACACTCTGCAAAGCTTTGCTGTTTGTTTTCTTAAAGGAAAGACAGAAGTGTTGATCACTGTATACAAGACTTTGTCGACCTATATGGTCAGACTCTGACTTTGCAACCCAGCCACATTAGCCTCTTCTGGCTCTCTTTAATGTATCCACTTTCTTCTCATTGTTCAGAAATACAACAGCTCAAGAAGGTTCACAGCAGAGTATGGAGGTTTGTCAATATAATGGAAGACAAAGCCCCAAACCCAACCCAACCCAACCCAACCCAACCCAACCAAACCCAAAACAACAAAGGTGCCATTGGGAATCAGGTTTCTTCTTCTCCTCCTTTCCTTCTCTTCCCTTACATTCCCTTCCTTTAACTCCAAAAGGATCTGTCTAGTGAACACCCCCTCATCTTTGAGATCTTTGTTTAAATGTCATTTCTGGAGAAAACTTTCCCATTCTCCTCACTGGTTAGGTTTACTTGCTTTACACACTCTTAGCACTGAGACCTTTGCTTCTAAGGACATATTGGAATTGATATTTTTATTCATTGAATGAACATTTGATTCAGTAATGTCCCTGGACTGGATATCAAACTCTGCAAAGGCAGAACATCTGTCTCACTTCTTTGTCTCACTTCTGTACCCCAACTTCTAGCACAGTGTCTGTCATTCAATAAATGACTGTTGTAGAAGTTAATTCAAACATGTAGTGCCCTCAAAAACCTAAAAACCTAAAATGATGTTAGTTAATGTGAAACATTTTTTAATCACTAATGTTCATCCTACATATTAAATATTAATATTGTTCACTAAGCCTCTGCCTGTTACATTTTTGTTATTCTGGAAGGATCAGGTTAATGAGCTCATATTTACATAATTGATTCAATACATTTGAAAAATGGTCCTTTGCACTATATACCTTTTTATTTTTTAATGTCAGTGTTAATATGTGCATAGTTGTCAAATAGATCCACAGTGCTTGTAATAAAGAATAACACTGTAGCTCTGTTCACCTTCATTTTTTGTTTCCTAGAGCTCAGTGCTTTTTAGCTATTTCCTTTTTCATTTCTCTTCATATCCCTAAATAACATGATTGTGCTGGAGCTTCTAGGTTTTAAGCAGGCTTTACCTTTATTTAATCCTTTCCCATTTTTTTGCCAGCTTCACTTTAGAAGGTTTTGCTCTGGCCCTTCTCCCTGGAAGAAGAATTCATAGGGCTACGGAGGCTCCCTTTTCTGATCCTGATCCAGAAACCCCAGAATTCCAGTTTAGCCATGTAATAATATACTGTGATTATTTTCTTTACCTGCACAAATTAAAAAATTTCTTTTGCTGGCATTAATAACTGTCTTGTTTGGCATGTGCTTTGTTTTCTCTGTACTTATCTTTTAGCCTTAATTTATCCCTCAAAAGTTTAAATCTCTACTTAATTCATCAAAAAGTCAGGTAATATATCTTTCATCTTTTGGAGAAATCCTTATTAGAGTTTTTTTCTTCAATTTTTAAAATTGTGGTAAAATACACAAAATCTACCATCTTAACCATTTTTAGTGTACAGTTTAGTAATATTAAGTATGTTTATATTGTGCATTCATTTCTACCGTCATCTCTAGAAATCTTTTCATTTTGAAAAGCTGAAACTCTATACGCATTAAGTAACAACTCCCTTTTCCTTCCTCCCTCCAGCCCCTGGCAAATTTTGACTACTCTAATATCTCATATAAGTGGAATTATGCAGTGTCTGTTTGTTTGTTTTCTTTCTTTTTAGGGCTTCTCCTGTGGCATATGGACGTTCCCAGGCTAGGGGTCAAATGGGAGCTGCAGCTGCCAGCCTACACCACCTGCACAGATGCTGGAATTGAGCTGCGTCTGTGATCTGCGCCACAGCTTGTGGTAATACCAGATCCTTAACCCGCTGAATGAGTCCAGGGGTTGAACCTGTACCCTCATGGACAATATGTCGGTTTCTTAACCCGCTGAGCCACAACAGGAACCCCGTTTTTTTGTGACTAGCTTATTTCACTTAGTATATTGTCCTCAAGGTTTATCCATGTTGTACCATGTTGTTAGAATTTCCTTCCTTTTTAAGGCTGAATAATATTCTGTTATATGTATATGTCACATCTTGTTTATTATTCATCTATCAATGGACACATGGGTTGCTTCCACATTATAGTTATTGAGAATGATGCTGCTATGAACATGGGCATACAAATACCTCATTGAGACTCTACTTTCTATTCTTTTGGGTGTAGACCATGAAGTAGAATTGCTGGATCATACAGTAATTCTATTTAAAAATATTTGGGGAAGTTTGGACTGTTTTTCATAGTGGCTGTACCCATTTTAAATTCCCAACAAAAGTGTTCTAATTTCTCCACATTGTTTATTTCTCTTTCTTTCTCACTCTTCCTCTTTGTTTCTCTCCCCCCTTCTCCCTCACTCTTTCCCTTCCTCCCACCTTTCCTTTCGCTTTATTTCCTTAGTCTCTCCTGTGTGATAGTCATCCTAATGGGTGTAAGATAGTATATAATTGCACTTTTGATTTTCATTTCCCTAATGATTAGTGAAGTTGAGCATCTTTTCATGTACTTACTGGCCATTTGTATATATTATTTGGAGAAATGTCTGTTCACGTCCTTTGTCCATTTTGGAATTGGGTTGTTTGTTTCTTTCTGCTATTGAGTTTTAGGAATTCTCTACATATTTTTGATATTAATCCCTATCATAAATATATTTGCAAATATTTTCTCTCATTCTGTAGGTTGCCTTTTTACTCTGTGTATAGATTTATTCTGTTGTCTTTTTTTTTCCCTCCTTTTTCAGCCACCCCACTGCATATGGAGTTCCCAGGCCAGGGATCAGATCTGAGCCACACTGCAGCAGCAGCAATACTGGATCCTCGACTAGCTGCCCTGGGCCATGGATTGAACCTGCGTTCCAGCATGCTAGAGACTCTGCTGGTCTCACTGCACCATAGTGGGAATTTTTCTGTTGTCTTTTGATGCATAAAATTTTTAAATTTTTACAGAGTCTAGTTTGCTTATATTTTCTTCTGTTGTCTGTGTCTTTGGTTTCATAGCCAGGAAATCATTGTCAAATGCAATATTGTGAAGATTTTTTTTCTGTGTTTTCTTATGAGTGTTTTGTATTTTTAGATTTACCTTTAGGCCTTTGATCCATTTTGAATTGATTTTATTTTTATTTTTTGGCTGTGCCTGGATCATATGGAAATTCCTGGGCCAGGGATCAAATTCGTGCCACAGCAGTGACTCAAGCCACTGAAATCCTTAACTCCCTGTGCACAAGAGAACTCCCTTGAATTAATTTTTATATATGGTGTTAGGTAGGATTCAACTTTATTCTTTTGCATATAGATATTTGCTTTTCCCAGCACCTTTTGCTATAATGATTGTCCTTTTCCCCTTGAATAGTCTTGTCGCTTTTGTCAAATGTCATTTAACTGCATAATGGCAGGATTTATTTCCAGGGTTTCTATCGTATTCCATTGGTCTATATGTCTGTTTTTTATGCCAGAACTACCCTGTGTCAATTACTGTAGCTTTGTGGTAAGTTTTTTTTTCTTCAGATCTTATTTATTATATCTTGTGGATGACTTGATTTATATTCTTTGTTATTTTAAAAATTGACTAATTTTTAAAATTGAATTATAGTTCATTTCCAATGTTGTGTTAGTTTCAGCACAGCACAGTGATTCAGCTATATATACATATATATTTCTTTTTTTCAGATTCTTTTTGCCTTATAGGTTATTACAAAATATTGAGTATAATTCTTTGTGCTATACAGTAGGTCCTTGTTGGTTGGTTAATTATTTTATATTCAGTAATGTATATATGTTAACCCCAAACTCTTAATTTATCCCTTCCTTCTCTTTCCC
Organism: Catagonus wagneri; assembly: GCA_004024745.2. Taxonomy (NCBI): domain Eukaryota; kingdom Metazoa; phylum Chordata; class Mammalia; order Artiodactyla; family Tayassuidae; genus Catagonus; species Catagonus wagneri. Next base: position 14,039,006 of record PVHT021183608.1, on the reverse strand, counting down.
TTTTGGTAACCATAAGTTTATTTTCTGTGTCTGTGGGTTGGTTTCTGTTTTGTGTGTAAGTTTATTTGTATTTTTTTAAGATTCCACATATAAGTGATATTATGTGGTGTTTGCATTTCTCCTTCTGACTTCGCTTAGTGTGATCATCTGTAGTTGTATCCGTGTTGCTGCAAATGTCTTTATTTTGTTCTTTTTTATGGCTGAGTGGTACTTCATTTTATATAGTATATATGTACCACTTCTTCTTCCTCTTCATCTTCTTCTTCTCATTCTTGGCTTTTTTTGTTAATATAATTTTGTACGGCTTTATTGAAGTATAGTTGACTTACAAGGTTGTGGAATTTCTGCTGTACAGCAAAGTGATTCAGTTATTCATTTACACACATCATTTCTCTTTCAGATTCTTTTTCCTCATAGATTATCACAGACTATTGGGTAGAGTTCTCTGTGTTATACAGCAGGTTCCCGTTGTTCAGTCATTCCATATACCTCAGTGTGTATATGCCAATCCCAACCCCCAAGTCCATTCCTACCTCCCCCTCACCTGTCCCCTTTGGTAATCATAAGTTTTTCAAAGTCTGTGAGTCTATTTCTGTTATGCAGATAAGTTCATTTGTATCCTTTTTTAAGGTTCCACATTTAAGTAATATCATATGGCATTTGTCTTTCTCTTTCTGTCTAACTTCACTTAGTACGATAATCTCTAGGTCCATCCATGTTGCTGCAAGTTGTATTATTGAATTCTTTTTTTCTGGCTGAGTAATATTTCATTATATATATGTACCACATCTTCTTAATCCTTTCATCTCTTGATGGACATTTAAGTTGTTTCCAGGTCTTGGCTATTGTGAATAATGCTGATATGAACATAGGGGTGTATGTATCTTTTTGAATGAAAGTTTTGTCTGGATATATACCCCTGCGTGGGATTGCAGGATTATCTGGTAGCTCTGTTTTTAGTTTTTTAAGGAACCTCCTTACTATTCTTTTATGGATTCTTTCAGTGTGAAAATATATCCTTCAGTTTTGGAAAATTTTTTATTTTCTGTGTTTTTCTTTTTTCTGGAACTCTCTTATTATGATGTTGGACCTCTTAAACTTAGCCTCTAATTTCCTCTTTTCTTTCTTATTTTTCATACCGTTGTCTTTTTTGTTCTACTCTCTGAGAGATCTCCTCAAATTTATCATTCTGTAATTTTACGGATATTTTCATTTCCACTACCATATAAAAAAGTTCCCAAAATTATTTTTTGTTTTTTGAAAGTTTCTTCTCTTCAGTATTATTATTATTAACTTTTTTTTTTTCCTGAGCTCATTCCATGTGGAAGTTCCAGGCCAGGGATTGAACCCACGCCACAGCAGTGACTCAAGCCGCTGCAGTGACAACGCTGAATCCTTAACCTGCTTTGCCACAGGAGAACCTTTCTGCAGTATTATGTTCATATTTCATTGATGCAAAATCTTATTTCTCTTTGACAATACTGACAATACAATTAAAAATGTTCTTTTTATTGAATGGTCTCTATCTCTTTCAAGTTTCTTTATTTGTCTTTAGTTTGTCTCTCTCCTAAATCTAAGAGTTTTTCTTCCAGTGTCTAGTAGCCCTAGTCTGTGAATTAATATTTAAATGTGGTCTACTAAGACGCTGTTGCATGTGTAGGGCACTCTGACCGTGGACTTCACAGTAGACTGAGCTGATTTAGTTGTTTCATTGAGGACACACTCAAATATCAATATTTTTAAGTTTCTTTTTTGTGGGTTACTTAGATTCTGCAGACCTTCTAGTATCCTGCGAGTATTCTGTGAACCACTCAGGGGAGGTGGTTGGGTTTCATCATCCTGTCTCCCTCAGTATGGTAGCCCTTTAATCCTTCTTCAGTATGGTACTCCTGGATTCAACTATGCTGCGTGTTCCACCCAGAGGACTTCTGTTTTCCCATTTTCTGGGATTCAGTCACTCAGCTGAATAAAGTAGGGGAGTTCATTTGGATTTTTTTTTTTTGTTTTTAGGGCCACACTCATGGCATATAGAAATTCCTAGGCTAGGGGTCGAAGCAGAGCTGTAGCTGCTGGCCTATGCTACAGCCACAGCAATTCCTGACTGAGCCACGTCTGTGACCTATACCACAGCTCACGGCAATGCCGGATCCTTAACTCACTGAGCAAGGCAAGGGATCGAACCTGTGTCCTCATGGATACTAGTCAGGTTCGTTACTGCTGAGCCACAACAGAATGCCTCATTTGGCTTTTCTTAATCAAACTTTGAACCTTCTTCATAGTTTTAGCTGCACCTTCCCTTCTAATACTAGAATTTCCTAGAAATGTTGGTTTCTGAGATCTTTGAAGATTCTGGTTTGTAATTTAGATTCCTGCTTAGTTGTTCCCTTTGACAACCTAGGATTCAGCCTTTTCCAGTCTGCAAAGTAAATGTCATTCATCCTTCTGCTTTGCATCTCCCTAAACATTCCCGCCACTTTAAAAAATAGACTTTAACTTTTAGAGCAATATCAGGTTTCAGCAAATTGAGTGGAAAGTACAGAGATTTCCCTTATACCTCACATATTCACAGCCTCCCCTATTATTAACATTCCTTCACCAGAGTGTTACATCAGTTACAGTTTATGATACATCATTTTCACCCAAAGTCGGTAGTTTACATTAGTTTACATTAGACTTGGTGTTGTACATTCTATGGTTTGAACAGTAATGACATGTATCTACATTATCACACAGCATAGTTTGAAAAATCCTCTGTGCTCTGTTTATTCATTCTGCTGCCAGTGTTTTTTTCCAAGTCTCTTTGTGCTTATATATTTATAACTTTTTTTAAAAAAGCTCCTTTACAGTTTTGTAGTGTGGATTTACAAGGGAGAAGAAGTAAATGTTGGTGTTTAATCTGCCGCATGATAACCAGCCTGAAAAAATATTTTTTAAAACCTGAAAAAATATTTTTTAAAACAGTAATGTACATTTCATTTAGTTTCTCAAGTCTCATGGTCGAAAAATAAGGAATCAATATATCATTGTTAAAAGTCAGGTTTCAGGAGGATTCATTTTTGCTTTGAATCAGACAGTGAAATACTTAAGTAGTTTTCTTTGTGCTAAAGAAAAAGTATTGGACTTCCCGTGTGGCTCACAACATACCTACTCGGCGTTGCTTCTTCAGTGGCTGTGGCTCGACCCCTAGCTCGGGAACCTCCATATGCCGCAGGTGCGGCCACTTGTTTAAAAAAAAAAAAAAAATAAAAAAATAAAGAAAAAGTATTAAAAGTTGAACATTATGCCTTTCACTAAAATCAATACAGTTGGTATGACATTTCACCCTGTCCCTTCAAAAACACTATTAAAACCTCAACACTTATAAATTATACAACTTCAAAGTGATCGTTTTGCTCAATATTTAATTTATAAGAAATTGAGGACTGGGAATTAGGTGGCATCTTGAAACTGTACCTTCTTTTTCTGGGAAGAAATGAAACTGAGCCCAGGTGTTTTGAGGGAAGAGCGATGATGACGGAAAAGGAGAAGAGAAGGGAGTTATGCGTTAGGAAAAAATTAGTAGAATACTAACCTGAGGAAAAATTGTCTCAACTGATGTATGACTGGTTTTGGTGTCATTTATGCTTCTTTAAACTCCCTCCTCGTTAGGGAGCTAATGTTTAATAGATGATTAAGTAGGCATCATGAAAAAATATAAAAGTCATGTTTTGAATAACCAATTAAGGAAAATTGGCTAGAAAAGTTTATAAATCTAGCTTAGATTCTTATAATCTTTAAAAGAAGTTTAGATATCCTGATGTGTTAAATTAAAACTATCAGACTACACAAGTTAGATGAATATATACAGAAGTAGCCGATACCTATTTGTATAAGAACTGTCTAGCCACAAATTGATAGAAGAAATTACACAGTAAAATTTGATAGGTCTTATCTAAAAAAGAAAAAATTTATGTAAGAAAAATTAAAACCCTAAAATAAAGGCAAATAAAAACTATATAAAACAGTGAGCTTTTATCTATACGTATGTATGAAAAAGAACCAATATCTTCACTATATAAAAAAATAGATATCAATAAAAAACCCCAATAAATTTGTTAAAATATATTGACATAGAAAAAGATCATTTACAAAATACCGGGAGAGCCTGGGTAAGAAAATACTACCTTAGAGAAAATGTTTAGGCTCTTTAGTAGAGAAATGTAAAGTTAAATAAGAAAGAAAGGTTGTATGTTTATTACACTTTTAAAAATGATAATTGGTGCTAGAACGAGGACTTGTTATTGCCTCTGGTACTATAAACTAGAAAATTATGCACTTTGGCAATATGCAACAAGAGCTTTAACAAAGAAGGCCTTTGAAGCAGTAATATGGCTTAAGGAAATCCAGCCTAAAGAAATAACCCTGACACCAAAAGCACAAGCAACAAAAGCAAGAGTAGACAAGTGGGATTACATCAAACTAAAAAGCTTCTGCAGAGCAAAGGAAATAGTAAACAGGATAAAAAGACAACCTACAGAATGGGAGAAAATATTTGCAAACCATATGTATGAGGAGTTAATATAACCAAAAGCATAAGGAACTCCTCCTACAACTCAAACAAACAAACGATGAACAAATAACCTGATTAAATAATGGGCGAAGGACTTGAATAGACATTTCTTCACAGAAGACATGCAAATGGCCAACAGGTATGTGAAAAGATGCTCAGTATCATTAATTATCAGGTAGATGCAAATCAAAACTACAATGAAATATTGCCTCACACCTGTTAGGATGCCTATAGTATCATAAAAGTGAAAGATAATATGTGTTGGCAAATATGTGAAGAAATTGGGATAATGTTGATGAGAATGTAAATTGGTGCAGTCTCAATGGAAAACAGCACAGAAAAGTTAAAAATAGAATTAACATATGATCCATCAATTTCATTTCTGGGTATTTATCAAAAGAATTGAAACTTGTATCTTGAAGAGATACATGTGATCTCACATTCACAGTAGTTAAGATACAGAAAAAGCTGAAATATCCATTGGCGGATGAATAAAGAAAATATGGTATATACGTACAATGGAGTATTATTCAGCCTTAAAAATTAGGAAATCTTGCCATATGCAACAATGGGATAAACCTGAAGGACCTTTTTTTTTTTTTTGGCCCCTTTTGTCATTTTAGGGCTGCACCCGCCGCATGTGGAGGTTCCCAGGCTAGGGGTCTAATCAGAGCTGTAGCTGCCGGCCCATGATGCCGTAGCCACAGCAACGCAGGATCCGAGCCGCGTCTGCAACCTACACCACAGCTCATGGCAACGCCGGATCGTAAACCCATTGAGCAAGGCCAGGGACCGAACCCTCAACCTCATGGTTCTTAGTCGGATTCGTTAACTGCTGTTCCACGACGGGAACTCCATGAAGGACATTTTGCTACGTGGAATAATTCAGTCCCAGAAGGACAAATACTGCCTCGTAATACTTATGTGAAGCATCTCAAATAGTCAAACCCATAGAAACAGAGAGTAGAATGATGGCTGTCAGGGACTGAGGGGAGGAGGAAATGCGGAATTGCTGATGAACAGGTATCAAGTTTCAGTCATGCAAGGTGAAGTTCTATAGACCTGCTGTACAACAATGAATCTATAACAGTACTGTAGTGTGCACTTAACAGTTCATTAAGAGAGCAGTACTCACGTTGAATGTTCTTATCACAAGAAAAAAAAGGAGAAATCCAAATATATATTTAAAAACTGGAGTTCCCTTCGTGGCTCAGTGGTTAACGAATCCGACTAAGAACCGCGACGTTGCGGGTTCGACCCCTGGCCTTGCTCAGTGGGTTAAGGATCCAGCGTTGCCGTGAGCTGTGGTGTAGGTTGCAGAGGCGGCTCGGATCCCGCGTTGCTGTGGCTGTGGCGAAGGCCGGCGGCTATAGCTCCTGTTAGACCCCTAGCCTGGGAACCTCCATATGCCGCGGGTGCGGCCCTAGATAAAAAGGCAAAAAAGACAAAAAAACCCCAAAACTGTTGCATAAATGCTTTTTGCAGTACAATTTATAGTGCTGAAAAACTGCCAACTATGTAAATATCCCCAAATAGAAAAAAGATCATAAAGCTGTAGTATATCTATACAACAAATATTATATTACAATTAAAAACATTTGCACAGCATTTCTAATAATATGTTAAGGGATAAAAGTAGAATCCAAATTTGAATGTGCTAGTTTTACAACTATAGAAAAATGCTTTTAAAATATAGAAGGAAATGTATAAGAATATTCATATCATTTCTCTTTGGATTGTGGGATTATGAATATTATTTTTTCTTCTATTAACTTGAATGCATTTTCTAAATTTTTTTCAAGAAGCATCTTATATTGTAATTAGGAAAATTAAATCATAAAAACAATAACAACTCTATGTAAAATTTAATAACTTGCTTACATTTTAGTTTCTCTTTGAGTTTTTCTGTAACATTGTGCCTTTTCTTTTTAATAAAATTTATTTTTTGGATATTTTAAATTTCTCATTTCTTCATCAATTTCAGCTTCCTTTCGTCTTTTCTTCTTTGTCATCTACCCATTTTTTTTGTTTCGTTTTGTAGTTCTGCATCCATCCGTCATCTTTGTCATGTTCTACCTGGTCCTTTATTTCCTTTCTTATCTCAGGAAAGTCTCTTCTGGAAGATCCCCATTTTATTGCCTCAAAACTGACTCTGTCACATTAGAAGACCTTTTCTCTAGCTCATATCTGTTAAAGGCTCTATATTATAGTAAAAAAAAAATCATATGTAGTGACAAATGGCTCAGTATAAGCTATCATCTAGCAGCTTTAAAAAATCCTGAATCATGTTTTCTATTTTAGTTATAATCAGGTATGAATATTATATAATTTAATCCATATATTATGAGCATTGGCAAGTGTAATTCCTTCCTCAGATTTTGCATGATAGCATCAGGCTTATGGAACGTGGTAAACAAATATTAATATTAGTAAGGGGTCTTGGTGTTGACTTTTTTTTTCTGGGTTTAGTAATCTTTTGTAGATGTATTTGAAAAGATGATTATAGATACATTTTCTTTTAGTCGTACCCTGCTTCTTTTTTCTCCTGCCTATTTTCATTTCCAATAAAATTTTCTTTGTTATTATTTCCCCAAGTCAACCTCATCCTTAGTGGTTATACTCTGAAGACTGAGGAAACAAAATGAATTTTCAAATTCTGTAACTTTCCCCCTTTTTATTTTCCCCTTTTTGTATTTTGTCTTCATAAGGAAATAATCATTGATCAGGCTGTTAGGGCTTTTGAAAAAGAGATTGAGGCATGAGGTTTGTGAAGAGTGGCAAAGGCCACCCTGCAGCCTGGCTAGTGACAGGAGTGTGAAGTGTGCTCCTTGGAGTAGAAACTTTCTGACACTTGACCCACATCAGCACGCTTCAGCCTAAAGATAGAAACTAACTCTCATGGAGCCCTCTGGAGGTCCTGCAGGCAGGTCCCTAGAACAGAGCAGAGCTAAGTGTTGGTGAAATTAGTTTTTTTTTTTCTTTTTCTTCTTTATTTGGATTTGTTAATTGGAGGCTGATGACACAATAGGACTTTTTCTAGCTTGGGATTTACTGAAACACGGATTATTTTCCTTAGAGGGGTATATAGGTTAGGGGAAAAAAATCTGAATTGAATTTATTTTGTTCCACATCTGCCAGTTTATAGCTATTGCTGTAAAAGAAAGCTTTGATAGATAATAGCCAGGAAAAATTCCTCTACCTTCGGGCCCTACTTCCAGCCGGTCTCCTGAGGGAGAGCTGTTAATAAATCCTTAGATGGGAGTAGGAAGGAGAGGACACTTTCCTGTCATATAAAATATTAATTTAAAAGTTGATCAAGGCAGTTCAGCAGCAAACCTGCTTTTTGTCTCCTGAAAAGTATGCCTCTGCTGCTGATTTTTTTTTTTTAGCCACTGATAGAATTCCTTTTTGTTTCTATTCAGCAGAGGTTCAAGCTTTTAAAAAAACCCGTAATTCTATCATCTATACTTTCTCATATACACATCACCACAAAATTAAATTTAAAAAAATGACACCACTAAAAATAACCTGTGACCATGCAGTCTTGTTGGGGAAATGAAAGCTGCCTCGGATTGGGGTTCCCAAGCTTTTTTCATTATCAGAAGCTTCCTTAGATGCCATGGCTGGTTGTGAAATGTTTACTTTCCCACACCTTCCAGCCTCAAAAGCTTCCATAGCCAATGGGAGACATCAGCTTTCAAAGAAGGAAAATGGTCTTTCGCTTGCCACCATCCATCTTCCTTTCTTTTCTTTCTCATTTCTGTTTTTTTGTCCTCCTGCATGTCTCTTCTTTACACAGATACACAGACACACACGCAGCCGCCACACACAGACATCACGCATCTGGCTGTAGACGTACATACATTAACACACACAGTATGATGCACATACACACAGCCAGGCTTGTGGACATCACACACACACACACACGCACATGTGCACACACACACACACAGACACACACACCATGCACTCACACCATACACAGGCATCATTCAGACACACAGACACCCTCCTCCCACCCATATACATATGAATGAACCGTAAATTTAGATTTCTGTTATAGTGTTACATAAAATCCATATTTTAATGATTTTTTTTATTGTTTTGGCTTTAACACATAATATTGTTTGGCAATGCTTGATATCATCTGAGAACCTCTATAGATTTGCATCACACTGTTTTCTTAAGACCTCTGGTTCTATATGAACTAATGTGAACTGCCCTTCTTTATTGGACTGTTGTAATTAATCATAAGGCAGGATCAATTACAGACAGGCATGTGGGAATACGGAAAGTCTGAGTAAGGAAGGCCTGATTATATGGAGACTATTTTTAAAAATTTTAATTTATTTTTATTTTTTTGTCTTTTTGTCTTTTTAGGACCGCACTCATGGCACATGGAGGTTCCCAGGCTGGGGTCGAATTGGAGCTGTAGCAGCTGGCCCATGCCACAGCAACGTGGGATCCAAGCCGCACCTGTGACCTACACCACAGCTCACAGCAACGCAGGATCCTTAACCCACTGAGCGACACCAGGGATCAAACCCGCATGCTCATGAATGCTAGTCAGGTTTGCTAACTGCTGAGCCAAGACAGGAACTACAGACTGTTTTTTTTTTAATGCTTGTTTTTGGCTGTACCTGTACCATGTGAAAGTTCCCAGGCCAAGGACTGAACTGGCTGCACCACAAGAGAACTTCCTGGAGACTTAATTTTGTTATGTCCAGTAATAAGGAATCTAGTAAATTTGCTAGTGCCTTTTAGTTTACTTCAGTATAGAAAAATATGTGCTGAATGTGAATCTTTACTGAAAAACACTAGATATGTGCATGTATGATTATTAGTGAAATTCAAATTGAGTGTTAATTGATTATCACAAATGACATTAATAAAGGAGGATCATTTTACTTCTAATGTTGTTATTGTCCTTAGTTAAGAAAGGCTAGAAGAGAACCTGAAATGAATGTGTTGTTTGCAGGTTATATTAAGAGGTGATTTAAAAAAAAACAAACGTCTTCTAGTAATAATAATAATAATTATAGATTTCTAAACTGTAGGAAAAGGATTACATGCAATGCAAAAATGAGACAGAAAATGAGTATAACTATTAATTTGTTTAGAAGAAAAACAATACTTAAAATCAAGTATAAACTTCAGAAGATTAGGAATTTATTTGGGATAATTATTAATTTATATAAATAAAAGCAAACACAATTTTGCAGGTTATCATTTCCTTTTAATTTAATGGTAGTGGAATAAGGAATAGTTTCCAAGTGGAATTAGGAAGGTTTTCCTAGATTTTATGAAAAAATAGAAAGTAGTGCTTTAATATAATGTAAAATCTTTAAAGAAATGTGATGAATTATTTTTAAGAAAGGTCTGGGTACTTCAAATTCATTGAGTTTTTACAGTTTATAAGCCTACCGTTTTCTGAACTTAAAAACATATTACAGCAAGTGTTTTAAATTTTCTTTCTCTCTAAAATACTGAAATATGGGGTTTTATTTTTATTCTTGGACTATGCAAAGAAGCTCTTGACCTTTACTGTCAATTGACAGAAATTTATGTAATTTTCCAGGGAGAACAATGATTGTTATTCAAATGATAATGTTGAGATTCTTCTATTTGATCACAGTATTTTCAGAGTGAAAGAAATATTCAACAATCGGGGGTTCAGAGTTCTTAATGTGACCTTCAGTGAGATGGGTTTCATTCAGTTTCAGTGCATAAAGTCTTTTGCTTGCTAGATTTAGGTAGGTTTGAAAAAAGTAAGAAGACTCCTAACTGTGAATAAATTGAAAACAAATTTTTCTTATTATTACAAAGCTCTTTAAATCATACGATGGCAAAAACCATGAAGAAATGCCTATTCTATATTAAACAGATTTGTCTGTATAAGTGCAAATGAGGAACTAATTATTTGTTGTATTCTTTAATTTTTTTCTCAGTCTCTGACTCCATGTTTAGGACTTTGAATTACAGTTGATTCTATACTGAATTGGGGAAAGTATGTATAAGAATAATGAATAATTTTTGTCATATTATGTCCAAAGCCGCCCTCACAAACCCTGCAAAATGTACTCCCACTTCCTTGGGAGTTTTCTTTCAAATGAAATTGAAAAAAAAAAACAAAGAATAAAAACTTTCTGGAAAGGCTTTCACTGACTGAAGAGAAGTTTGAGGGCTGAGGAGGAGGATAGTGAGAACGGTGTGAATCATATACCCAATTGTACATTAATGCAAAGACATACAAAACATCCAGCAGAGATGTAGGCTACTCTTTAAGAAATGAGGAATACAGTAACCAAATCTTAAATCCTTCCTTGAGCTTTTGGGGATATTTAGGAACTAATCTAAACTTTTGAAGTCTGTATTGGCGATAATCGTGTGGGTGTTGGAGTGAGGGTGATTTAACTGTGATATTCACTGCTTCATTGATCACCAGGGTTTATTTGGAAGATGTGGCAGACTTGGCAGCTGTTCAGAGTTTACTATCTGCAAGTCACTCAGGCTAGGTTAAGATGCAAGAACATGTGGACAGTCTTTTTACAGAGAGAGTGCGTTAGTTTAGGTTGGCTAGGTCATGTTCTAGTAGAAACAAACCCAAATCACTGCATCTTAAAATGGCTCTAATCACTGTGGATTGAGAGTGATAAGCTGTTAAGTTCAGGTAGAAGGGGTGATAGAATAAATCAGTGGCAGCAGAAATTAAAGCAACAAAGTGGTAGCATTTCGTGGATGCACTTTCCTGCTAGTGTCATTGGGATGATACTTTGCTTCATGCTGGTACTCACTAGGGTACAAGAAATAATTCCAAGTTTCATGATCATTTCCCCAGAATATTTTAGGGGGACAATGAAAATATAATAGTGATGACTAGGGAAATATGTTTATGACTTCTACTTTTGATCTTTAGAGTAAATTCCAAGGCAAGATGAATTACATCAGCTGTCTTGCGGGAGTTGGGGATTCTCTAAAGTAAGGTGAAAGAGCTTTTCAGTCATTTTAAGGTTCCAGTCAGAGACAGGTGATTTCATCAAAAGAACCCAGTGAAAGCCAAATTTTAGTTCTACCTTTTTTCCCCTTTCATATTTCTATTCTATGAAATAACTCCCTTTGTGATAATGTGAACTAAGTACAGATTACAGATACTGCAAACTGTTAGAGGGTGTGAAATGTCAAAAACCAAGTTCTGCATATTGAATAAAAGATTTCAGAGTATAAGTCTTTTGACTCTTTAGGTAGGTTTTATTTCTAGGTGTTTTATTCTTTTTGATGTGATGGTAAATGGGATGTTTTCCCTAATTTCTCTTTCTGATCTTTCATTGTTAGTATATAGAAATGCCGTTGATTTCTGTATATTTCGTATCCTGCAACTTTTTCAAATTCCTTGATGAGTTCTAACAGTTTTCTGGTAGTGTCTGTAGGATTTTCTAAGTATAGTATCATGTCATCTGCAAACAGTGATAGTTTTACCTCTTTTCCAATTTGGAGTCCTTCTCTTGTTGCTAGGACTTCTGAAACTATGCTGAATAGTAGTGGTGAAAGTGAACAGTCCTGCCTTGTTCCCAATCTTAGTGGAAGTGTTTTCAGTTTTTCACCATTACGGATGGCCAATAGGCATGTGAAAAAATGCTCAACATCACTAATTATTAGAGAAATGCAAAACAAAACTGTCATTGCAAATGTACAATTCAAATTCAAATCTAGTTTCAGGATGACTTCTGTCATCTCAGAAAATTTCCTTGTACCAATTTGCAGCCAATCACTGCTCCCATCCCTAACCCCAGGGAAGTACTGATGTGCTTTTGGTCTCTCTGATTTTTAAAAGCAAAACTATTAAATTTTTGTCTTACAACAAATCATACAACATGTAGTTTTTAAGGTCTGATTCTTTCACAAAAAGCATAATGTTTTCAAGGTTCATCTGTATTGCAGCACGTACAGTAGTTTGTTACTTTTTATTGCTGAGTACTGTTCTATTCTATTTACCCATGCACTATTTGATATACATTTGGTTTGTTTCCGGTTTTTGGCTATTATGGATAATTATGATATGAATATTCACAAAGTAGTCTTTGTGTGCAGACAACTGTTTTTATTTCTCTTAGGTAGATACCTAGGAATGGAATTGCTCAGTATTTGGCACAGTTGGGCTTAAAACCTTTTGAAGATGCTACCAAACTGTTTTCTAAAGAAGCTGTGCCTTTTTGCCATTTTTACCAGCTATATATAAGGGGTCCAGACTTGTGGTTGCCAGGGGGGCTGGGAGGGAGTGGGCTGGATGGGGAGTTTGGGGTTGGTGAATGCAAACTATTACATTTGGAATGGGTGGGCAATAGGGCCCTAATGTACAGCACTGGGGACTGTGTATGATTGGGTCACTTTGCTATATAATAGAAATTGAAAAAAATTGTAAATCAACTACACTTTAATTGAAAAGATATACGTATTAAAAAATAAAACTATAAAAAAGATTTTACATGCAAGTGAGATCATATGGTATTTGCCTTTCTCCATCTGGCTTATTTCACTAAGCATAATGCCCTCAAAATTTATCCATGTTGTCACAAATGGCAGGATTTCCTTCTTTCTCATGGCTGAATAATATTCCATTGTGTATATATCCCATATTTTTGTTACTATTATTTTTTTCTTTTTTGGCTGCCCTGTGGCATATGGAGTTCCCGGGCCAGAGATAAAGTCTGAGCCACAGTGGCAACCTATGCTACCTACAGCTGTGGCAAATGGATCCTTTCTTAACCCACTGTGCCAGGCTGGGGATGGAACCCGTGTCCTTGCTGCTGCACAGATACTGTTGATCACTTTGCACCGCAGCAGGGACTCCTATTCCAGTTTTTCTTTAATGCCTATCTTTTATCCATTGATAGATACTTAGGTTACTTCCATGTCTTGGCTATGGTAAATAATGGTGCAGTAAACATGGGGATGCAGATATCTTTTCTACATAGTGATTTTGTTTCCTTTAGGTAAATACATAGAAGAGGAATGCCGGGTCATATGGTAGTTCTATTTTTAATTTTTTGAGGAACTTCCACAATGTTTCTCCATTGTGTTTTTACCAATTTACATCCCCGTCAGTGGTGCACAAGGTTCCCTTTTCTCCACATCCTCGTCAGCATGATATTTCCTGTTTTTTGATAACAGCCATTCTAACAGTAGTGATGTGGTATCTCATGGTGGTTTTGACTTGCATTTCCCTGATACTTAATGGTGTTGAGCATCTTTTCATGTACCCGTTGGCTGTTTGAGTGTTTTCTTTGGAAAAATGTCTATTCAGATTCCATACCCACTTTTAATTTGGATCATTATTATTATCATTATTTTTTCTATTGAGTTATATGAGGTCAGTATTGATTTTAGTGAAAGGCATAATGTTCATATTTTAATACTTTTTCTTTAGCACAAAGAAAACTACTTAAGTATTTCACTGTCTAATTCAAAGCAAAAATGAAACATCCTGAGCCCTAAATTTTATCTATGATACATTTATTTGTTATCTTTAGACCACAAGACTTGAAGAACTAAATAAGACATACATCACTATTTTAAAAAATATTTTTCTGGAGTTCCAGTTGTGAGCCCAGCTAGTATCCATGAGGACCCGGGTTCGAGCCCTGGCCCCGCTCAGTGGGTTGGGGATCCAGCATTCCAGTGGTGTTGCTGTGAGCTATGGTGTAGATTGCAGATGTGACTCAGATCTCATGTACCTGGCAGCTGGAGCTCCCATTCGACCCCTAGCCTGGGAACTGCCATATGCTGCAGGTGTAGCCCTAAAAAAGGCATAAAAAAAAATTTTTTTTTTCAGGCTGGTTATCATGTGGCAGTTTGAACGCACACATTTAATTCTTCTCCCTTTGGTTATTAACCCCTTATCATATATGTGATTTGAAATTTTTTCTCCTATTCAGTAGGTTGCTTTTTCACTTTATAGATGATTTACTTTGTTGTGCAGAAGTTTTTTAGTTTGGTGTAGTCCCACTTGTTTATTTTTGCTTTTGTTGCTTTTTCTTTTGGTGTCAAATCTAAAAAATTATTGCTAAGACCATTGTTAGGGAACTTCCCTTATGCTTTCTTCTAGGATTTTTATGATTTCAGGCCTTAAGTTCAAGTCGTTCATCACTTTGAGTTGATGCTGTGTATGTTATAAGACACTGGCCTGGAGTTCCTGTTGTAGCTCAGTGGTTAACAAATCTGACTAGCATCCATGAGGAGGCAGTTTCGATCCCTGGCCTTGCTCAGTGGGTTAAGGATCCCGGCATTGCCGTGAGCTGTGGTGTAGGTTGCAGACACAGCTTGTATCTGGCGTTGCTGTGGTTGTGGTATAGGCTGGCGGCTGCAGCTCCGATTAGACCCCTAGCCTGGGAACCTCCATATGCTGCAGGTGTGACCCTGAAAAGCCAAAAAAAAAAAAAAAAAAAGACACTGGCCCAGTTTTCATATAGATATCCAGTTTTCTCAACACCATTTATTGAAGAGACTGTCCTTTCCATACTGATTATTTTTGGCTTGTTTTAAATTAATTAATTTGTTTTAAATTAATAACACCTGTGTGAGCTTATTTCTGGGTTCTCTATTCTTTTTCAGTGATCTATGTATCTATTTTATATGACAGTACCATGCTGTTTACAGCTTTGTAATATAGCTTGAAATCAGGAAGTATGATGCTTCAGCTTTGTTCTTCTTTCTCAAGATTGTTTTGGCTGTGTGGGATCTTCTGTGGTTCCATATTAATTTTAGGATTATACTATGTCTGTGAAAATTTAAATTTTGATTGGGATTATATTGAATCTATAGATTGCTTTGGTTGGTATGGACATTTAAACGATGTTAATTCTTTTAATTCATGAGTAAGAAATATCTTTCCATTTATTTGTATCTTCAATTTTATTCAACAATGTCTTTAGTTTTCAGTGTACAAATATTTCACCTCTTTAGTTAAATTTATTCCTAGGTATTTTATTCTTATTGATATAGTTGTAAATGGGATTAAAAATTTTTCTTCCTGATAGTTTGTTATTAATATACAGAAATGTTACTGATTTTTGTATATTGATTTTAGTATCCACCAACTTTACTGAATTCCTTTAGTTCTAACAGTTTTTTTGGTGTGGAATCTTTAGAGTTTTTTATTTATCATATCATGTCAGCAGGAAATAGAGGCTATTTTTTACTTCTTTTGTTTTGATTCAGATACCTTATTTCTTTTTTTTGCCAATTGTTTTGGCTAGGACTTCCAGTACTAAGTTGAATAAAAGTGGTGAGTTAGCATCCTTATCTTGTTTCTGATTGTAGAGAGAAAGTTTTCAGTTTTCTTACCATGGAGTATGGTGTTAATTGTAGGTTTGTTATATATGGCCTTTAATGTCTTGAGTCGTTTTCTTCTTTACTCACTTGATTGAGAGTTTTTTTTTTTTTATCATGAATGAATGTTGAAATTTGCCAAATTCATTTTCTGTATCTGTTGAGATGATCATATGATTTTTATCCTTCATTTTGTTAGTGTGACATATCACATGGATTGATTTGTGGATGTTGAACCCTCTTTATATACCTTGAATAAATCCCATTTCATCATGGCATATTATCCTTTTAATGTATTGTTGAATTCAGTTGGTTAATATTTTGTTGAGGATTTTGGCATCTATGTTTATCAGAGATATTAGCCCTCAATTTTCTTTTCTTGTAGTGTCTTTGTCTGTTTTTAGTATCAGGTTAATGCTGGCCCTGTAAAATGAGTTTGGATGTGTTTCATCTTCTGTTTGTGTTAAATAAATGCGTTTTTGTGTTAAATAAAATTTTAGGGATTCCATTGTATTTTATCAGTTGAATTTTAGCTATACATTTTCAATTTTTTTTCTTTTCTGGTCACACCCATGTTCATGTGTAAGTTCCTGGGCAAGGTATCGAACCTACACCAGAGCAGTGACCCAAGCCATGGCAGCGACAATGCCAGTACCTTAACCTGTTGAGCTACAAGTGATTTCCTATATTTTCCTTTTTTTTTTTTTTTTTTGTCTTTTTGCCTTTATGTAGAGCCGCACCCGCGGCATATGGAGGTTCTCAGGCTAGGGGTCTAACAGGAGCTGTAGCTGCCGGCCTTCGCCACAGCCACAGCAACGTGGGATCCAAGCCACATCTGCAACCTTCACTACAGCTCACGGCAACGCCAGATCCTTAACCCACTGAGCAAGGCCAGGGATCGAACCCGCAACCTCATGGTTCTTAGTCGGATTCGTTAACCACTGAGCCACGAAAGGAACTCTGATTTCCTATATTTTCAATTTTAAAAATATTTGTTCTAGAGTTTACCTTATGCAGTTTTCTTTAGTACAGTTTCTTTTAGGTTTGCACTGATTTATTCAAGTGAACTATGTTAACTCTTGTATATGAAAGCTCCACTTTCTTCCCTTTCCTGTGATTTGTTAACAATTAATATTGTATAGAAAAGAAATAAGATTCAAGATATCATTGCTGTAATTTAAAGGCCTATTTATCATCCTATGTAGTATTTATTAATCTAAACCCTAATCTTGAATTTTGGATTCATTAAAATAGAGTGGAAACTTTATATTAGTCTAAGGTGGTCACTTTGGGTACCAAAAAATAATACATAACATCTTAATATAATGATATCTTAACAGGTATCAGAGAAAAGTGGATCAATAGCAGCAATACCTAGAAAATATTGTACTAACTATAAAGAAAGGACATTTCATTGAAGTCTTTAATTCAAAGATCTAGTTCATAATATTTTGTTGTACTTATGTATTCTCTTAAAGATTGTAATAAGATTTTATAAGATAAGCAAGTCTTAGAACAATAATTAAGAATCTGAAGATGCTAGGAAATCAACCAAAAATTAAATTTGGAATGATATAGACTGAACATGATAAACCAAATTTTAGTTAACAAGCTTAATAAAATATCAAAAGAGGGTCTACTTAAAACTTTCTTATTCCAAATTTCCTTTCATCAGCTTTACTTTCCTTCTCTTTCTTAATAACAAAAATACTTGAAAAATTACCCGTGCCTATTTCTTTCTTTTCTTTCTTCTTCTTCTTTTTTTAGGGCCACACCTCTATGGCATATGGAGGTTCCCAGGCTAGGGGTCAAATCAGAGCTACAGCTGCTGGCCTATACTAAGCCATGTCTGTGACCTACACCACAGCTCATGGCAGCACCAGATCCTTAACCCACTGAGCAAGGCCAGGGATTGAACCTGCATTCTCATGGATACTAGTCAGATTTGTTTCCACTGGGCCACGACAGAAACAACCCTCATGCCTATTTCTATTCTCATCTTCCATTTTCTCTTCAACCTTCTTCAATCTGGTTACTGGCTGCATTAGACTTACATTTTTTGAGTGATTAGTATTTGCTGAACTTGTTGCTAACAATTTACATATATTATTATTATTTTCTTAGTATCATTCTGTGGATAAGTATTAGGAATTTCTACCATGGATTCCATGTAGGAATTTCATTTTACTTATACTGAAATTACTCCAGAAAAAGTCACTCTATTCATCAGGACTGTTTTACTAACAAGAGAAGCAAACTCAAACTTCCTTAAGTAATGAGAAAGTGTTGGGTTGTGCCATTGAAAACCTAAGACTTAATGTTGGCCAGGAATTTCCCACTTCTCCCTCTCTTGGGTCTGCTTTTTATGTGTTGTTTTCATTCTGAAGCAGGAATACTCCGTGTAGCAGCAAAGATGGTCATTATCAGATATAACCTTACATTTTACCAGTTTATCAAAATGGTAATGAAATGAAATGGAAATGAAAAGAGAGTGCCTTGATCCCAGAAAAGGGTCTAGATCTGACTTATTGGTGAAACTTGGATTATGTGCTCATCTGTGAAGACATAGGAGAAAACCTTGCAACACTGGACTAGGCAAAATTTCTTAAATAAAATGCCAAAAGTGTGATCAGCAAAAGAAAAAAGATGGACGCATTGGAGTTCTTACTCATTTCTTCATTGATGACAGTTCCTCCTTTGTTGTGACATTCTCCTCTTACCAGTTCAGTTTAAGAGGAATTGTTAATTAATTAATTAATTAATTAAGGGTGCCAGATACTGTGCTAGAAACTGGGTGGACGCTAAGTAGGCAGAGTTATGTTTCATTCCCACCAATGGTTGTTGTAGTCAGTTTTTAAATTTTAGCTGTTCTGTTAGATACATAATGGTTTCCTATTAAAATATTAATTTGCCTTTCCCTAATGACTAGAGATATTGAACATCTTTTCATGTGCTTATTTGACAGTTATGTATCTTCTTTAATGAAGTGTCTTTTACCCATTAAAAAAATTTAGTTGTTTGTTTTCTTATTATTGTGTTTTGGATGTGGATACAATTCTTTAATCAGATATATAATTTACAAATATTTTCTCCCAGTCTTTTGCTTATCTTTTCATTTTATTAAGCATGTCTTTGGAATTTGTATAGTTTTAGGTCTTCCATTTAGGTCTATAATCAAAATGTTTTTGAGTTATTTTTTATTTGGTGCATTCAAATTCTTCCTCCCCCCACTCTGCCCCTTGGCTATGGACCAATTATTTGAGCACCATTTCCCCCCCCTTTTTATAGCCAAACCTGTGGCATATGGAAGTTCCCAGGTTAGGGGTTGAGTTGGAGCTGCAGCTGCCAGCCTACACCACAGCCACGCCACATCCAAGCCACATCTATGACCTATACCACAGCTTGCCTCAACTCCAAATCCTTGACCCACTGAGTGAAGATAGGCATTGAACCTGTATCCTCATGGACACTCTGATGGGTTCTTAACTTGCTGAGCCACAATGGGAACTCCCATTCGAGCACCATTCGTTGAAGAGATTACCCCTTCTTCCTTCACAACTTTATAGAAATGAATTGGTCATTGTTGTGGACTGAATTGTGTCCCCCCAAATTCATCTGTTGAAACCCTAACCCCCAATGTTACTGAATTTGGGTAAAGGGGCTTTAAGGAAGTAAATTTGTCTGCTGAAACCCTAATGCCCAATGTGACTGAATTTGGATAAAGGGCCTTTAAGGTTAAATGAAGTAATAAAGGTGGGGCCTTAATCTCATTAGCATGGTGTCTTTATAAGAAGAGAGACAAAGCTCTCTCTGTCTTTCTGTCCGTGTACTCACAGAGGAAGAGGCCATGCGAGGACAAAGCAGGAAGGTAGCCATCTGCAAGCCAGGAAGAGAGGCCTCACAGAAACCAAGCCTGTTGGCACCTTGATCTTGGACTTTTGGCTTCAGAACTGTGAGAAAATATATGATCGTTATTTAAGTCACCTGGTCTTTAGTATCTTGTTGTGGCAGCCCGAGGTGACTAATATGATCATATGTGTGTGTGTCTGTTTCTGTTTTAGAAATAGTGTTTTCAGTTCCATTGATCTACTTTTCTATTTTGACACCAATACCATACTGTATTGATGAGTATAGTTTTATAGCAAATCTTTGATTTGGGAATTTTAAGTCCTCCAACATTGTTATTCTTTTTCAAAGTTGTTCCACTATTCTAGTTCCTTTGCATTTCTATATAAATTTTATAACATCAGTCTATTTTAAAGTGTTTAAATTAAAAAAAAGGAAATTGTTAAGAGAGAAAATCTAAATAGTGGGAAACAAAACCAGTTTTAAAGTGATTAATAAAACAGTTTCGGGGAGTTCCCCTCGTAGTGCAGTGGTTTGTGAATCCGACTAGGAACCATGAGGTTGCAGGTTCGATCCCTGGCCTCGCTCAGTGGGTTAACGATCCGAAGTTGCCATGAGCTGCGGTGTAGGTTGCAGATGCGCCTCAGATCTGGCGTTGCTGTGGCCCTGGCTTAGGCAGGCGGCTACAGCTCTGATTCGACCCTAGCCTGGGAATCTCCATTTACTGTGGGTGCGGCCCTAAAAAGCAAAAAACAAACAAAAAAACAGTTTCAAGGTAAATACTTGAAAAAATCTAATTTTCATATTGTCTTTTGTGCAATTAAGAGATTTCTAATGCCATAGATCAACTGAATCAGTTTCTTAAATGCTTATCATTAAGGAAAACTATTACAGATCGCTAAAATTTCAGCAAAAAAATTTTGACATGAGGGTTGTCCTTATTCCTGTCTTATTTTTTTTTACCACCTTTGATTTTTTTTTTTGTATAGTGTTTAGATCACAAATGACACTATCTTGTTAATAGTTTATGTATTTCACTGTGAGCATATTCATTTGGTAACCTGATCTATTTAAAAACTTCATAAAATCCTAGTTCCAATGATGAGATATTCTATATTTTACCATTTCATTTAAATATAAATGCATTGATTTATATTTCTAAACCAAATGGGCATAGATTACTTTTAATTTAAAAAATGTAGTTAAAAATACAAAAGACAGCCCCACGGTCAGGTTTTTTTCTTTTAGTAGTTTTATTAGTTTACAGTTTATTGAAAACTTCAACAAAAACAGGAAGGAAAACAATGTATCTTGTCTACTACCTCCTTTGCCTAACAAGTTTCCTATTTTTTACCTTTAACAAAATTACATGATAGTTTGCAATTCAGAGTTTCTTCCAGAGATAAGGCTTATATTTCTTATAAAGTTAGATGAAACATAATGTCAGGCCCATGAATTCATTGTAAAATTAGGGCAATTCTATACCAGGTCCCTGCATTTCTGGGAATGAATGACTGATGACCCATGGTCCACAATTGAAGGTGTCTTTTTGATTATAAGTGTAGAATCTGATATTAAGTGACTTAAGCAGAAACGAGGCATTCATTAGAAGGCTATTGGGTTATTGTCATGAAACAAAGAATTGTTGACTCAAGAAAAGAAGGAATTTGGGCAATTCTTGGAGACTTGGCAGCTATAGTTCATGGACTTTCTGTAATGACTGTCACCAGGGAGAGAGCTCCAGTGTTCCCAGGTTCTGCCTCTCTGGGTTCTTAAGATGAAATCCCCATGATACAAGATATGAATGACTCCTAGTCAGGTCTCTACTTCTGGAACAGTCAGGGAATGGAGTTACATAGCAGACTTCCATACTGGTGACCTCCTGAGTGAATCAGGCTGAGTCTCAGAATAGGGAACTCACTGTGAGTGGAGCAGCTGCCTCCGAAGTTGTCTGTTCTAGCAAGAGACTTAAAGAAATAGCTGGCCCAGTGTCACACAGCTCTCCTCTGCTCTAGATGTGTGAGCTTGGCAATGACACAGACTCCAGGTGGATTACCTCTCATGATATGGCCTTAACCCTATACTGAACCCTCTGTTTGTAGCTGTCAGCGCACTTCAACACCGATACAGGATACTTTGTATTGTGTGACTTTTAATCTACAAAGTGTATTTCACTTGCTTTATTATTCAGTCCTCACGAAAATCGTCTGAGGTATATGTTTTTCTCATTATTGATCTTATTTAATTTTGAGGAACTAAGACCCAAGGAGGTCACTAAGGTAGAGAGTAGAAGAGCGTGACATCAAACTGATGCCTAGGTATGAAGATAAGGATATAGTAGGGCACTTCCTTTTTATGCATCCTTCCAGAAGACATTTTTTTAGTATGTGTATGGGATAAAACACTGATTAAAGAGTCTAAAAAACAATCCTTTTACATGAAGAAAGTACTCCTTTGTACCTTGTTGACTCAGTCTTATCATCTCATAATTTGCTAATATTACTTGCTGTTAATTGTGCTTCTTCTTTCTCCAGTGGCCCTGTTCAGACTCCATTTATACTGTAGTCTTACTATTATTTCTCTGAGGAAATTTTGGAATAAATTTTATTATGCTCATTTTGTTTGCTAATATATTGATAGTTAAAAGCATGGCATTAAGTGATAATAAGCATTTTTAAAACATTTACTATGTTCTGCATTTAATTCTCATAATAATCACTTGAGGTACATGCTGTTATTCTATTGCCCTCATTTTACAAATGAAGAAACTGAGGCTTAGAGAGGATACATACACATAATGATTAAGTGGTGATGCTAGAATTCAATCCCAGGTTTCTGTATTAAGACTCTATAATAGGAGTTCCTGCTGTGGCTCAGTGGAAATGAATCTGACTAGCATCCATGAGCATGCAGGTTCGATTCCTGACCTCACTCAGTGGGTTAAGGATATGGTGTTGCTGAGAGCAGACGTGGATCGGATCTGGCATTGCTGTAGCTGTGGCGTAGGCCAGTAGCTGTGGCTCTGATTGGACCCCTAGCCTGGGAACCTCCATATGCCACAGGTGCAGCTGTAAAAAGCGAAAAAAATAAAAAAAGATGCCATATTTTGGATCTCTATATCCAACTATGAATTTATTGCTCTTCCAATAATAGGATTCTAATTCTAATATAATTTTTTTTTGCCTTTTGTAATTTTTTAGGGCTGCACCTGTGACATGTGGAGGTTCCCAGGCTAGGGGTCTAATCGGAGCTGTAGCCTCCAGCCTACGCCACGGCCACAGCAATGTGGGATCCGAGCTGTGTCTGCAACCTACACCACATGGCAACGCCTGATCCTTAACTCACTGAGCGAGGCCAGGGATCAAACCCGCAACCTCATGGTTCCTAGTCGGATTCGTTTCCGCTGAGCCACGACAGGAACTCCCTAAATATGATTTCTTAGTTGTGGTGAATGAGTTATACTTTGTATTCATCTGCTTTTGCCAGTCTCCCTTGTGACTGACCAATGGGACAGATTTCTGTGATCATGTAATAGAGGAATGCTGATGAGTATACGGTTTCCTAGGGTTGCCATAACAGATCGCCACAGTCTGGGAGGCTTACACTAACAGAATTGTACTTTCTCATGGTACAGCAGGCCAGAAGTCCCAAATCAATTGTCATCATGGTTGGTTCCTTTTGGAAGCTCTGAGGGTAGTCTGTCCCATGCCGCTCTTCTAGCTTCTGGTGTTTAGAGGCAATCCTTGGCATGCATATGTGACTTATAGACACATCACTCCAGACTTTGCCTCCATTTTCACATCACCTTCCTATGTTTCTCCTCTCTGCATGTCTCAAATCTCTTTTTCCTTTCTCTTATAAGAATATCAGTTATTGGATTTAGAACCTACTCTAAACCCAGGGTGATCTCTCAATACCTTTAACTTAATTACATCTTCAAAGATGCTTATTCTACATAAAGTCACCTTCTGATGTTCTGGGTGGACCATGAATTTTAGAGGGACAGTATTCAATCAACTGCAATAGACTTTTATGGACCAGGATGCCTTAACTAGGCCCTCATGAGTGTTTTCCTTTATCTTTCATTTTATTTTTCCCCTAGAAGAAGAGGTTTGATTGGTTAGAATTCAGTGGGATTGATTGGGCTATGTTTGCAGATGGGCAGGGAACTGGCTGTTGACAGAGCATGCAGCACACACGCTCTATTTCTCTTTTAGGCTAGAGGGCAGAATTCCTAGACTGAGTAAGAGTCCCACTTGAGGGCCAGATGTCTTGCCTTTTTTCCCCTTTCTCTTTCCATTTGTAGCAGAGAGTTTTGGTCACTGCCTTCATTTTCTGTAGGCTAGAGGTGGAAAGATCCACAAATTTTGATTTGAACCGGTAATGGATGGTCCTACTTAGATACCATGGTATGTACTGCAACTGCTTCCGAGAGATTGTCAGCTGTCTCCATTAATAATGAAGGGGTACTTGGCTTTCCTTTACTATTGTTCCTCACATACATCTCTTTTGAAAACTCCACAGGGAGGAGTGGTGAATGACAGAGCTGCATTTAGGTATTTTTAGCAAGCTCCTTGCCATACTACCAACAAATAGAGTGTTGTGTTTCCATTTGTCACATCCCATAACACTCCCCCTTCAGTGGAAGAAATGCTGCCATATGTTGGACCTTCCTTCTTCCGAGGGGGTATCAGTATGTAGGTGTGGTTGTATGCCTCAGGGTAGATGAAGCCCTGGGCCTTTGTCCTAAGGAGTGGGTTTTGTCAGCACTTTTCAGAGAGATCCTACCTACAAACTCACCTAAGAGACATCATTCACAATACATTCAGCTTAAAGTAACTCATTTCTGTTAAATCACAGTTTTCCTCTGAGAAATAGTAGTTACGGCTATTAGGAAAGGAATTATGACACTTTTTAGAAAGAAAAAAGGGGGAAAAAACCAAAAAGTCCTATGTTACCACATATTATAAGAGGAATTTAAAAGTCAGCAGTACAGCATATAACTGCATTTATGATTTTTTTTTAAATGGGCAAAAGATTTTATTTTATTTTTAAATGATTTTTATTTTTTCCATTATAGTTGGTTTAGAGTGTTCTGCCAATTTTCTGCTGTACAGCAAAGTGACCCAGTCATACTACTTATATACATTCTTTTTTCTCACATTATCATGCTCCATCATAAGTGACTAGATATAGTTCCCAGTGTCCCAGTGCTATACAGCAGTATGTCATTGCTTATCCATTCCAAAAGCAGTAGTTTGCACCTATAAACCCCTAATTCCCAGCCCATCCCACTCCCTCCCCCTCCCCCTTGGCAACCATAAGTGTGTTCTCCATGTCCATGATTTTCTTTTCTGTGGAAAGGTTCATTTGTGCCATATATTAGATTCCAGACATGTGATATCATATGGTATTTGTCTTTCTCTTTCTGACTTACTTCACTTAGTATGAGAATCTCTAGTTCCATACATGTTGCTGCAAATGGTGTTATTTTGTTGCTTTTATGGCTAAGTATTATTCCATTGTGTATATGTACTACATCTTCTGAATCCATTCATCTGTTGATGGACATTTAGGTTGTTTCCATGTCTTGACTATTGTGGATAGTGCTGCAACGAACATGCATGTGCATGTGTCTTTTTGAATGAAAATTTTGTCTGGATATATGCCCAGGAGTGGGATTGCTGGGTCATATGGTAGTTCTAGATTTAGCTTTCTGAGGTACTTCCATACTGTTTTCCATAGTGGTTGTACCAATTTACATTCCCACCAACAGTGTAGGAGGGTTCCCTTTTCTCCATGCCCTCACCAGCATTTGTTGTTTGTGGACTTAATAACGATGGTCATTCTGGCTGGTGTGAGGTGGTACCTCATAGCAGTTTTGACTTGCATTTCTGTAATAATCAGTGATTCTGAGCATTTTTTCATGTGCTTGTTGATCATCTGTACATCTTCTTTGGAGAAATGTCTATTCAGATCTTTTGCCTACTTTTCCATTGGGTTGTTGGCTTTTTTGCTGTTGCATTGTGTAAGCTGTTTGTATATATTAGAGATTAAACTCTTGTCATCTGCATTGTTTGAAATTATTTTCTCCCATTCTGTAGATTGTCTTTTTTTGTTATGATTTCCTTTGCTGTGCAAAAGCTTGTCAGTTTGATTAGATCCCATTGGTTTATTTTTAAATTAAATTAAATTAATGTATAAATTAAATTAATTTGTAAATAAAGTAATTATTAATTTATGAATGATTTTTAAATCAAATAAATTCATTTTAAATTAAATAAATTAAGTAAATTTTAAGTAAACAGCTTTTATTTCTGTTGCCTTGGGAGACTGACCTGAGAAAACTTTTCTAAGGTTGATGTCAGAGAATGTTTTGCCAATGTTTTCTTCCAGGAGTTTAATGGTGCTTTGTCTTATGTTTAAGTCTTTAAGCCATTCTGAGTTTCTTTTTGTGCATGATGTGAGGGTGTGTTCCAGTTTCACTGATTTACATGCAGCTGTCCAGTTTTGCCAGCACCACTTGCTGTCTTTTTCCTATTTTATATTCTTGCCTCTTTTGTTCTTCAATTAAGTTGTTAATTGACTGTAGGTGTCTGGGTTTATTTCTGGGCTCTCTATTCTGTTCTATTGATTGGTATGTTTGTTTTGGTACCAGTACCACACTGTCTTGATTACTGTGGCTTTGTAGTATTTCCGGAAGTCTGGGAGAGTTATGCCTCCTGCTTGGTTTTTGTTCCTCAGGATTGCTTTGGCAATTCTGGGTCTTTTGTGGTTCCACATAAATTTTTGGATTGTTTTTTCTAGTTCTGTGAAAAATGTTGTGGGTAATTTGATAATGATTGCATTGAATCTGTAGATTACTTTGGATAATATGGCCATTTTTACAGTATTAATTTTTCCAACCCAGGAACATGGACTATCTTTCCATTTCTTTGAATCCTCTTTAATTTCCTTGATTAATGTTATATAGTTCTCAGCATATAAATCTTTCACTTCCTTGGTCAGGTTTCTTCCCAGGTTATTGATTTTTTGGGTACATTTTTAAAAGGTATGGTACTTTTGTATTCCTTTTCTAATATTTCACTGTTAGTGGACTGATTTCTAATGTTAATCATATATCCTGCTACTTTACTGAATTTGTTGATCATTTTGAGTAGTTTTTGGATTGAATTGTAGGGTTTTCTATATACAGTATTATGTCATCTGCATACAGTAACAATTTTACCTCTTCTCTTCCAAGCTGGATACCTTTTATTTCTTTTGTTTGTCTGACTGCTGTGGCTAGGACTATCAATACTATGTTGGATAACAGTGGTGAGAGTAGGCATCCTTGTCTTGTTCCAGATCTTAGTGGGAAGGCTTTCAGCTTTTCTCCATTGAGTATTATATATTTACTGTGGTTTGTTGTAAATGGCTTTTATTGTGTTGAGGTATGTTCCCTCTATACCCACTTTGGTAAGAGTTTTGATCATGAATGGATGTCGGACTTTGTCAAATGCTTTTTCTGCATCTATTGAGATGATCATGTGGTTTTTGAGTTCTCTTTTGTTGATGTGGTGTGTGATGTTGATTGATTTGCATATGTTGAAGTATCCTTGTGAACCTGGGGTGAATCCCACTTGGCCATGTTGTATGATCTTTTTTACATGTTGTTGGATTTGGTTGGATAAAATTTTGTTGAGAACTTTTGTGTCTATATTCATCAAAGATATTGGCCTATAGTTTTATTTTTTTGGTGTTATCTTTTGGTATTAGGGTGATGGTGGCATCATAGAATGTTTTTGGAAGTGTTCCTTCTTCTTCAACCTTTTGGTAAAGTTTAAGGAGGATGGGTGTAAGTTCCTCTTTGTATGTTTGGTAGAATTTGCCAGTGAAGCCATCTGGTCCTGGACTTTTATTTGTAGGGGGTGTTTTTTTTTTTATTACATATTCCATTTCATTTCTAGTGATCAGTCTGTTCAGTTGATATACTTCTTTGATTCAGTTTTGGTAGGCTGTAAGTCTCTAGAAAGTTGTCCATTTCTTCTAGGTTGTCATTTGTTGGCATACAATTGTTCATAGTATTCTCTTATGGTTTTTTGTATTTCTGCAGTATCCATTGTGACTTCTCCTTTTTCATTTCTTATTTTGTTTATTTGGGTTTTTTTTTCTCTCCTTTTCTTCGTGAGTCTGGCCAGAGATTTGTCAATTTAGTTTACCTTTTCAAAGAACCAGCTCTTGGTTTTATTGATTTTTTTTCTACTGTTTTTTAAATCTCTATTCTATTGATTTCCTCTCTGATCTTTATGATTTCCTTCCTTCTGCTGACTTTAGGTTTTGTTTGTTCTTCTTTTTCTAGTTCATTTAGGTGGTGGGTTAAACTGTTGATTTGAGATTTTTTCTTCTTTTTTGAGGAACGCGTGTATCACTATGAATTTCCCTCTAAGCACTGCTTTTACAGCATCCCATAGATTTTGAGTGGTTGTATCTTCATTATCATTTGTCTCAAGGAATTATTTAATTTCCTTCTTGATTTCCTCATTGACCCATTGGTTTTTTAGTAGCATGTTGTTGAGTGTCCCTGTAGTCATTTATTTTCTTATTTATCTTCCTGTGATTGATTTCTAGTTTCATGTGGTCAGAGAAGATACTTGATATAATTTCTATACTCTTAAATTTCTTGAGGTTGTCTTTGTGATCCAGTATGTGATCTATCTTTGAGAATGTTCCATGTGCACCTGAGAAGAATGTATGTTCTGATTTTTTTGGATGTAATATCCTGAAAATATCCATTAAGTCTAACTTTTCTATTGTGTCATTTAGGATCTCTGTTGCCTTATTGCTTTTCTGTCTAAAGGATGTGTCCACTGATGTGAGTGGGGTTTTAAAGTCTCCTACTATGATTGTATTCCCATCAATTTCTGCTTTTATGTCTGTTAGTATTTGTTTTATGTATCTGGGTGCTTCTATATAAGGGTAATTGTAATACCCTCTTCTTGAATGGATCCTTTTACCATTAAAGTGTCCTTCTTTGTCTTTCTTTGTGGACTTCGTTTTAAAGTTTATTTTGTCTGATGTGAGAATTGCAACTCCTCCTTTCCTGTCTTGTCCATTGGCATGAGGTATCTTTGCCCATCCCCTTGCTTTCAATCTACATTTATCCTTTGACCTAAGGTGAGTCTCACATAGACAGCAGATTGTAGGTTTTTGCTTTATTATCCAGTCTGCCACACTGTATCTTTTGATTGGAGCATTGAATCCATTGATGTTTAAGGTGATTATTGATAGATATGTATTTATTGCTATTTTAAACCTTGTTTTTCAGTTGGTTTTATGTTTCTATTTTCTTTCTTTTTTTGGTTGGATGATTTCCATTTATTTTATGCTTGTTTCCTTTTCTTTTTAGTTTTTGTGAATGTAATGTTTGGTTTTGATTTGTGATTGCCCTGTTTTTTAAGTATGTTAACCTCTTCCTATATCTGCTTGCTTTATCATGATGGTCGTATAGGCTCAAACACATTATTTTTTAAAAAAAGAGTATAGATTTTCCTACTTTCCTTCCCCAGATTCTATGATTTTGAAGTCCTTTTTTAACACTTTCATTTTAGTCCTATTGCTGTTCCTTGTGTTTATCATTGCTTTTACAGTATTTTTTTCTTCTTCAACTTTTAGACCTGTATGATGGCATATTTAAGTGATTGATTTCCAATTTTGGTTTCCTCCATCCTATTTCTTCTTACTTCTTCTTCCTTTTTTAAAAAAATTTTTTTTATTTAGAGAGGCCCTTCCAGTATTTATTTTAGAATAGGTTTAGTATTGCTGTACTTCTTTAGCTTTCATTTGTTGGAAAATTCTTTATTTCCCCTTCTATTTTACATGGTATTCTTGCTGGATAGAGTGTTCTAGGCTGCAAATTTTTTTTCTTTCAGAACTTTGAATATATCTTGCCACTCTCTTCTAGCCTGTAGTGTTTCTGTAGAGAAATCAGCTGATAGCCTTATGTGGGTGCCCTTATGATTAACTCTTTGTTTTTTTCCTGCTGCCTTGAGAATCCTCTCTGTATCTTTAACTTTTGTCATTTATATTGTAATATGTCTTGTTATCAACCTATTTAGGCTCAACTTGTTTGGGCCCTCTCTGCTTCCTGTATCTTGATATCTGTTTCCTTTAGATGTGGAAAGTTTTCAGACATAATTTCTTCAAATATATTTTCAATCCCCTTTTCTTTTTCTTCTCCTTCTGGAATTCCTATTATGCATAGATTGGCCCACTTTATGTTATCCCATATATCTCCTATTGCTTTCGTGTTTTTTTCATTTGGTTTTCTGTCTGCTGTCCTGATTGGGTGTTTTCCATTATTCTATCTTCCAAGTCACTAATTCATTCCTCTGCATTCTTTGTTCTGCTCTTTAGTGCCTTTATCTCATTTTGCACCTCTTCAAATGAATTTTTAAATTTTTCTATGATCCTCCTTATATTTTCTAGTTCCTTTCTAAAGTAATCTGCATTACTGTCCATATCCTCTCTTAATTCCTTGATATTCAGCCTTAATTCCTTCAGTATTTTCACTATCTCCCTTTTGAACTCAGTGTCTGTCAGACTGCAGAGGTCTGTTTCATTGTTTGCTGCTTAAGGTGGATTCATTCTTTAACTGGGAATTGTTCCTGAGCTTCTTCATCTTGCTTTTTTTTTTTTTTTCTGTGAGTTTAGGGAAGCCAAGCTGTAGTCTTGGAAGGCTACTTCTATGCAAGAGCACCCCTCTGTATTTTATGGGGGGTTTCTATTTATTTTTGGCGTGGGAGTTTGGATATTTACTGTCTCTTTCTTCAGCGTGGGTAGGCTGTTATCCCCAGGATGCTGAATGTGTTTCCAAGGAGAAGGAGGTAATGGGTAGGGCTAGTAGTCAGTGCCTGGTTGCATGGCTCTTAACAGCAGCAAGGACCTGCAGGGAGGTGGCGCAGGCTAATCCTAGTTGTGGGGCCCTGGGAACTGGTAATGAGCCTTAGGCAGATTTATAAGGTGCCCAGGGCATTTGGCAGTGGTAGCAGCAGGGTGTGTGCATTCCCAGGAAGTGAGAGCAACAACAGGTAGTGTTTGATCACAGTGCCCTCCTCTGAGTTGATTGGAGCTGCAAGTGGTGCCTGTTCAGTTACCCTTAGTGGTAGCAGGCCACATCCACATCTGAAGTCAGTGATAACTGCAGTGGTTTGCCCCCATCACCTGTAGACCATGCAAGAAGCACCCTATCCCACTTAGCCCACACAAGAGGTACTGTACAGGCTCTTCCTAGTTGCTGGGTCCTGGGAAGTGACAGTGATCAAGGATGTGGGCACTGCCTGGAACATTTTGCAGTGGCAACAACAGGGCGGGTGTGCTCCCAGGAGAGTGACAGCAACAACAGGTGGTGTTCAGTTGCAGTGCCTCTGCACTGTGGTCCCCTCTGAGGTGATTGGGGCCACAAGTGGTGCCTATTCATGGACCCCTAGTGCTGGCAGGCCATGCCCACCTGTGGAGTCAGAGAAAACTGCAGCGTTTTGTCCCTGCCACCTGTAGACCATGCAGGAAGCACCCCGTCCTGCTTAGCCCACTCAGGAAGTGCTGCAAAGGCTGCTCCTACTTGTGGGGCCCTGGGAAATGACAGTGAGTAAGCATGTGGGCACTTCCCAGAGTATTCACCAGTGGCAGCAGCAGGGCTTGGTGTGCTCCCAGGGTTGTGAGAGCAGCAAGAGGTGATGTAGAGTCACAGTGCCCCTCTCTGTGATGCTCTTGAGGTGACTGGGGCTGCAAGTGCTGCATTTATGATACTTTGAAGTCAGACATACAAGAGGAAAAAGGAATATAGATTAAGGGAGAAGAATGAAACTATGAGGTTGTAAATGAAGAAAAGGCTACTGGTGTATTTTTAAATGGCATTTCAGTAAACATTTTGTTGTAACACCGAAAGTGTAATAACAAATCTATGCGTATTTAGACAAGTGTCTCTCTATTAGCAATGATAAAGGCTATAGTTTATTTGTCTCTGAATTTTTTTTGAGAAGTAAATACTGAACCAATATTTTTGGTGGTAGATATTCACTTTACCAAATATATAGATACACAAAATAGTTTGTGTTGTTTTCTCTCTCTGATTTCTATGTTTTGAGTATAGCAAAGAATGTTCAAAGTCTGCATAAATAAAAGAAAAGCAGAAATGGGTGCTTAAGAGCTGGTTCTAGGAAAGAAAAAAATTGAAAACTCATGCTTTATAGAACTGTTTATACTTTCAAGTCCATATTTCTGGATTTGTTTTGTAATATTACAAAGTTCCAGTGGAGCCTGATGTAAGTTTCTGCATGTATATTTTAGGAGATGGAAAAAGTAATAACGATAAGTGCCAAAGTCCAATAAGTGAGTCAGTTATATTTAGGAAAAGATTGAATGAAATAGAAATGAGGGAAAGTATTCTCCTAATCTGAATCACCTTTGTTTTGTTGTATCCAAAATGCTTCATGTTCAAAACAGGAGAGATTATCTGTGAGCTTGAATAATTCTTTGATTTTTATCCTTCATACAGATCTGATCTTGAAAGATATTAGATATTGCTCTCTGGTGAAATGAATATCAAATCTTTCAGTTACAATATCTCCCACAAAAGCTATTCTTCTCCTTTATTCTGTTGCTGTATTTGTTGTTCTTCCGTTCTCTTTAGAGTGGATATTCAGAAGCTCTCTTTGCAGTTCATAATAATAATATAGTAATTTATAATTTCCATCAGGTGCAATCTGGTTATAATTCAGGATCTTAGGACACCTTACTGACTCTTATTTCTTTATAAACCAGATAAAGCTGATCTCAGCCTAAAATTCAAGTGAATCTTAGAAAATTTGTTTCTATAAAGAGGCAGGTGAAGAGAGTAATAGTGTTCTTGCTACTGACACCTAACGTTAATACCTAGAACTTTCAATAGCCTCCTTGGACCATGAGGGGGGGTTTAGGAGAGCAATAGCCACCTTCCTCCAGCATCCTCCTTACTCTATCATGTCTTTAGAAAGGAAGATAATGTTACTTTAGATGTTGTCCACCATTGTTTATATTCCTTCACTGATTACTTAATTTAATTTTTTTTTTTTTTTTTAGGACTGCACCTGTGGCATATGGAAGTTTCCAGGCAAGGGGTCAAATATTAACTGTTGGCCTGTGCCACAGCCACAGCAACACTGGATCTGAACCCGATCTGGGACCTACACCACAGCCACAGCAACACTGGGTCCTTAACCCACTGAGCGAGGCTAGTGATCAAACCTGCATCCTCATTGATATTAGTGAGCTTTTTTTTTAATAACAATGAATTTTATTTCAATTACAGGTGTACGAAGATCATCACAAGTGAATGTGATAGATTTTGTGTCCCAAACCCACAGTGCATCCCCCCAACCCCCAGATTGTCCCACTTGAAAAACCAAGGTTTTCCAGAATCTGTGAGTCATTATCTGTTCTTCAAAGAAGTTCATTGTGTCTCTTTAGCTTCCACATGTAAGCGGTAGTATTGAGTGTTGCTGTCTAATTGTCTGACTGGTTTCACTTCACATGATAATTTCTAGGTCCATCCATGTTGCTGCAAATGCTGTTATTTCATTCCTTTTAATGGCTGAGTAATACTCCATTGTGTGTATGTACCATATTTTCCCTATCCACTCCTCTGTCGATGGGCATTTACGTTGTTTTCATGACCTTGCTTCTTCCCTCTCTAGCTGCTTTAGATGTAAAGTTAGGTTGTTTATTTGAGCTTTTTCTTGTTTCCCGAGGTAGGCTTGTATTGATATAAACTTTCCCCTTAGAACTGCTTTTGCTGCATCCCAGAGGTTTTGGAGTGTCGTATCTTTGTTGTCATTTGCTTCTAGGTATTTTTTAATTTCCACTTTGATTTCTTCAGTGATCCATTGGTTGTTTAGTAGCGTGTTGTTTAGTCTCCACGTGTTTGTATTTTTTGCCATTTTGTTCTTGTTGTTGATTTCCA
>PVHT021183608.1:13952684-14004305 GCA_004024745.2 Catagonus wagneri | reverse complement strand
GCTTATCTGTAAATGTTTTGATCTCTCCTTCAAATCTGAATGAGAGCCTTGCAGGATAAAGCAATCTTGGTTGGAAGTTTTTCCCTTTCATCACATTAAGTATATCATGCCACTCCCTTCTGGCCTGCAGGTTTCAGCTGAAAAATCTGCTGATAACCTTATTGGGGTTCCCTTGTATGTCATTTGTTTCTTTTCCCTAGCTGCTTTCAGTATTTTCTCTTTGTCTTTAATTTTGGTCATTTTGATTAATATGTGTCTCGGGGTGTTCCTCCTTGGGTTTATTTTATATGATACTAGTTGCGCTTCCTGGATTTGAATGAGTGGTTCCTTTCCCATATTAGGGAAGTTTTCAGCTATTATCTCTTCAAATATTTTTTCTGTCCCCTTCTCTCTCTCTTCTCCCTCTGGCACCCCTATAATACGGATGTTGGTGCGTTTAACATTATCCCAGAGTTCTCTGAGACTCTGCTCATTTCCTTTCAATCTTTTATCTCTTTTCTGGTCTGCATTAGTGATTTCCACTAATCTGTCCTCCATCTAGCTGATTTGTTCTTCTGCCTCCTGTATTCTACTGTTGGTTGCTTCTAATGAATTTTTTATTTCATTTATTGTATTTTGCATCTCTTCTTGTTTAATTTTTATAGCTTGTATTACTTTGCTCAGTGTTTCCCGTAAATGATCAATCTTTGCCTCCAGTTTATTTCCAATGCCTTGCATCATCTTCAGCATCAACAGTCTAAAGTCTCTTTCTGGGAGGCTGATAATCTCCTTATCACTGAGCTGTTTTTCTGGGCTTTTCTCTTTCTCCATTATCTGAGTTATAGTTTTCTGTCTTTTCATTTTTATAGGTTTTTGGTGTGGTGATCTTTTTGTCAACAATAGAGTTGTAGCCTCTTTTAGTTCTGGCGTTTGCCTCTCCTGTGGCTAAAGTTGGTATGGAGGGGGCTTGGTGTAGGCTTCCTGATGGGAAGGAGTGATGCCTGCCCATTGGTAGGTGAGGTTGATTCTTATCCCTCTGGTGGGTGGGGCTTTGTCTCTGGATGAGATTAGAGGCTGGCTGTGTGCCTGAGGGGTCTTTAGGCAGCCTCTTTCCTGATGGATGGGGCTGACATCCCACCTGGATTAATGTTTGGCCTGGGGCTTCTCAGTGCTGATGGGAGGGACCAGATTTTCCCAGAAATGTCCATCTCCAGAGAAATGCAGGCTGCTGAATATTCCTGAGAGCTTTGCCTCCAATGTCCTTCTGCCACCACAAGCCACAGTCACCCCTGTTTTCCCAGGAGATCCTCCAGGAATTGCAGTCAGGTTCCACCCAGATTCCTGTGGAGACTGCTTTACCCTGGGACCCAGTGCAAGTGAAAGTCTGTGTGTGCCTTTCATGAATGGGGTTTCCCCCAGTCCTGTGGAGCTCCTGCACACAAGCCCTGCTGGCCTTCAATGCCAGATCCTCCGGGGGCTGTTTCTCCCTGTGACAGATCCCCAGGCATAGGGTTTTGACGTGGGGCTCAGAACTCTCAGTCCTGTAGCTGAGTCTCTGTGATGCAGTTACTTTGCAGTCTGTGGGGCTTCCCACCCAGGAGGTATGGGGTTGCTTCTATCTTGTAATCGCCCCTCCTACCTCTTAATGTGGTCTCCTTTTTGTCTTCTGGAGTAGAATATCTTTTTTGGAAGTTTACAGTCCATTTGGTTGAAGGCTGCTTGGCATTTGGTTGTAGTTTTATTGTTTTTTGGGAGAGAAGTTGAGCTCCAGTCCGTCTATTCTGCCATCTTAATCCAGTCTTCATTAGTGAGCTTCTTAACCCACTGAGCCACAACAGGAACTCCAACACTGATTATTTAAAAAAAAAAAAAAGCATTATATTCTTTGTAGTGTTTCTTAATGGAAGCAACAGTTTAGGTCCATATGTTTCAAAATTGCCTTCATCATATATTAAATATTTTTTGACTTCTAAATTATGAACCATATGTGGTTTAAGCTATTCACTTAAGTTGTTACCACTGATGAAAACTGCATCCATTCATTAAGGTAATGCCAGCCTGTTAACATTGTATAGAGACTACATCTCTTTCAAGTGAGATCTATCTTTCAACTATGAAGAAGATTGAATAAGGAATGCTCATCTTTGAACGTGTGCTAGTTATAGAAGGAAGTAGATAGTGACAGCCTTGTACCACATTAACATATGCTTCTTATGTATCCTGAAATCATTCTCTACTTTTTTCCTTTTGTTTTTAAACTTTAAAATTTATTTTATTTTATTTATTTTTTTATGGGCACACTCACGGCATATGGAAGTCCTCAGGCCAGGGATTGAATCCTAGCTGCAGTTGTGATCTACGCTGCTGCTATGGCAGTGGTGACTCCTTTAACCCATTGTGCCAGGCTGGGGTCCAAACCCAAACCTCCATAGTGACCCAAGCCACTGCAGTTGGATTCTTAACCCACTGCAACCACAGCGGGAGCTCCTACTTTTTCCTTTTACTGATTCTCTTACTAAGCACTGGAATGAAAACTCCTTATGGGCAAAGGTTGTGCATTTTACTTCTTCTACTGCATACTTTAAAAAAAGTTAAAAATCACACTACTAATTATTAATGAGGCACTTATTAAATGCTTCTTATATATATGGTGTTAGCAATGCGTCATTAATGTAAAAATAAGAGTGATGGGGCAGAGCTTAGGTTTCCAGGCTCAACATGGCCAGTTGCAGGTAATGTGACCTTGGGCAGTATTTAACCTCCTCCTCTTTGATTTTCTCATTTATAAAAAGATATGAAAATACCTGCCCTGCTTAACAAAGGATTGCGTGAAGAGTCAAATTTCTTGACATTAAAATGGCTTTTAAATTGTAAAATATTATAAAATATTAAGGAATAAAATCATGGGCAGATGCTTTTTCATAATTTCATAATACCCCCTGGAACAATTAAGTTAAACCACTCCTTTCCAAATGAGCTAGAGCTAAACTGAATATAAGTGATAAAAGCGAATACAAACCAAACAATGTATGACTTAAACTTTGTCAAACTTCTTTATTTTTTTAATTTAATTTTTGGGATAATTAGAGATCTTGTAGCAGGATGCTTCCTTCATCCTCTGATTTGATGAAGTGTGTATCATAAAACTTTTCATCATGTAAGTAATGAGAACTCTTATCTTGGGTTATGATGGGGTTAAAAATAATGAAACCCTCTTCAATGGGGAAGAACTGAAATAGAAATAAATAAATATATATATTTTTGACAGCTTGGAATAGAATTCTTCCTAGTGTAAATATAGCCTCTACTGCTAAAGGGAGTTGAGAGATTAAAAGATTAACTTTAATGTTTATGAACTAGTCTGAGTTTCTCGAGGAAAAGACACTTTTGTTTAGCAAGTTTACAGTGATAATACATAACTTTTTATGGAGTAATTTGTCTAGCAATTTGAACTTTTATATAGCTTTCTAAAAAAGCAAGACAAATCATGGTGACATTTTTAAAAATGCCTATTTCCATTCCTAATCTAGTAAAATCTCTAACACTTCAAGATAAGAGAGACATTTACATATGGCTTAAAATTAGTATAATGCTATTAATAGAATATAAAAGCAGAACTTTACACTTCACTAAGGAAGAGCCTACAAAAATGCTGCCTCCTAAAAATAACCTTATATTTTGCTACCCAAACGTAAAGAACTATGCCTTCTGTGGAAATAAGATGGTTTGTATAAAAAAAAGAAAACCCATACAAAGAAATATAAAACTTACATGGCAGACAGCGAGATTATTATAGGACGTGGGAATACTTTTATTGCTCTTACTATCTGTAACACTGAAATGAGCTCATTTTGATCATGTTCTTAATTTAGTATCTGCAATAATGGAAAATGCTAGAGTCTTTTCCTCAACAAAAACTCTAGCTATTAAGAAACATCTAAAAATAAAGTTTCCACTTCAAGTATTGAAAAAGGAACTATATTATTCTTTGGATTTGGGGATGAAGTATTCTTATTAGTTGAAGTTTTTGGTTAGCTAAACTTGCAACTTTGGGCAAGGAAAATTACTTCTGCATTTTTGATAGAAGAAAAGGAGGAGAGAAGGAAGAGACGGAGATTGAGAAAAAGACCTAACACTTAGCTGAGTACCCTGAAGTTCAGTTTCCAGAGGCTTCTGTTTGATACTCAGGCCGATTCTCCAGTGGATCCAAGTTCCTTGTCATATGACAAAGATAAATGCTTTTCAGTTTGTTTTTATCTGTTGCTTCAGTAGGTCTTGATGTCTTTCATTCTCTGTTTTTAAAAATATAGGTTATATGGAAAAAATGTGGATGAGGTCTGTGAAAAAAATTGTGATGCCACATGGAACCCAGAAACCTAGTTATAAATGAATTCATTTGAATGTGTTGTAAAGTTTTAACTTTTAAGCTTTATTTTTATGTATAGCAGGATCCAGCCATTAAACAAAGTGGTATCCAATACACACTAAGTTCCTCCTACAGAGATATACCAAGTTAGTAAAAATTTGAACCCTGAATGAGATTGACCAGCCATTAGGTCATGGAAACTGAAAATATCTCAAAGTCTAAAATAAATCCCTAAAACAAAACCAAGTCAGGCAGGCTGTTGTTTTATCTCCCAGTACAAAGCATTCAGAATCTATGGACAACTAAAATAATTATTTAAAAAAACTTTGAATCTTAATGAAGGTAAAAGAACTGTGTATGAACCAGTAATGAAACAGTAGGGAAGGATTAGAGGTATTTTAGAATAATCTCTTGAGATCTCATTAGTGTTTAAAGAGTCTGAAATTCCTCTTAGTCTGCAGAAATTATGAAACAGTTTGAAATAGCTTGACCAAGTCTAAAATATGTATTGTCAAAGCTTTAGTAGGATTGTTTTCACTTTTATAGAAATATATTAAAAATGTTATATGTATTTACCTGGACCCAAAGGAGTACTTGCTGTCTAATTGATCTTATTTGCAGAAAGGGTGACTTGGCGAAAGAGCTTTACATTTCATGATTTCAGAATAATCTCACGTATCACTAATGTTTTCTAGATAATATGTATCATTACTGGTTAGTGCCCAAAGGGACTGCCATAGCATATGCAAGTGTTTTGAGAAATATTGCTAAGAATTCATCCGTAGAATGGAAGTGGGGGCCACTCAGTACCAGGAGTTATAACAGGTTGCAAAGATAGTCTTCATCTGGCGTATGAACATCAACTGAAGTCATTTTTGCATTGGGAGGGGTTGATATTTTGGAGTTCAGTAGATACACATCTGTAAACAGCACGCACACACTCTTTGTTTTGTTAGTGTTTTCCTAGTATTTTTCCTTCTTTTAAATTCTTGCACAATGGAGTTCCCACTGTGGCTCAGTGGTTAACGAATCCGACTAAGAACCTTGAGGTTGCGGGTTTGATCCCTGGCCTTGCTCAGTGGGTTAAGGATCCGGTGTTGCAGTGAGCTGTGGTGTAGGTTGCAGACACGGCTCGGATCCCGCGTTGCTGTGGCTGTGGCGTAGGACAACAGCTACAGCTCCTGTTAGACCCCTAGCCTGGGAACCTCCATATGCCGCGTGTGCGGCTTTACATAAAGGGAAAAAGACAAAAAAAAAAAAATTCTTGCACCATGGATTCCTTTGTTGCTTTCTGGAGGGAGGAGAATACTCTTCTCAAATATGGGATTTTTGGTGTAAGTCAAGAATATTCCCAGACCTTCTGTCGATCAGAATACAGGAAAACTGGGCTCTCCTAACAATTCTGGAAAGGCTAGTTGAGCTATTAAATAGCAACTCTGGGTCCTTGAAAAATAATGTCTATCTAAAGTGTTGTGTAAGGGGAATGCATGGTTTTTCCCCTTCCGTCCAGTTTTTGTTCTCTTATCATCTAGAGTTGCCGTCAGAATCATGCAACATTAATTTATGATGCTGTATTGAAATAGTGCAGTGGCTTTGTGAAAAACACTCCCTCTTGTTTTACTTTACAGAGTCATAAAGTCAGGAGAAACAGCAGTGAAATTATATTTCTTGAGCATGACTTTTGTTTTTAGGTTTTGTTATAATACATCCATTAAAATTTTTTTAAATTTTATTAATCTCTGTCTCCAGTCTTCTGACTGCATCTATTCTGTCTTGGCTTGGATCCATGTATAGAAAACAAGGAAAGTTTGCTTTGTTTTTTCTTTTTGCAGGTGGAAAAATATTCAATGTGTCATGTAAGTACAATGAAAGATGAAAACCAGTTATGTATTTATTCTGTATGGTCATAAACCTGTTATGAATGATTGATGATTCAAATGTCTTAATATTCTGTACCATCAGGAAAAGAATTTTACAGGCCCCATTTTTTTTTTTTTTTTGCTTTTCAATTTGATGTTGGTTTTCTTCCACTTCTTATTCAATTTCCTTTAGTGCTTTCTTGCCTTTTGTAGGAAATTGCTTTAAATATTTCTATATGGGAATAAAATATCTTTTAAATTACATTCATGTTACAGTTCAAAAAGTAATACATTCTCATAACTTTGGAAAAACTAGAATTATAAGAAGATAATTATGATCGCATTCCTTCTAACTAGTCTTTGTAGTATTTTACCCTCTAGTTTTTTAATTCATATGTAAAATATAATATTCTTTTTATTCGTAGAACATATAAAATTATGTATGAATACTACCTATCAGAGTTGAGTTTATATTACTATATATATATGTATATATATTTAACCCTTTTTTGTTCACTTAACAAAAAGTGAACTTATGACTTAAGGTCATAGTAATGGGGTTAATTAAGATCATCACAGATTCTTTGCTGCTTCCCCTTCTGAGAGAGGCAATTTGTTTTCCCTTCCCTTGAATTGAGGTCTGTCCTTGGGACGTGATTTGACCAATAAAATGCAGCAAAGGACACAATGCATAACTTCTGACGCTAGGCCTTAAGAGAGCTGTAGCTTCTACTCGTGATGCTTGGGACATTTCTTTTAGATTCCAGTTCCCATTCTCTGAGGAAGTCCCAGGAACCCTGTGAAGCACATCATGTGGAGCAGAACCAAGGGCTAGGGTTGTAAGGGAGGCTACTTAGGCACTTCCAGGTGTTCTGGGATCCTGGCTAAGTTAGACCTATAGAAATGTGAAAAGTATAAACTGTTGTTTTAAGGCATTAAGTTTGGGGTGGTTTGTTCTATAGCAACCTAAATGAAATGATCATACATATTTTCTGGTCTTTAAAAACTTTATAAGCATAGTTGTGATGGCTTTATAATACTGCATTACATATACACTCTAGTTTATCATTTCTTATTGCTAGATAAAGGATTCTTATTCTCGAATATAAGTGATTCAGTGAAATAATGGATGAATGCATAAATCTGAGAAAATCATAAGTTGAACCATCTTAAGTCAGAGACCGTCTGTAATGTCAGCTTTTGTAAGACCACTATTGAAGATATCTATGATGTTTTCCCATAAGCACTGAAATTGACACTGCTGTAAACAGAGGGTTTAGACCGTCTTTCACTGTACCTCATCAGCACTGAAAACAGCATTTAAGAAGCAAAACAATAAAAATGAAGCAATAAAATTGTAAATTTTTGGTAGTTTGGTACACAAAAATATTATGTTTTAAATTACAATTTTTCTTGAAGTTAAACTATTCAATAGCCCTTTTCAATTTACTTTATTAAATTGTGTATTATTACCATTTACCATTAAGATTGTAGTATTAGCATTTTTCTCACCGATTTGTAACAGCTTTTTAAGGACGTTAATTTTTTTATATTTCTGGAAAATATTTTGAAAGCTTATTACTTGACTTTTGTTTCATTTTTTGAATGATATAAGTTTAAAATTTTATTTATTCATATTTATTCACTTGCTTTTATATGAATTCCACTGCTTTTAAACTTAAATGTTTCTTCTAGTAAAGCATTTTAATAGTTTAGGAAAATATGATTTATATTCCAGGTGGCTGGGAATTTTAAATTTTCTGCTGTTTCTCTCTTTTCCTTTTTCCTTCTTTTTTGGCTTTGTATTTCTCTCAGGAATATGCGCTATATCATTTGTACTGTGTAGGCTAAGTTGAAGTTTTCTTTATGGCCTAGTCATGATTCATTTTAGCAAACGTTTGATTTATAGAAACATTTTCCATAGCTGAGGTTACAAAGTTCAGCATATATTAATGTAACCTTGTTATGTAGTTCAATTCTTCTATGCTCTTATTTATTTTTTATTAAATTGACTTGTCATAGATTGATAGTGGTGTGTTAAAATATCTCATGATTGTGTGACTGTCATTTCTACTTTCATTTGTACTGTATATATTTTGATGTCATTTTCTTCATTCCAAAAGATTTGTGACTGTGTCTTATTCATTCAACATTTACCAAGAGCTGGAAAAAAAAAGATAAATAAGATATGGCTATTCCTCTCAAAGAACTCACAGAGTTGTGGGTAAACTCACCAGGAGACATGACGACAATACAGTTAGAGAGGGTTGCAAGAGAGTGAAGGGGGTTGGGGAGAAACCTAATCCAGACTGGATGAAGGGAGGCTAGCAGGAAATCATTTAGTCAGAGTGTCCCTCTGTCTTTTTTAAGGCTTTCTTCTTGAATTCTCCTCCATTTCAAAATCGTGCCACTCCTACATTTTATCACCTATTATGTGCCAGGTACTAGGCTAAGACTGGGGATAACAGAGCAAAAGTGATCAGTGCTCTAGAGGCTTGCAGGAGTGCCAAATAAATAAACTGACAAAGCACTAATGGAGCCCAGAGGAGAGGTTCCCAATCTAGATATAGTCTTGAGTTCTGA
This sequence comes from Catagonus wagneri, assembly GCA_004024745.2. NCBI lineage: Eukaryota > Metazoa > Chordata > Mammalia > Artiodactyla > Tayassuidae > Catagonus > Catagonus wagneri. The sequence goes on along the minus strand of PVHT021183608.1, from coordinate 13,995,518 downwards.
AAGATACCTAGGACTTATCTGTTTATAATGAAAGTGAAACAGGCATGGGTGTCTTAAATAGAAAATAACTTGTCTAAAGCCTCGGAGCTGAGAGAGGACACGATCCATTCTAGGACATACAGGTAGTTGTGTAGAGGTGAATCACTGAGGATGCGGGATAATGGGAGTGGGGGTACTTAGAGGGTGAGTAGAAAGATAGATGGGGTGGATCACGATGATCCTATAAGGAGGTTTACCTTCATTCAGAGCCATTTTAAGTTGCCGAGTGATATGACTGGATCTGCTTTTGAGCGATAGGAGATCTGGGCTAGTCTAGGGGCAGAAGGATCAATTAGGGGTTGTTATAGTATTCAATAAGAGAGAATGATGGGGTGGCATTTAAATTAAAAAAATGGATTCTAAAGATATCAATAAAGTAAAATCAATGGGCCTTTAGGATTGATTGAATATGGGAAATGAAGGAGACTGCATCAAGGCTAATACCAACTTCCTCTTTACTCACCCATTCCCTCTCCCCAAATCTGGGAAACTGGAAGGATGACAGGAACCATTCATTGACATGAGAAATGCTGTAGGCAAGACTGATTCTGGAAGTTTTGGGGAGGTTGTCTTTGAAGCACTTGGAGGATATCTAAATGGAATTGTCTGACAGGCAATTATCTAAAGGGTCTGGAACACAGGCTAGAAATCTCGGGAGGCCGCATGGAGCTGCTGGTTAGTAACTCAGAGGTTGGAGTTAAATTCCTAGAGGAGGAGGCCATCACCCAGGTGCAGAAAGAGAAGAGCAAAGGGTTAAGAATTCTAAGCCTTCTGTGTTTTTGTCTTCTATCCTCTTACTTTGTATTATGCTTCCTTCTTGATTTGTTTTTAATATTTTATATGGATATTTAATTTAAGATACTTTGGCTGCAAGGAATAGAAGACCATTCCAGTTATCTCAGGAGGTTATTACTGGAATGAGAAAAAATGGGATTCTTAACTACATAGACAGTCCCCTGGGAAAGGAAGATAACAGCGGAGCCAGAGGAAGATTAGACCTAAGTTCTGGGGCTTTTACAGAACCAAGCAGCAGAATATTTGGGATGGTCTCTTACACACTGCCATTAATGGGCTCAGCTACTATCATGGTTTCTGCATTTCCTTGTGTGTCTTCCTACCTCTCTCCTGTTAACTGGCTTCTTCATTCTATTCTGTATATTCTCTTCTACCCAACAGCGCTGATTGCTACTAGTTTCTGTTGCTGCATCACTCAACTTAATTTTAATTTTTGTTTGCTCAAGGCCTCTTTCAGTGCAGCTTCTCCCTTTTAGTTACTGCTCCTAATTGCCTGAATATTTCCGTAATTTCAGATTGCAGTTCCAGAGATCAAATTTATAACCACTGACTCTTGGAATTCAGTGGTCAAAGGTCACTTATAAAGAGGTTTGAGACAGACTAGATTACTCACTTGTTTGTTTACTTACTGTCTGTTCCCTGGTAGAATATAAGCTTTACAAGGACAAGCATACTTGTTGAATCATAATGAAGAGGGTTGTGATGAGGATTAAGTAATGCATGTAAAGCTGACCACGGGCCTTGCTTAACTAAATGTAAGATTGTGTTCACTTATAGCCAATATGAGTAGCAGGTTTAAACTTCGGCATTGGCTGTTATCAGGTGTAAATTTCTAAAAACTTATGATAAAGTTGATTATATCATTAAAAAAGAATCAGATCAATTCAGATTGTCCTCATTAAAACAGAACATTTATCACTAGGATAACTCACAGGGCACCAGACATTCTCATGCATTCATGATGGTCTATATATACTGACTCTCGGTTTCTAATGACTTACAAAATCTTTTACTGGATCCTCCCCGCTGTGTTCCTGACCCCTTAGGGTACATAGGAGAGGGAACATTAGGGCATGTGGAATTTCAGGGAATTTTACTGAAAATTTTTGGAATGTTACTGATATTATGGAAATAGATTATACCGCAAATTAGGTCTGTTTAAGGAAACTTGCAAAAATTTTAATATGTTTCTCTATTTATGGCTGTTATATCTTATTTCCTCCAAGTTGTCCCCTCTGTCTTTTCTGCAACACTCAGAATCTATAATGAACAGTTATATTTGACATTACCAAAGTCAAAAGACATAGGATGGGAAGACTTTGATGCTTGCTTTACAGAAGTCTTAGATTTATTTTTTCTTTCATCACCATAGAAGCATTATTTCACCAATTTAGGCAGTTAAATTCATGCTATCACCAACTATCTTGAACTTCAATTCAGACTGTTCAGGACCTACTGTACATATTATCTAATTTAATTGCAATAACATATTACTTCTTACGTTATATATCAGAGTTAAAAGTGCTGACATTTTATATATCAAACAGTGTTAAACTAAGTAATAGTCAAGAGGCCCTCAAAATACTATAGAGGAAAAATATAAAATCTAGTAAAGGGCATTATAAAACATTGAACTGGAAAAATAAAAGGAGATAATTAGAGATATTAAAGAAGACACCAATAAATAGAAGAGTATTCCATGTTAATGAATTGGAGGACTTCATATTGTTAAGATGTCAATACTACCCAAAGCGATCTACAGATTCAATGCAATCGTTATCACAATTTTAATGATTTTTTTGTAGAAATAGAAAAATCCATCATAAATTTCATTTGGAGTTTCAAGGGACCCAAAATAGCCAAAACAGTCCTGAAAAAAGAACAAATTTGGAGATCTCACACTTCCTGATTTCAAAATTTACTTCAGATCTGCAGTAATCAATATGATATGGTCCTGGCATTAAAGACTAACATATAGACCAATGAAATAAAATAGAGAGTCCAGAAATAAACCCTTGTGTATATGTTCAAATGATTTTCACAAGGGTGCTAAAACTGTTCAGTGGGGAAAAGACAGTCTTTTCAACAATTGATGTATAATCTAGCAGTTTCATTTTTGAGTATATACTGAAAAGAAATTAGGAATTCTAAGGGATATGTGTATATTCATGTTCATAATGGCATTATTCACAATAGCCAAAATATGGAAGCAACCCAAGAGGCTGTCAGAGATAAATGGATAACCAAATTGTGATGATATGCATATAGTGGAATAGTATTCACATTAAAGAGGAAGGAAATGATGATACATGTTACAGCATGGATAAACCTTGAAGGCATTATGATAAGTGAAATAAGCTAGTCACAGAAGAACAAATACAAATGATTTCACTTACATGAGGCACCTAGAGAGGTTAATTCATATAGACAGAAAGTAGAATGGTGGTTGCTGGTGGCTGGAGGGGTGGGGACTAAGGGTTATTGTTTAGTGGCTATAGATTTTCAGTTTTCCAAGATAAGAGTTCTGGAGATGGATGGTGGTAATGGTTGCACAGCAGTGTGAAAATACTTAATGCCACTGAATTGTACACCTAAAAACTGGCTAAGATGGTAAATTTGGTTTATGTTTTACCACAATTAAAAAAAAGTTATTAAACAAAGCTCAATAGCTTTTATGCTTGAGGAAGAATATTAGACCCATGGTTATGACACAAAGAATCAGAAAGGATGGGAAAATTTTTTTATACCGTTTTGCATAGTTCATACCAAAGAGCCATAGAGCATTAAACTTTTCTATGATTACAATCAGCCCCTTTCAGTAAGTAATAGAGGGTAACGGGATCAACTAAATGGTTGATGGCATGTTCTGCCAAGGGTTCCTCCTCACAGGACCTTTGGTACGATATATCACCTTAGAAAGGTAGCATGTGTGTATCAGGCACTCTGACAGGTGTGCTATGGAGAGTAAGTTTTTTTTTTGGAAGGGGGAGGGTGGGAGTTTAAAACGTATGTTTTAAAACAAAATGTGTTTGATATTGGAGTCCCTGTCATGGCCAAGTGGTTAACGAACCCGACTGACATCCATGAGGACATGGTTCAATATCTGGCCTCGCTCAGTGGGTTAAGGATCTGGCATTGCCCTGAGCTGTGGTGTAGGTAGCAGATGCGGCTCAGATCCCATATTGCCATGGCTGTGGTGTAGGCCGGCAGCTATAGCTCCGATTCAACCCCTAGCCTGGGAACCTCCAAATGCCACAGGAGCAGCCCTAAAAAGACAAAAGACAAAAAAATGTGTTCATTATGGATATATTTAAAATACAGATCAGTGAACATAGTAATATGAAAAGCCACTCTCATTCTTTCACAGTCTACAGAGCACCTTAATTATACATCCTTTTAAGATCCCCCCTCCCTATTTCCTTTTTTTTTTTTAGCCAAAGTGGATCCCCTACACTTTTAAAAGTATTTCAAGCATTCTTTGTCTTTGCACATGCTTTTCCTTGTGTCTAGAATATTCTCTTCCAGTCTCTATTAATATCCTTTAAAATTTCTCAAGTGCCACAGTTGTTATGAAAGCATTTCTGATACCTACAAATGAGTATAATAAATGTCGATTTTTTTGTTACCAATTGACTTTTATCTTACTGTGCTTTTCCTTGTGAATATTTGTGACTTGGTGTATAGGCTCCTAAAGATCATGTTTCATGTACCGTTCATTTTTGTACCCCTTTTAGAGCCTGAGACTTAAAAATTAGAGGAAAGTCAGTGTGTAGGCATGTGTGTATATGTGTGTGTGTCAGGAAGTGCCGGGGAAGAGGATGGTTCATTTAGTTTTCTTTCAGCTAGTCCTTCGACTAATTATTAAAAAATCTATCTTGTGAATTTTGGCTTTGGAATATTATTTTTTTCCTTAGAGAAATCAAAAGCAGAAAATATTGTCACTTAATGTAATTAAACTCTAGTCCAGTCCAGCCAAGCAGTCTGACCTGACTTTTCACTAATTATCTTACAATTTGTAACAACAGAGGGTACTTTTAGGAGTTTGCCTTTGTCCTATTGTGAGTGAATGGGCTCGGATGGACTCATTAAAATAGCACCACTGACAGTAGCAATCTTCCTAATCACACACAGAGAATGCATATGCTCCTTTCTTCTTTGCCTATAATTTTGCTCAGGGAAACACTTTGTGCACGTGTGGACACAGACACACACACACACTCATACATAAACACACACACAGTCATACGCTGCTCTTTCACCTGCTTAATTCAGAAACCTCTTCTTCAGGGAATATTTCTTTCTGAACTGTGATAACATGACATCATTTTTAAGGTCTGAGGAGACCGCTTAAACAGTTTCATAGCTCTCAGTTGGGAAAAGATAGAAAAAAATATAGGTAAAGGAAGAAAAAATTTCTTAAAGTGCACAAAATCAATGCAGGAAACATTAAGGAATTTTTTTTTTAGTTTTGTCTACTTTTTCCTTCCTTTACCTATATTTTTCCTTTTTGCTAAAAATCACTGTTTTCGCCATGCACCATTCTAAGCCATGGGTTCACAGAGGCAAATCAAACAGATTTGCTTTGCTTTCAGACTACTCCAGCAGGGTAGTCTCTTCAGAGTCTTATAGTTTTACCTTAAACTGCCTACTTAATATCTCATGTTGGATAGCATATATATATAAAATTGAAGATCACCTACTAACTCTAATCCCATTTTCCTCATGTATCTCCTATCCTGTTGACTGGGACCATTATCACCCATTCAGCCACCTACTCCGGAAATCTGACAACTACCCTAGATTGCTTCCTCTCGCTCCCCTCCACATCTACTGTTGTCTTAGATTCCATTTTCTTGTTATCTCTTGAATCTGACCATCTCTGTTTTTCTGAAATAAGATCATTTAGGTCTTATGTACTTCTACTGAGGTTATTACAATAATCTTTCTAATGTCATTTTTCTCTAATGCATCCCCCTTTCCCATCATCTGAATCAGCCTGCACGCCACTAAAATACAAGCCTAAAGATCACACTCTTCTTTTGAAATGGTCCAAAAACATTCTATCATTTTAAAGATAAATTGTCTATTCAGTTTAGCATGTTAACATTTTTATTATCTTGCTCCTAGTTCCTGCTCTTGCCTCATCTTTTCGTGTATAAGATGTGGTGTCAGTATTAAGTTCACACTTTGGTATTCTCTTGTGATTTCTCACATGTGTTTCTCTCTGCTTGAAATGTTTTGCCACCTTGTGTTTTTCTAGTTAACATCTACTCTACCATCCAATCCCAGCTCAGTTATTACCTCCCTTCAAAGGAGTCCTGGGGATCCTAATTTGACCTGCATACCCTTTGCTACCATAGCATGTACTGAAATAAGTCGCTTACCTTCTCCTATCCCAGTGCATTTTGAGATTCTTGAAGTCATGGGCTCTTCCTTATTCCAGCTACTTACTGGATGGATCATTAAGGTTTAGTCATCAAATGGCTTTGTACTTGATACTTAATTTGTACTTGATGATTAAAATAGAATTTAAAATTTTTATGATTAAAAATAATTTTATGAAAGTATAGGCCTTTTAATGTTAAGGTTAAAATGTGGTGCTTTGCTATAAATAATTTATAGTTATTTCTAAAGTGGTTGCCCAATCCATTTTTTAGACATTGCCCTTTGTTGACTGATAATATCTTCTGACCCTCTCTTGACACAAATGCTGGCCATCCTGGAAACGGGAACTGATGCTATAAAAACACAGGATAGATGACCACACTAATAAATCATCTTATTTGCCTCTTATGCTGTTGTGAGATTTGTACCAAGTGGGGAACTAAAGGGTTGCAAAATAAATCTTAAGCTCCTTAAGCAAAAGATAATACAGTCAAAGTTGTTTTCGCTCATATTTTGACAATAGGAAGTTTCTGTTGTCATTTTGGGTTATAGCCATTACAGATATTTTTAATATTCTTTATTGTAAATTTTTAATCAAGTAATTTACACAAAATTAGAGATAAATCTGAAGAGGCCTATTAGAATCTTAGGATTATCAGTGGGGTTACAAGAAGCTTATTTCTGGGTTATGACTTTTTTTTTTTGGTGAGGGGAGCAAAACAAAATCTCTACTCATAGACATCTTCACTCGAGTTGCAGTGAATGGCATGTAAATTATATGTTTATAAACAACTGGTGAAGAAGCCAAGGAAATGAAAAGGGGAGGCAACTGAATAGCTGTAAGCTAAAAATGAAAAATTCTTGGTATACTAGAGTACCTCAATTTTGACAGATAAATGGACCTACTGAATCTTCATGTAAAATGAATAGGAATCATTTAAAATGCATTTTTATGTCAATAAATAGCTAACACATCATTGGCAAAACTTTACATAGATATCTTTTCCCATTTAAAAATGGAAAGCTTACTGATATTATTTTTAAAAGGTCCTCTTGAGAGAAAGAAGAGCAATACTATAACATTAATAATGTCCAGATTTGGACAAAGAATGAAATACATTTTAAAAAGAATGAATATGGTTTTACTTCGGAAAATGAGAAATTACTGATGTCTTGCTCAACGAGTAGAATCTAAACACCATTAATGTTGCTGTCTCTAAGAGAGCAAGGTATCAGAATTCAGCTGGGTCACAGTCCAAGGTGGATCACATTTGGTTGAGCGTCGATCAATATCTCTATTTCTTTTTCCAGAACTTTGTGGAAGTATAGTTGATTTACAACGCCATCTTAATTTCTGCTCAGTTATACACACATGCATATATTCTTCTACATTATGGTTTATCATAGGATATTGAATATAGTTCTCTATGCTGTACAGTAGAACCTTGTTGTTTATCTGTCCTATGTGTACTAGTTTGCATTGCTAATCCTAAACTCCAGATCCTTTCCCCTCACCACCCTCCTTCTTGGCAACCACAAGTCTTTTCTCTATGTCTATGACTCTGTTTCTGTTTTATAGGTATGTTCATTTGTGTTTTATTTTATTTTATTTATTTTTTATTTTTTTGCCTTTTCTAGGCCTGTACCAGCAGCATATGGAGGTTCCCAGGCTAGGGGTCTAACAGGAGCTGTAGCTGCGGGCCTACGCCACAGCCACAGCAACGCAGGATCCAAGCTGCGTCTGCAACCTACACCACAGCTCACGGCAATGCCAGATCCATAACCCACTGAGTGAGGCCAGAGATGGAACCTGCAACCTCATGGTTCCTAGTTGGATTCGTTTCCACTGTGCCACAACGGGAACTCCGTCACTTCTTTAAACTACAAAATTCCACCTATATTGCTTACAGTTTTGCAACTTAATAAAAAACAATAATTTGATTAGTGTTCAAATCAAAGCTTTTAAATATATACATATACATTTTGTGGGATATATATCACACTAAAACAGACTAGGCAGAAAATACTTAGCGTTATTAATAGCAAATTGTGGTCTGTAAGAGTGAATCCCAAACAAAATTTTTAGGAAAAACACATGTAAATTTCATGTTTTAAGGTAACATATAAAAACCATATTTTGAATTCAGACAGATGAGCATTCATATCCACTGGGATTTTCATTTAGCACTTCTTATAACCTTTGCCCTAGTTTTTGGTTCACCTGATAATTAAATTAAATTGATATATTAAAAATTAAACACTGATATTTCTTTAAAATAATATGCAAGATGTTCTTAGTCATTTACAAAAAGTGTTGTGCACTGTAAAATAAATAATAAATGAAAAGTTAAAGGAAAGGAAAGGAAATACTCATTATTTTACCATTGATAATGTAATATTACATTAGAATGCAGAGCATGGTAGATCTAGGAACCATGAGGTTGCGGGTTCCATCCCTGGCCTTGCTCAGTGGGTTAAGGATCCGGCGTTGCTGTGAGCTGTGGTGTAGGTTGCAGACGCGGCTCAGATCCTGCGTTGCTGTGGCTGTGGGGTAGGCTGGCAGCTACAGCTCCTGTTAGACCCCTAGCCTGGGAACTTCCATATGCCGCGGGTGTGGCCCTAAATAAGGCAAAAAGACAAAAAAAAATGTTGAGGAGTCTTTACATTTAAATCATTTAGAGAAGGCAAACTACTAATATACTCTTTACAAAACTTCTCTCACTTATGACCTTGTCAGACACTATGGATTGACTAGAGCACTCTTTTCATTGGGCCTGTACTGAGCTTCATGTTTTTTTTCTCAGTACTCAAGGCATCATTACCAATCACCTGGATTTAGCACTTGAGATGAAACTTTTTTCCCACCTGAGAGAGACGATGCTATTTTGGAAAAGGGAACCGAAAGGCATAAAAATGAATGGCCCAAATCATGTCACAGCTCTTTGACTACATCCCAGAGTGGCTCCCTATTGGTCTATTGAGTTCTTCATCCCCCAGTTTATATCATAGTCTTTTACTGTGGTTGCTTTTTAAGTGGGTTTACTATTGACTTGCATATATAGCATTCATTCAATAAATGTGTTTGAATGGCAGTCTCAAAACTAAGCATAAAATCATTTTTATTGGAAACTAAATGAAGTATAATCACTAATATAAAAATCATTAGGTAGTATTTCCCTTATACACTTCTGGCTGAGTGTGGATTCTGAGATGCCACTGCTTATGGAAAAAAGGAATACTTTAGTGATGGAGAGAGTTCTTACCATTTACTTTTAGAGAAAATGAAACTGTGTAAATAAATCTAGGAAGGCTTTTCTGTGAAAGCAAGAATGTACAAAATGGACATCCAAGATAAAATTTTAATTCTTTATTCAATGATGTGCCTATGGAAAAAAGTAGGTAATTGCTTCTGTTAAAAAGAAATACAGTAGAAGGAAGAAAACAACCTGGAAAGAAAAACTGTTAAGTTATAATATGGATCAATATTTGTTGAATAGATGAAGACTTGATGAGATGATGCAAAGTAGGTGAGTTATCATGATGGGATGAGTTTAATTAGGGAAATCTATGCTATAGAGTAGAATTGTAGCCCTACGTTTTTCTCAGGGAGGCAATAACTTATTTTTGAGTGCTCCTTGAAGCTTACATTGATGTGTTTTCATCTTTGAGAAGCCAGCACTTCTCTTGCCCAATTGCCTTGGCTAGAACCTGCAGTACAATATTGAATAGAAGTGTTAAGACCAAATACCCTTGTCTTGTTCCTGGTATTAGGGGGAAAGAAACCAATCTCTCACTATTAAGTACGATGTTGCTGTGGGTTTTTCAAAGATGTCTTTTATCAGGCTGAGGAAGTTCCTCTTTATTACTAGCTTTTGTTGAGAGTTTTCATCATGAGAGGGTGTTGGATTTTTTTTCAAATACTTTTTCTGCATCTATTGAGATGATCGTTTGATATTTTTTTATTCTATTGATGTGATATATTCCATTAGTTGATTTTCATGTTAAACCAACCTTGCATCCTCAAGATAAATCCTAGTTTTAGTGTATAATTTTAAGTATGTTGCTGGACTTTGTTCACTAGTATTTTTCTGAGGGTTTTTACATCCATATTCATAATTTCCTTCTCTTGAGATGCTTTGATTTTAGTATCAGGGAAGTGCCTCATGAATGAAATACGTCATAAAATGAGTTGAGAAGTGTTTCTCCTTTGCCATTTTTTGGAATAGTTTGTGAAGAACTGGTATTAATTCTTTATATGTTTGATAGGATCTCCTTCCATTTGCTTCACCACAACCTCCACTGTTCTTGAGAGCTTCCCCAGGCTTGAATTCCTCCATGATGTGTTGAAAATGAAGTCACTTTCTTTTTCATTTTTTTTTCTTTCTTTTCTTTTTTGGGCCACACCCATGGTGCATGGAAGTTCCTAGGCTAGGGGTCGAATCAGAGCTATAGCTGCCGGCCTACATCACAGCCACAGCAACGCGGGATCCGAGCTGCATCTGTGACCTACACCATAGCTCATGGCAATGCTGGACCCCTAAGCCACTGAGCGAGGCCTGGGATCAAACCCACATCCTCATGGATACTAGTTGGATTTGTTTCCACTTCACTACAATGAGAACTCTCTGAAGCCACTTTCTTTGAGAAAAGATTAGAAGGTAGCTCTTTTAAAACGTTTTCCTTCCCACAGGCAAAATCCATGAATTAGGAGTTTTGAGCTGAGTATATAGATCGTGGCAAGCATCTCTCAGAGTGACACCACCAATCTAGGGGCTTTGGAACTAATAAAAAATTTAAATGTGTTTGTGTTTTCCTTTGGCAAAATGTCTATTCAGATTTTTTGTCCATTTTTAAACTGAGTTTTTTTTTTTTTAGTTGTTGAGTTTTAAGAGTTATTTGTATATTTTGGATCGCAGTCCTTGATATGTTTTTTGCAAATACTTTCTCCCAATCTGTGGCTTGTCTTCTCATCCTCTTGAACTATCATCTTTTGCTGTGCCTTTTTGGAGTTCTACTTTAAAAGCCACAAGATAGAGTAAGTTTTCTGCACATTTAGCCTTTCACAGATTGGTATTGTGTGTAAATGTTAAGAGATGCCTGGCAGGTCTCCTCTGAGGAAGAGCTAAAGGAAGAGAGAACAGTGAAAGTGACATATATCTGGCACATATTTTTTTTAGAACTTAGAATTGGGAAAGGAGAAGGAAAAGGTCAACAGAACAAGGCATCAGCCACTGGGGCATTTGATTCAATCCCAATATTTATTGTGTGACTTTACCATATGACCTTAAGCAAGTCACTTTACCATATGACCTTAAGCAAGTCACTTTACCATATGACCTTGAGCAAGTCACTTATTCTTTTTTGAGCCACAGCTTCTTTCTCTATAAAATGGATGGAATATTGCCTGCTTTGCAGGGTTTCTGTGAGGATGAAATGACATAGCATAGCACCTCGTACAGTGTCTTATTTGTAATTTGTGCTTCCCACCTTAGCCACTGCTCACCTTTCCTTCTTCCCTTAGCTTTTCTTTTTCCCTGTGGAAGTATTCAAGTCTACAAAATGAATAGCCATGGAAAAGTTTATGAGTGCTCCGATACCAACTTGAAACATATATAGTGACTCTCATTGACTATATATATTACATACTTGTGTGTCTTTTTTGTTTTTTTTTTGGGCTGCACCTGCAGCATATGGAGGTTCCCTGGCTAGGGGTCTAACCGGAACTGTAGCCGCCAGCCTACGTCACAGCCACAGCAACACCAGATCCGAGCTGCGTCTGCGACCTACACCACAGCTCATGGCAATGCCAGATTGTTAACCCACTGAGCGGGGCCAGGGATCAAACCCGTAAACAATTTCTAGTTGGATTTTTTTCCACCACACCACAATGGGAACTCCATTTTGTGTCTTTATAAAAGAAAAATTCTACTGTATGTAGCTTCTATTAAATAGTATATAGGCCAAAAGACCCATTTGAAAAGAACCACTGAGGATGTAGAACCTAGTCTTAATAAAATTAGATTCTGGATGAAATTATTTTTGGTGAAAACCAAAATAATAGTTCCAAAGGTCATGATAAATGAATTAGGAAAGTAATCAAAATGGCTTAGCAAAGCAATGTTGTCATTCTTCATCTTAATGAATCTCTTAAAGAGTAAATAAAAGGAGAAAGATGAAAGTAATTATTGACTGTGTACCTAGTTATTGGAGCTGCTGGTATCTCCAAGGAATACAGTTCATAAAGCTGAGGCTGTCGGTAAATGTACATATATCACGTAGTTGCTTCAGAGCTGGGGAGCTATATGTCATGCTTACATAGTGAGTGTATATGTACTTATTTTAATGAACATGTTATGTTGACCTCTACCCCTCTTTTACACCCTGCTAAATTTATTGAGCCACTGTCTTGAGAATTAGAAGGGCTAGAAAGACCATGGCCATAGGAGTCGGAGGGTTGAGCCAGCTCCCATTTCTACTTGCTGAACAGAGAAGACATTAAATTTCCTGGCCTGCTTTCAAATAGAAAAAGAGATAGATAGAAGAGAAAAATGAAGTGAAAAGGTTTCTAGAAAGAGGTTCCCCCCCACACACACACTTGAGACATGTGGAAGTTCTTGGGCCAGGGATCGAACTTGAGCTGCAGCTGCAGCCTGCACCACAGCTGTAGTAATGCCAGATCCTTAACCCACTTTGCCACAAGGGAACTTCCTTTAGAAAGTTTCTAAAAAAGAGGATGAAGGATCCACAGTATTATTGTGCTATGAGAAACATAATAAACACTCTTTCTATGTATATTGTATTAGGAGATGTTTTACTGGTACAGTTTTATTTGCATCAACCCAGTAGGACAGTATTAAAGATGGGAAACTCTTGCTCATTTGAATGGTTGATGAAGAATATGCAGATTAGCCTTGTCATTTTGTCATTTTGACTGACAGATATTAAATCATCTTTTTTTTTTGTTTTTTTTTAGGGCTGCACTTGAGGCAGATGGAGGATCCCAGACTAGGGGTCAAATCGGAGCTGTAACCGCTGGCCTATGCCACAGCCATAGCAACACCAGATCTGAGCCACGACTGCAGCCTACACCTCAGTTCACTGGCAATTCCTTTACATTTTAAACTTATAGGTACTTACAGATTTTATTATGAAAATATTATGAAGCCAGTATGGAAATATTAGTCCATATTTTATACAAGAAGTGACTTATATGTATTTATATGAAATAGATTATAGAAAGTAATTGTATAGATGTATGTTTTAAAAAAAGAATATCATAAAAATTGTTTTGTTACCAGATTTACCCTGTGGCAAATTATGTTTGTAGCTGAATCTCTGTGCTCCTCTGGTTCCTTCCTTAGAACAGAATCTTATTAGTGAAATTGATGAGTGAGGAATCAGAGCAACTTTAGGGCAGAAAAGCTTTTTTTTTTCTTTTAAGGGCCTCACCCATGGCATATGGAGGTTCCCAGGCCAGGGATCAAATCAGAGCTAGAGCTGCTGGCCTACACCACAGCTCACAGCAACACCGGATCCTTAACCAACTGAGCAATGCCAGGGATCAGACCCGCAACTTCATGGTTCCTAGTCGGATTCGTTAACCACTGCGCCACGATGAGAACTCCTCGGGCAGAAAAGTTTTGAACAGACCTAAAACTTTTAAAGAACTTGATTTCAGGAACAATCAAGAATTAAGAACAATGGAAATTCTCTTGAAGCAGGGACAGCTCTAAAAATCAGAGAAGGATATCACATGGTCAGAGAAGGGCTTTGTTAATATAACTCAGGGAATTACTCAGTCGGGGTTATTGCTGTAAAGAGAGGTTTTTAAAAAAATTCACTTCAAATTAAGAGAGTGGGTTTAAGACTAAAGAAAGGGTATGCTTCTCCCAGTGATTAGGAAACTAGATGTAGCGTTCATGGTGGACTGGAGGGCTAAAGAAGACAAGGTATGGAAAGTTTCCTAAAATTCATGGGGCAACATTTTGCAGTTGTGGACTATGTTACTATACTATAGTGGTTTTGACTCATGTAGAAGTAATAGGAACAGGCAGGTTTTCTTAATGACCATGACTATAAATTATTCTTTGGAGCAGAGATTTTAAGAAGCAAACATTTCAGACCTTTACCTCACAGTGCAATAGATTTGACCTTTTTCAGAATGGGTCTTGTTGTTGTTGTTGTTGTTGTTGATATTGTAGGAGAGTATCATTTTAGGATTCGTTTAGACATAATGTATCCATCTGATTGAAATTGATTCAATTCTGTTCTCAAAATGTTAAGTTTTAGATGGACTGTTCTTCAAGTATATTTTTTTCTGTCTAGACATAACCTAAATGGCAGACAGCAAGGGGCACTGTAAATATCAGTTGTATCTGCAAAGCCAAAGGCAACCTGGGGCCACATATCTGTCATTTCTATCACACTTACACAGAGGATATGTCAATCTTCCCTTCTCTCAGCCCTGCTCAACATCAAGCCCTGAAGAACTGCAGTTGGAAAAAGTAGCAGCATTCAGTCTTTGTGTCAATACTAACCAAATCTCTAAGGATATTTAGCACCTTACCTTCTCTAGGAAGAGGAGTGGGAATTAGTCTAATGCCTGCAGTTTGAACTCCTTGAGAAGCCATAGCTTGAGCTCCCTCTGCCCCTGCCCACCCCACCCCCGGTATATCCTTGCTGTATACTTGGGCTCAAAACCCCCAAGTATATCTTTGCTGTATAATTGGGCTGGAACTTGAATTCTCTTTGACTGGGGCCCTAGGAAACTTCCCCTGACAGACACTTCTCCTGTTCGAGATTTTTAAGCTGTTGGCTGGTATCTTGCATCATCCTGGGCACATTACTTTTTATCCAGAACTTAACCCGTTACAACCTGCCTCTTAGGTGGTGTTAAGTCTCCTGCTGCTCCGATCTTCATTCACCATATCAGGCTTTTGAATATTGAGATTTGCGTATAATAGGACCAGAGCACTAGGTTGATTTGTGTCTGCTGGGAGGTCATAAAGATGTTTACATTATTTCCTCCTGGCCTTTGCCCCATCCATCCTAATATATTCTCACTCCTATTTGGGGCTTGTAAGATCTTAATATATCTATCAGCAGAGGCTGAACTGAGTTGTACTAATAACTATGAGAACATAATGTAGGCAAAGCACTGTATTAGTTGCCCTATCTTTAATTATGATCATGAAGGATGAGTTTATTTATTGCAAATAATGTAATATTCAGTTTAAATGACTGATTTTACTTCATTACTTTCTACCACCAATTTCCCTGTCAATTTTGGAAACAGTGCAAGCAATTTTTTTCCTTCTACATAATTACCTTTTGGTAGGTTATAGTTCTTTTTAACAGCAGTCTGGAATCATTAAAGATATGGCAATGGAAAAAGCATGAACTGTGTTTAATTTTTGTTTGCTGATAGTGGAAGTGTTTGTCACATTTGTAATCTTTTAATAGATTCTGTCAAGCTTTCAGAAGTTCTGAACAGTTGATATTGCCTCACTGGGAGAAGCTTATATGAAAAAAAATCTATATTTCTTCCCTAAAATGATAGTCATGAGGATATTTTAAAGGGAAGTATACTATCCACCAAGGGTATCTGAATCTATGAAGGATAATTTAGGCCAAGTTTTTTGTGTTTCTACTTTTACATATGTTGTTATTCTATTCTATTTTAGTGGTAAAGTCTTTATGATGATAAGCAGAGAAGGAAAGAGAGAATATGATTTTATCCTGTAATGATACATTTATTGTTGGTAAGCAAATTAAATCCAGGTACTTAAAATAATTAGCATTGAGTGATGCCATTCAGATATAGAGTTTTATAGTTTTATATCTCAAATTGTTAAATTTGT
Source organism: Catagonus wagneri (assembly GCA_004024745.2). Classification (NCBI taxonomy): domain Eukaryota; kingdom Metazoa; phylum Chordata; class Mammalia; order Artiodactyla; family Tayassuidae; genus Catagonus; species Catagonus wagneri. The sequence continues at coordinate 13,979,439 of PVHT021183608.1, read as the reverse complement.
CCAAATACTTTGCAATTCACAATGGAAACTGTTGAGATTTAAGTTAAAAATAATGAGATTCTGACCATTTTCAGTGATCCCTCTACACATTTATGGACCTGGATTATGTTAACACTCTCTATAGTAAGAACAAAGTTTGGTTTATTGGAAAGGGTCCTGTTCTTGAAGTTGAAATACTTGAATTTGAATCTACCTCCCAACTGTGTAAACTTAAATGAGGTAGATTATTTAATTTTTTCTTCATCTGTTAAAGAAGAACAATAATAGCTACCTCATCTGGCTGTTATGGGGGTGGCATTTGAAAGCAACTAGACTAGTGTTAATACATGGTAGGTACTCTGTACACATTGTTTTCTTCAATTTCTAGAAATGTTTAAGCATAAACAGAACAACACAGAATAGGGATGCACTGGATGCCTTCCAGGTGACCTTGAAAGTCATACCTAAGCTTAGTTTCTCGGACCAATGGTTCATAAATGAACCTTTGTCATTACACTATTTTTCATATGTGTTAGCTACCCTATTGTGTTCTTTGTAGGAATACAAGAGGCACAAGAGCCTGTGGGGAATGCCTTGGCCTCTTTTCTGCCCTGCTTTCTTGCCCCCACAGTTCACTGCCACCTTCTCACTATCCCACCGGGAGCTTTTCCCTTGTCTTTGTCTGCAGTGGTGTGTTTTCCAACATCCTGTGTATGCTTTTTCCACATGGTGTGTGACTCACTTCATAAGCCCTGAAGTAATACCAAGCTCAGAAGCTAATGTGAGGGTAAATGAATAAATACATTAAATCACTTAGAACAATTCTAAGCATTAAGTGTTCAAAAAATTTAAGTTATTGTTGTCTGCCCATTCCCGCTGAGCTGGAGCTTGTTCTCCTGGGTCATTCACCTTCTGTTCAGGTCCTTTCTGGACAAGAAGATCCTTTGTTCTCTGTGAGAAATACAAAGAAAGATCACAGCAAGAAAAAGTCTTGCTATTTGGGTTAAAAGCAACATTGGAAATGACCTTTGTTAGGTGAAGGACTACAAAGTTGTCCAAAGGGCAAATAAATTATATACAATAAAATATTGATAAATAAAATATTGCTTACAGTTTGTCAAAGGCTCTATCTGTTTTGTCATAATTTTCATAGTTTTAAATTTTGCGATTAATTTATGTATGTATATAAGGTATCGAGAACTGAGGAAAGCTCCAGAGAAAAGCATCTGTGCACAATCACATCTTCATTCCCCAAACAACTCCATTTATTTCTAACAAGAACATCAGAAAGTTTCTTACTGCGGAAGAGTGACCTTTAAAGAAAAGATCTGACAACCAGATAAACTATGCACCATTTACAAAGGGATTCAGGGGAATTTACTCCATCTCGTTCCTTGGCCTCTAGAGGAAATTATTCATTCTTGAAGGGCAAAACTGAGGAGGAAAGACTCAGCTTGAAAATAGACAATGCTTTTAGCTGTGTTTATGAGAAAGAGTCTAGACCTCTGGATTTTCACCTCCAGAGTGAGGTGGTTAGATTAGATTGTTTTAAAGGGGCTTTCCAGGTCAAACAGGATGACCTCTACTATGCTGAGCTATGCCTTGTCCATGCTGTTTAGGTAGAAATCCTAAGCTCATTATCAAAAAGCAAACACCCTGCTAGATGAGAAACTTCAGTTACTAGTCCTTGGATCCTCAGTATTAAACCAATGCTTGGCCAGTGTTTTAGGCTCTGTCCATTGTACCTGCAGAGAGAATCTGTAGCAGAGTTGTGATGAGGAACATGTAACTACGAATGTACAAGTGCTTAGAGAGCTGCAAAACATTTTTTTTAAATGTGCAATGAAGTTATAAAATGAAGGGACTAAGGATAAAATTAGTGTATATATATCTATCTATATATCTATCTATATATATATCTATATATATATACACACACACACATACATACACATATATGTGTGTATATATCTATGTGTGTGTGTGTGTGTGTGTGTGTGTGTATATATATATATATATTTGATTTTTTAGAACTCTAGAACTGGAAGAAAGTGTGGCATCTAGTGCAATCTAGTCATTTGTAATGAAGGAAGCAGGTTATGGAGGTAAAGTGACTACCTGGTAAGGCTACTGGTATCTGAATGGTAACAGAAAGCAGTGTCATGATTCTAAATTCATGAACCTGTAGCTTTTGATTAGCTAATATAAAAATTAAAAAAAAAAGATAAAGCAACCTAAGGGAAAAGAGATTACCTACACTCCCTGGTGGAGACCATCTCTATATTTGCAAGTTGAGGACTTCAACTAAATAAGTAATAATCATTTTCCGCAAGAATACTACACTCTAAATTGTGTCCCCCTAAAACAGTAGAAATATGAGTCTAAATGTAGGAATAGCTTTAGTTTTCTTATTTAGATGCTGACTTTTGCTTTTTCTTCAGAGACTTCGGGCAGAAGTTGCATTTATTTACCCTTACTGAATTAGTTTTCATATAGGCAGAACATCTTTTGAGTTGAGAGTAATGGACTAGGCCCTTAATTTGTCTCACATATTAATGTATATTTTTAGCTCAGTAACTGCGAAATTGAAACATATTTACTTGTTATAAGTGCAGCTTTTAAGTAAAATGCTTGAGAATTTCTTAGTTTATAGGCCCAGAAGAGATTCTTTATGCTCGGGAAGATGCTGTGAAGGTGCTCTTGTTGTGTGCAGCTATGTCTTTAGAATGACCTGAATTTTCAAAATTTACCACTTACCGACAGGTCATTAGCATTGGCATTCATTATAACAAAGCAGCCCTTGCAGTGTGGATGATATGAGTGGGAACTGGCAATCAGGTGAATTGGCAGATGAGTGCTCCGAGAGGTTGGATAGAAACAGAAAAAGAAAGAAAAGAAGGATTCATGTATCTTTTAAAATAATGGTCTAGTCTTTTTTTTTTTTTTAGGGTCACACTGGTGGCATATGGAAGTTCAGAGGCTAGGGGTCAAATTGAAGCTCCAGCTTCCAGCCTGTGCCACAGCCATAGCAATGCAGGATCTGAGCCACGTCTGTGACCTACACCATAGCTCGCAGCAATGCCAGATCCCTGACCCACTGAATGAGGCCAGGGATTGAACCTGCATCATCAGGGATACTAGTCAGATTTGTTTCCACTGAGCCACAGTGGGAACTCCAATTCTTATAAGAAGGACATGCTCACTTTAGCACAAATAGAAAATAGCAAACCACACAGATAAAAGGAAAAAAATTCCTACAATCCTATTATCCAGGGATAAGAAACCCTACCCAGTTTAGTATGTGGCACTCCCCAGGCTGTTTTCTATATATTTAAATAATATGTATAAACAAACATGAAATCTTCCTATTTTATAATCAGCTTTTTCCACCTAAAATACTATAAAGATAGTTTCAAGTAATTAAATATAGCATGTTCTTTGTTTTTTATTACTCAATGAATTTTATTACATTTATAGTTGTGCAGTTATCATCACAACCAAATTTTATAGCATTTCTATCCCAAATATAGCATGTTTTTAAAACCACATCCTAAATAGAGATTCCTTAGGACTGTTGGAACTAAATGTCACATTATAAAAATTTCATTTGTAAAATGCGTTAAACTTTTTAGCTCCTATCAAGATCCTACCTTCAGCTGTGCCAGACATGTAAGAGATTTTATCATGGTGATATCACTATAATGTGGTATATGAGAGAGATTTTTGAGAATAATAGTTTGGGTTTTTACTTCATAGCACTGATTCTCGGGCATACTTACATTCACAATATAGAAGTAATAGACCTTTCCCAGAAACATTCCCTATATTGTCCTTTCTTCATAAGATGAGGAGAACTAGGTATTTTAGAATTTCTGGACAATTCATTATATAAGGTAGTTTAATAAAATTCTCTGCATTATGATATACGGGGTATATTGATTAGGGCACCTAACTCAGGTAATGTCTCTTTATTGCTTTGAAGAGCCACGAATGAGATGAACCAGCACTATAAACACACCCTAAAGCTTTCATATATTCAAATGCTGTGACTGAGACAAACTGTCACATTTCTATTTAAAGAATTGAGCACCTAAAAGAAAGACGAGAAGCAATATGGCTTTAATTCTAATGCATGACATAGAACTAGTTATAGTTTTCTCCGAACTGGGAAAAATTTACTAGAATTCCTGCTAAATTAGTAATAGAAAATGATAACGTAAAGATTCAAAATAACTTTTAATGTAGTTGGCTCATTCATTCATGTGTTCATTTATTTATTAAAAAATATTTATTCATTACAGCATATGTCAGGTTCAGCTCTATCATTTAGTAACAGCTTGCAAGGAAATTGCCCTACTGTTACTCTATGTTTATAACTCCTGTTAGAGTATTGTGCTTATTATATTACTTGCTAGTATTTTGGTGATTGGGGTTGGGGAGGGAATTGTTCTCATCAAAAGGGTGAAATCTTTCTTGGTGATAGCTACCTGGGGAAGAAGTGGTCTCTCAGTTTGGTTGATATAAGGTCATCTGAGAAGGACAGTCCTTAATCTTAAAGAAAATTGTAAGATTTCTAGGAGGGAGGGAAACCAGTGAGTTGCATTTTGGGATGTAATACACCTATTTTGGCAATAGCTAGAACTATCCACGGTTCTGAAGACCTATGCTAAAGCCTCCATTTCGCATTCCTCAGTTACTTTTACTGACTCAGCACTCACAGCATAAAATGAATCACCACTAATTATCACAAAAGGCCTTCAAAAAAAGAGGCATTTAATTTATTTTAACATGAGGAAACTGAATGTAAGGGAGAGAGAAAATAACTTAGAAAGGTTCATTTGCAAGGGACAGAAATCACTCAAGCTATTTTAAATGAAAAGGAATTTAAGAAATTTAATGTTTGCAAAATTATGGAGAGAGTTGAAGCAGCAGCCCCATAACCTGGGCCTCCTGGAATGATTCCCAGAACATCCACCATAGAAGCTCTCTGGCCAAAGGAACTTCTGTCTCTACTACTTTTGGGCAACTGGGAGTCATGAAGCTTCATGCCAATTCCTGGTTCAAGACCACACTGTTTTAGCTATGATCTGGAATTTAGATATTGGCATGAGAATTAGTGCCTCCAGAGCCAAGCTGAGACTACAACACATATAGTAACAGAACGAAGTAGAGACCTTCTATCTCTAAACATTCAGTAAGCTACTTAGTGAACACTCAGATCTTTGCTAATGCTTTTTGGGAAAGGCAGATCTATATGATCCCTATATTCCTGCATGTCAGCAGAAACAGTAGGAGCTACAGAAGTGGCTTCTGGAGATTTATCTTTTCCAGATCTTCCATAAGTGCTTCATATCAGTAGAACCTAAAGCACATCCTGAACCTTAGTTGCAAGGGAACCTGGAAGAAGTGGTTTTCAAAACAAGAGGTCAAACTGAAAGGAAGGTAGAACAAATGTCTATCAGATGACTATTCCTATCACCAATGGGGAGCTGTTATTTAGACTCAGAATTGCCTAAGTTTAAAGCCTTAGATTTATTCTTTTTCTTCTTTTTTATGTATCTCTCTTTTTTTTTTTTTTTAGGGCCACACCCATGGCATCTGGAAATTTCCAGGCCAGGGGTTGACTCGGAGCCCTAGCACCACAGCCACAGCAACCCGGGATCTGAGCCACGTTTGTGACCTACTGCACCTCAGCTCACGGCAGCATTTTAACCCACTGAGCAAGGCCAGGAATCAACCTGCGTCCTCATTGATACTAGTTGGGTTCATTAGTGCTGAGCCACAATGGGAACGCCACTGGGTTTTTTCAGTACCATATAAGTTGATTTGGAATCAATATAAAATTTACCCTGGTGACCCTAGGGATTATTTCTATTAATTTCTAGTGAATAGGGGAATATTTTGATCAGTTTTCTTGAGTCAGACCTGGAGAAAACTGTATAGCCTATCTTAGAGTTAGAAGCCTGTGGGGCTCCTAAGTTGGAAAACATAACAAGAAAAGCTAGGATGGTGTTGGCTTAGTCTCACGGGGAAATCTTTTCTTTTCTTTTTTGTAATTTGCCTTTCTGTTTTATTCTTTTTTAATTAAAGTATAATTGATTTCCAATGTTGTGCCAGTTTCTGCTGTACAGCAAAGAGACCCAGTTGTGTGTGTGTGTGTGTATACACACACACACACATCCACACACACACATATATATTTACTTTTTAAAAAATATCGTTTTACATCGTGGTCTGTCCCAGGAGATTAGATATAGTTCCCTGTGCTATACATTGGATCTTAGTATTTATCCATTCTAAATATAATAGTTTGCATCTACTAGGCCCAAACTCCCAGTCCATCCCACTCCCTCCCCCCTCCACCTTGGCAAGCACATCTGTTCTCTATGCCTGTGAGTCTGTTTTGTAGATAAGTTTATTTGTGTCATGTTTTAGATTCCACATATAACTGATATCATATGCTATTTGTCTTTCTCTTTATAACTTATGTCACTTGGTATGAGACCCTCTAAACCCATCCATGTTGCTGCAAATAGCATCTTTGTTCTTTTTCATGGTTGAGTAGTACTCTATTGTTTATGTGTACACATCTTCTTAATCCACTCATTTGTTGATGTACATTTAGATTGTTCCCATGTCTTGGCTATTTTACTAGTGCTAACATGAACATAGGGGTGCAGGTATCTTTTTGAATTATAGTTTTGTCCAAATATATGCCCAGGAGTGGTATTGCTGGGTCATATGGTAGTTCTATATTTTGTTTTCTGAGGAACCTCCATACTATTTTCCATAGTGGTTATACCAATTTACATTACCACCAACAGTGTAGGAGGGTGGCAAAGGGAAATATTTTCTGAGTGTAGAAAATTATAGTGCAGTGTGAAAAGCATATGATCCTGCTAATCTTATTTTCAAAAGGAAAATAGGTAGAACTGAGCCAAGTATGTTCATTTATTCTTCCCAAATTAATTAGCCAGATACATTATTCTACTTCCCAGGATGGAATGAGTAAAGGATCAGAAGGAATCTAGGAATGTGCTTTGGAAAAAATCTTTCCTCATAAAAACCAAGAGTGAGAAAGAAGCATTCTTCTCTGTAAGTGGGTACTGGATAGAGAGTTTTAGTGCAAATGAATGAATGCATGAGTTCACAAACGAATTATGAACGTATAGAAAACATCTCTTTTTTAACTTGTTTTCCTAGGAAATAGTAATCTAACCAACATTCAAGTGATTGGCTGTTCCTGGGATCACCCTGGACTTGGTCTGTAGTCCCAAAACTAACTTGCTCTTAGTGCGACTGAAGCCTGGAACCTGGTTCTGAATCTCAGTCCCCAGCTTGAGGAACTTGACTTTTCACTTGAATCAGGCTGGCCTCCTCCTAGGAGACTGTTTGTTGTCCAGTTTCTAGATTCTATGAACTTTCTTTATATCAACAGATTTCAAATTTAACGACCTACCTGATGAAAAGAAATTCAGAAATCTCTAAATATTAGTATGTTTCTTTATGCATTTTTACCCTCTGAATAGGACTCCTGTTAGTATTTTTGTATATAGTGTTCCCTGTGCATACTCTTTGAACTGCAATACTGTCCTTAGACTCTTTCTCACACCCTGCCATTCCAGATGCAGGACAACAAACTTCTGTTGCTGTTTTTGTTCAGTTAATTTGGCTCTCCTAACTGCATTGGTCACTGCAAACATTTTGGGATCAAAACAATCTTAACAGCTGTTTCTTAATTGGGTTTCAAACTTCTGGAAAAGTAGGGATCATGGTTTATATTTTTGTAAAGTCAACGACTTAAAGTTTGCCAATGTATGGAAAAAGTAATGTCTGAGGAATTCTTCTACCAGCCACCAGAAACAATAAGCCCCTGAAATACCTCTAAATAGTATAAGGCTAAAAATCTTAAGACATGACGAATGTAGCCAAGAACAGCTAAGGCTAAGATGACTGCAGTAACTGAGAAGTCACGGACTAACAGAAAGATGCAAAGGTTACCTAGGCTATGTTTCCTTGGTGCAGAAGCCAAAGAACGGGTGAGAAGAGGTAGGGGAAAGAATGTGTGTGTGTGTGTATGTATATATATATGTATATATATATTTGACTGGGTCACTTTGCTATACAGTAGAAAATTGACAGAAACCTGTAAACCAACTAAAATGGAAAAAATAGAAATTGTTAAAAAAAAGAGGTGGGGGAAGAAGAGAAGTGGTAGTGAAGGTAGCTATAATAATGGAGAGCCTTTACTCTGATGTATATCATTTAACTTAATCATTGCAATAACTCAATGAAGCAAGCACTGTCTTTATTTTTTTATTTATAGACAAAGAAATTGAGGATTAGTGAGATTTGGCAATTTGGTAAAGAGATCATCTTCACATGGTTGTGGTGGAGCTGAGACTCCACTCTTGGTCTGTTGTGGTAGACTTTCCTTTCCCATTGTTAACTGATCCACATATGATGATATCCATTGGTGTTATATTTCTTTTTTCTTTTTTATTTTTTTGTTGCTTTTTAGGGCTGCACTTGCAGCATATGGAAGTTCCCAGGCCAGGGATCGAATCAGAACTTAGCTGCTGGTCTACAGTACAGCCACAGCAACTTGGGATCTGAGCCACATCTGTGACCTACACCAGAGCTCACAGTAACGCCAGTTTCTGACCCACTAAGCGAGGCCAGGGGTCGAACCTGCATCCTCATGGATACTAGTTGGATTCATTTCCACTGCGTCACAATGGGAACTCTCCATTGATACTATATTTCTGGCCTTCCTACACTCCTCACTCCTCTGGAAGTTACTGCTTAATTTGGGAACAAGATTTTAGCTGTTTTTTCTTTTACCTTTGGGAACTAGCTGTTTACTGGAAGCAGAATTTTGGTCTGTGCCTCTATACTATACCTTTTACAGAGCCAGCACCTAGAACACAGCCTGGTATTCATGAATAAGTCTGTCACATTTTGAAGTTTGGGTCAAGAATCCTTTGGTTCTCAGAACCTAAACTATATTCATGAATGTTAGTGATATCAATAGTAAAAGTGATACTTGATTATTCATTTATCTATAGTTTTTCTAATCAGTTTGGTTTAGAAGTAAGTTGGGGTTTATACTTTGACTCCAAACTATGTTCTTTTTCCTTAATAGAGCTAAAAAATTTAAACATAAGATGGACAGCAGATAAAATGAATACAGTAAATATCAGACGTGAAGCTGGAAAGAGAAAGAAAAAAAAATACAACAGCTCAGCTGTTGGGAAAAATTCAGAGGAGGAATAATCAATTCCATATATCAAAGTCCCAGAGTGTACAACATAGCATAATAATTAATGTTCATGATGACAATCCTTGATTCATCAAGAAATTAAAATATGTTCAGCAGACTTTCTTTTCTTTACCTAATCTGAGGAAAAATGTGTAATATGTTTTAGAAAGATTTATTCTTTTGATAAAGAAAATATCATTTTACTTATATTTGCTGGACTCTCTAAGGAATACCATTGTGAAAAAAAATACTTAAATATAGAAAAGCAGGAGGCATTGATGAGGATAACTTCCTAAGCATACATTGTCTTTAAAATTAAAGATTTTCCCACAGCATCTGCTTCTTACTCTATTCAGTGAACCTAATCAGGATTAATTTTTAAAGTTTTACATTAATTGGTAATATCAGGTCTAAGTGCCTATTTTTAACGTGATAGATCAGTTGTATTTTGTTTTTAAGCAAAAGATATAAAACATTCATTTAGATTTAAATTAAGCTGAATTTGGGGGTTCAAGCTCATCAGACTTAAATTATAACTAAATAAACTCACAGTAATGGATAAACAATGTGACATTCATTCCATAGCATGGGTGTTCTAATTGACATTGCATGTAGGAAAGGGGTAAGTTTGGCAATTTGAATGTCTTCAGGAGAAGGTGTGAAAGTGTAAAATCCTCACCTAGAGACCTCAAATGATGGCATTACATTGATGCATTTTGTACAGCCCAGGAACTGGCTTTGTCAGAGCCCCAGAGTTGAGCACACTGAGAAGGGCTGGCCTCACGCCAGTCATTCCATATGAGGTTGAAATGCACAAAGCAGACTGCCAATTTAGCAAATCACAATGGAGTAGGGGAAGATGAAGAGGAATATTCATAACCTCATCGAGGGCACTCTCTTTGTTGCATCAGGCTACCTCAGAGACCAAATTAATAATTTAAAGGTTAGTTGATAAGCATGGAATTAAAAGCAAAATGAGGTGCATAATCTTGGAGATTTCACCCCGCTGGTGGTAGGGCCTACTGAATAATCCCTGAGCTGCCGTGGAGTTATAGCATATTTATTAATCACCTTGTCAAGCACATTGTAAATACCTTAATTTATGTGAATTTATTAATACTCCCAGCAACCCCACGAGGTAACCTCCTAGATGTCCTCCTCAATAAATGGATGAGAGGATGGGTGAACCAGAGCTTAAGTAACTCTCCTAAGATTACAGGGCTGGCAAATTTCAGAGGTTGTAGTCCAAAGCCAACATTCTGAAGAACTACACTGTTTACCCCTCTAGGGTTAGTTTGTTTGTCCTGGATTCAGTGTTTCTTCTCTCAGGATAGTGTTGGATAAACACTGAAAATGCTCATTTTTTTTTTTCACTTTCCATTTCTATGTTCTGAGTTCTCCATTGCAGTTTTGTTCTTAGGCTTCCTCCAGACAAATTACTGGCGTATAAATTGTTACTGTTTACTAAATTACGCTCATATTCTACTCCTTTCATTCTGAGATTTCATCCAATCCATTTGAATTGAGCGTTAGGTGTTTGCCGACTCTCTGGTCACCCATTTATATAATGTTTGAATTACTGTCAGAGGGGCTGAGAGTCTTGGAGCTAATTCCCACCTAATATTTTACTAGCTTTACTGCAACCTAATTTTTATTAATCTTAAATTCTTAGGAAACTGATAAAACATGCTTCTCATTATTGCCTTCAAATACCGCCAACAGGGAGTTCCCTTCCTGGCTCAGCGGTTAGCAAACCCAACTAGGAACCATGAGGATGAAGGTTTGAACCCTGGCCTCTCTCAGTGGGTTAAGGATCCAGCATTGCCGTGAGCTGTGGTGTAGGTTGCACACGCAGCTTGGATAACATGTTGCTGTGGCTGTGGTGCAGACTGGCAGCTGTAGCTCCGGTTAGACCCCTAGCTTAGGAACTTCCACATGCCCCGGGTGTGGCCCTAAAAAAAAAAAAAGCACCAACAATTAATGGGTAAAATACTGGTAGAAAATAGTACTAGAATGGATTATAAAACTAATTTATGACCCATGGGTATTTCCTTAAAAATTCTGAAATTAGTCATTGTTAGATGAATTCTAATTTTCTACAATTTTTTTTTTGTCTTTTTGCCTTTACATAGAGCCGCACCCGCGGCATATGGAGGTTCCCAGGCTAGGGATCTAACAGGAGCTGTAGCTGCCGGCCTTCGCCACAGCCACAGCAACGCGGGATCCGAGCCGCGTCTGCAACCTACACCACAGCTCATGGCAACACGGGATCCTTAACCCACTGAGCAAGGCCAGGGATTGAACCCTCAACCTCATGGTTCTTAGTCAGATTTTTTAACCACTGAGCCACGAAGGGAACTCCTACAATTTTTTTTCTAACTTCATCGAATTTTAAGAACTTGGACTGGCAAAAAAAAAGTCTTAATTGTTACAGTTTATTTATTTATTTGTATCTGCATTTAGAGAGTGTTTAAGAATAGCATGGAAGGGGATTTTATAGTTGTAATTTCTGGTATGATCAATTTCCCATCATTAATCATATGAATCATGGCTGTAGAATGAGCCTAAAATTCCCCCAATTTATTTTATGTTCTCTACAGGTAAAGGGGCAATATCTGTCCTGAATGCTAATGTTAGGATATATTTCAAACCCTCTGAGTTGTTTCTTGAGATCCTTGGAAGAAAAGTGCTTTATATAGCTTCTTACAAAGTATTTGAGACAGCCACTTATGAATTACTATGTGTGATGACTTTATCTGGCTTCACCAAGGGACGTGGGGTGGATTAGGAATGAGTTGTGGAGGCAACTCAGTTTTCTGGACTGTCAATCACCTTATAGACAGGTGAGTTCGTATAACAAATAACCTTGCTCTTCCCAAATCCTATGTGGTTATTTGTATAACGAATAACCTTGCTCTTCCAAAATCCTATGCGCAGACCTTCTGAAAGCTTTGAATGGATTTTCCTGCCTTAGCAGTAAACTGTCAGATGATCAGCAGAGTCAGAGTGTCACTTGGCAGAGTGGCAGGGGTGGCGGCTGTGTACTCCAACAGGAGGAAAAGAAGGGGAGGGGATTTTCTAACCTGCCGTACAGATGTGAGGCCTGAATTACATGCTGGGTTCCATTCAGTCTTTGGAGTTGTTTCAATTCATAAATTATAAATGCCATATATTGCCGCACAGGTCATGAGAAGATAGTAAATGATAATTCCAAGACTGTTATTAGAGGAAAGGAATCCTTTGGGAGATGGGATGAAGACAAAGAGAGGGAATTAGAAATGCATGTAGTCCAAAGAAGCTGAAGTAATGCTGTGATGACAATTAGGGTTTGGAAATGTCAGCAGCAGATGGGATCTGCCATCACTTGCCAATTGCAGACTGTTAAGGTCCCTATAACAAATGCATGATTCCCTTGGAGCAAAGGGTGATATCACAGAACAATAGCAGAAATGTCTAAGGAGTTTGAAACCACAGAACAACTCCATACCCTGTTTGGAGGAATGTTGAATGAGAGAGGAACATGCAAACAAGGAGGATGCATAGGGGAGTCAGGTAAATAAGTTTAAGAATTATGAGGAGTTCACATCGTGGCTCAGCAGTAACGAATCCTACTAGGATCCATTAAGACGCGGATTCGATCCCTGGCCTCGCTCAGTGGGTTAAGGATTTGGTATTGCCATGAGCTGTGGTGCAGGTCACAGGTGCGGCTAGGATCTGGTGTTGTTGTGGCTGTGGTGTAGGCCAGCAGCTGCAGCTCCGATTAAACCCTTAAGCTCCTGTTAGTTCCCTTAGCTTGGGAACTTCCATATGCCATGGGGGTGGCCCTAAAAAGCAAAAAAAAAAAAAAAAAAAAGAATTATGTGAATTTTCACAGATATAGGGAACAAGCTAGTGGTTACCAGTGGCAAGAGGGAAGCAGGGAGGGGAGTAGGAGATACAAACTATCATTTATAAAAGAAGTTACAAGGATATATTGTATAACACAGGGAATATTATTAGCCAATATTCTATAATAATTATGAATGGAGTATAACCTTTAAAAATTATGACTCACTACATTGTACATCTGTCACTTATATGATATTGCATATCAACTATACTTCAATTAAAAATATATATTCTAGTATAAAAAAATTATGTGAATCTTAAAACTTCATTTAGCCACAATCATAAAAAATTATCTTTTAATACTTTCTTGGGTTGCCTATTTTTAAATGAAATAAATCTTCCTTTTGCATTCAGAAAATCTGTTTTAAAGTAATAGCCCATAAATTGATTTCAAAATGAAAAGTCAAAAAATAAAGTGATTGTAAAAAGTGATGTTTTTCCAAGCTCAAAATATACATTTTTTCACATCACACGATGTACCATCTTTCTCAGGTGGATGAGATATAATTCAGGTCCAACTATTACCTACTTAAAAGTTCTCATTTTGTTAACTAACAGGCGAAAAAGCTGGTTAGCAAGCAAACAAAATGCAGAAAAAGGCAATAGAGAGAAGGCTGTCACCTTAATGCAAAAGCATTCTAAGTAAGAGTATTGCATCTTTTGTCCTCTAGCAAATTTCATTAAAAAACAGTTTCTTTTATTAATAATATGGTAAAGCAAAACCACTCCATTTCTTGCTTTGTTTCTCACTCTTTTTCCCTTTCCTCACCAAGACTTGGGGTGAAGCCATCATCGAGTGGTGTGGTGTACATTTTGAATTGAGTTTTTGTTTCCTTTTTTTTTTTTGTCTTTTGGCCTTTTCTAGGCCCGTACCTGTGGCATATGGAGGTTCCCAGGCTAGGGGTCTAATCGGAGCTGTAGCAGCCAGCCTACGCCACAGCCACAGCAATGCAGGATCTGAGCGGCATCTGCAACCTACACTATAGCTCAAAGCAACGCCAGATCCTTAATCCACTGAGCTAGACCAGGAATTGAACCCACAAACTCATGGTTCCTAGTTGGATTCGTTAACCACTGAGCCATGATGGGAAATCTGAGTTTTTGTTTCTTTTTAACTATTGATGAAAATGTTATTTGTAAAATGAGTAAAAATTACTAATTCACTATCAATATATTCTGACAATAGGACTGATAAGCTAGAGACCATATTAAGCATGCAATTAAATTCTGCAGTTAGATTAGTTTCTAGGAGTGTGCATTTTTCTCTTGGATCTAAGTTTGTAGAACTTTGGTTATTACTGAAATATAAAATCACATGTTTCCAGACATGTGAGGAAAATGGCTTCAAAGCTTAAAAAATACCTAATTTTTGGTCAAGATTCAGTGTTTATTTTAAAAGATAGAAATCTTAAATTTCAATACAAACAGTTGAAATTTATCTATCTATCTATCCATTATCTATCTATCCATTATCTATCTATCTGTCTATTGCTTTATTTATCATGGAAATAAATAATGCAACTTATTCCCAGATGGTTCTATTTCAACTTTTTTTTTTTTGTCTTTTTGCCTTTATGTAGAGTCACACCCGCAGCATATGGAGGTTCCCAGGTTAGGGGTCTAACAGGAGCTGTAGCTGCCGGCCTTCACCACAGCCACAGCAACACAGGATCCGAGCCGTGTCTGCAACCTTCACCACAGCTCATGGCAACGCCAGATCCTTAACCCACTGAGCAAGGCCAGGGATCGAACCCGCAACCTCATCGTTCTTAGTCGGATTCGTTAACCACTGAGCCACGAAGGGAACTCCTATCTCAACGTTCTTACTTATGTTTGTCAAAACTGAGGAAGACATTAGTAGAGACTCATATTGCAATTGTGTGAGGAACACAATGATTTTCTGCCTTAGAGCAGGCCAAATGGAACCCCAGAATTTATCCTAATTTGTTCCATAAAGATTTGGGGGATTAGGAGTTCCTGTCATGGCTCAGAGGAAACAAATCTGTCTAGAATTATGAGGACTCAGGTTTGATCCCTGGCTTTGCTCATTGGGTTAAGGATCTGGTGTTGTGGTGGGCTGTGGTGTAGGTCACAGACATGGCTTGGATTCTGCGTTGCTGTGACTGTGGTGTAGGCTGGCAGCTGCAGCTCTGATTTGACCCCTTAGCCTGGGAACCTCCATATGCTGTGGGCACGTCCCTCAACTGACAAAAAAAAAAAAAAAAAGGAATTTGGGGGGATTAAACAACAAGGATTTGCTGTATAGCACAGGGAACTAAATTCAATATCTAATATCTTATAATAACCTGTAATGGAAAAGAATCAAAAAAGAAAAAATACATGTGTGTGTATATGCTGAATGACTTTGCTCCACACTTGAAACTAATGCAATATTATTAAATCAACTACACTGTAGTTTTAAAAAGTAGCATATTTTTTTTAAAATTGAGGGAATTGGGACAAATACTTTGGCTAAAGGAGGTTAATAGTGACAGAGTGGAAGAATTTCTCAAACATGTGGCCAAACTCCATGCAGAGGAGTGGGGAATGGGTCTCTGGTGGAGGCAGGCTGTTGGTAAAGAGGTCTTGCCTTGCAGAAGCAAAGTTCTTTATCTCTTATCTGAGATTTTAGGGTGGAATCACACAGTCTGGGAAGAATGTTAGTGGTACTCCAGGTCACATGGGGTGGGGGTGGAGGCTAGATGGCTACACAGATTGAGGGAAATGCAACTTCAAATAGCCCCAGTTATTGTTTAGAGAAGACCTACTCTCAGCCCATGGTCTAGGTGGGCTGATCTCATTACTAGTTTCTGGGATGGGCTCTTATTGGGCTGCATCAATGAGCATATTCTGTCCCGCTGCTCATGGTTTAGAGGTGAAAATAAGACCCAAACAATGAGGCTTTTTATGAAGCTCAGGAAGAGAGGTACTTTTTCCCCCTAGACTCCAATAAGAGAATATGTGAAAAAGAGTTGCAGCCACTTTGTTCTAGATTTTGAGCACAGTATCCACACTGAGGACTTTGGAGCCAAGAACTGGAGAAAGAAATCAGATCCTGGTGACATTGTTATAGTTCTGGCATCAAGCTTTCTGAGACAGGAGTAATGTGCTGTTGAGCAGTAATGCTAGTGAGAGGAAGAGGGAAGAAGTAGAATTGGGCCAGAGGACTCTTGGATAGTTCTTGCAGTACTAATGGATTAATTTCCTAATTGACTATTTCAGGCTCTCAGGCATGCAGTTGGCATCACTACCTTAGAAGTGTGCTTGTCTTAAGCCTACCATTAAGAGGGCTGCTGCCCATTTATTTGTCTTATTTGTGAGGGCAGCTCTATTTCCATATTCTCTTTTATTCTGTCTAGCCCTTAATTTCATTATCTCTCCAATGAGAAAAATTGTTTGATAGAAGTTATAAATACCGACTAAAGGAAGCAGAACTGAGAAAAAGTAATTTAAGACTTGAGTCTAGTAGCTTATTTCCTGTGGGTCTCAGTTTCCTTTCTTGGCAAATGAGAGGGAGGGTCAGGTGATGTCTAAGGTCCTTCCAGCCCTTAGATTCTAATATATTGTGAAAACGATTTTGATTTAATGATTTCAGCATCAACAGTCTAAAGTCTCTTTCTGGGAGGCTGATAATCTACTCATCACTGAGCTGTTTTTCTGGGATTTTCTCTTTCTTCCTTATCTGAGTTATAGTTTTCTGTCTTTTCATTTTTATAGGTTTTTGGTGTGGTGACCTTTGTGCCGACAATAGAGTTGTAACCTCTCTTAGTTCAGGTGTTTGTCTCCCCTGTGGCTAAAGTTGGTATGGAGGGGGCTTGCTGTAGGCTTCCTGATGGGAGGGAGTGATGCCTGCTCACTGGTAGGTGTGGTTGATTCCTGTCCCTCTGATGGGTGGGGCTTTGTCTCTGGATGAGATTAGAGGCTGGCTGTGTGCCTGAGGGGTCTTTAGGCAGCCTGTTTCCTGATGGGTGTGGCTGAGATCCCACCTGGATTGTTGTTTGGCCTGGGGCTTCTCAGCCCTGATGGGAGAGACCAGATTTTCCAAGAAATGGCCCCCTCCAGAGAAATGCAGGCTGATGAATGTCCCCCGAGAGCTTCACCTTCAATGCCCTTCCCTCACAACAAGCCCCAGTCACCCCTGTTTTCCCAGGAAATCCTCCAAGAATTGCAGTCAGGTTCCACCCAGATTCCTGTGGAGACTGCTTTGCCCTGGGACCCAGTGCACGTGGAAGTCTTTGTGTGCCTTTCAAGAATGGGATCTCTGTTTCCCCCAGTCCTGTGGAGCTCCTGCACACAAGCTCCGCTGGCCTTCAATGCCGGGGGCTCTTTATTCCTGTGCCAGATCCCCAGGCATGGGGGTTTGACCTGGGGCTCAGAACTCTCAGTCCTGTAGCTTAGTCTCTGTGATACAGTTACTTTCCAGTCTGTGGAGCTTCCCATCTGGGAGGTATGGGGTTGCTTCTATCGCATAATCGCCCCTTATGCCTCTTGATGTGGTCTCATCTTTGTCTTCTGGAGCAGAATATCTTTTTTGGAAGTTTACAGTGCATTTGGTTGAAGGTTGCTCAGCATTTGGTTGTAGTTTTGCTGTTATTTGGGAGAGAATTTGAGCTCCAGTCCTTCTATTCTGCCATCTTAATCCAATTTACTGATTTAATGATTTCAATTTCAAGTCCATGTTAGAAGAATATAGTACAGGTTAGTGATAGGAGAGTTAATGAAACTAATATGGAATTAAAAGAAGAATCAATTAAAATTGGATTTCAAAG
Source organism: Catagonus wagneri (assembly GCA_004024745.2). NCBI lineage: Eukaryota > Metazoa > Chordata > Mammalia > Artiodactyla > Tayassuidae > Catagonus > Catagonus wagneri. The sequence continues at coordinate 13,961,541 of PVHT021183608.1, read as the reverse complement.
CTGAGAATATTATGGAATACACTTGTAAGAGGAAGCCGGAGTTGGAGACAGTGTGGGAAAAATGAAGACTAAATTGATAGTGTATTCTGGCTCTCTGGAGAGAAGCATATTTTGCAATAGAAAAACAGAGGTGGTAAGAATGATTAATTCATTTATTCCATTAGGTATGTGTTGGGAATCCTTTATATGCCAGACCAGTACAGTAGGCTTTAGGGATACATGGATATAAAAGACATCATCCCTTTACTCGAGAAGCCAGTAATCCATCGTGGAGACATATTAACACATAAATACCGTAGTCTAACAGGTGCTTCATTGAAATAGAAAAGTCACAGATGGGAGGTCAAAACGATAATATATTATAATGCAGTTTTGTAGAGGAGTTTGTATCAAAGACAACACTATTTTGTCTTATAACTAGACTTCCTTTAGTTTCTTTGACGAGGTATTCACACACCACATTTATAATGCTGAAATAGAATTTCTATGATTAAATTATTTACTAATGTAACAAAATACATGCAATGCCAAATTTTAAATTTAGGAGCAAATTTTACTTTGTTGTCTTTTGGTGGGGGGAAGATGGGAAGAGGGAGATAAAGCCCTTAAAAATTAAATCTAGTGATTGCTGGAACAGTCTTTACCAAGCCCAGACAGTAACTCGTTATTCTCTAAATATAACTTGTCATCTTGTGACAAAATCCAATTTTGAGAATAACTGAAAATTCACTTTAATTTTCAATTGTTTAGTATACTTGAAAACCAAACATTTATAGAATGAACTTTCATATTTATTTTGTGTCAGGTGATAGGGAATTATATCATTTGTGTCCCTGGAAGTTGATAAGATTGATGAATGGATTATGCAAGCATTTGGAATTCAGTTTGGACACTATTAATAATGCATTGTCTCCACTTACTTTAGCTTTAAATGATTGCACCCCATGTCATTTCTGAATATCACCCATGAAGAAATTTAATTCATTGAACTAATGGCACAAGAGTGATTCTATATCGTAGTTGTATGATAGGTAACATATTTTATGACTGGTAATTTTCTTACTGACTTACAGAAATTCTCAAAATAATTTGTATTTTAGGGATTAAAATGTAGCATTTAATTTTTAACACATGGAGTGAGCAACATTTAAAGCCTGAGGTGGAGGACAAAAGCATCATGAGGAGAAAAATTAAAAGAACATGACCATGTTGTAATTGTTTCAACAGCATTCTCTTTCTAATGCTTAGCTACAGACAGTCAAGCAAAAACAAATCACCCTAATGTAGCCAAGTGAATATAATCAAATTTTCAATTAAAAAAAGTAGGTGAATTTAATTTGTTTTTGTCAATTTCCAATTCTTTTTAGGCATGCTTCCTTCTCTACATCACAGAAAAAAAAGTTTGAAAATATGGTCTTTCTTAGACCTAACTAAATAATTCTGTTTTTCACCAAATAAAATTAGTAGTATTTGATGGTGAGAGGTGGAAATATCTGCTTTTGTAGGAGAAAAAAACATTTCAGTACAGACATTCATCTATTTTGAGTGGTTAAACATAATCATATTTGTAAAGCAGGGACATAAAATGAATTGGTTCTCAAACTTTGTTATCCTTTTTCATTTTTGCTTTTAAAAATTGAGGTATAATGTACATGTCAGTAAAATGCTTAGATTTTAAATATTACTACCAACCTTCAAGATGAAATAAAGAGAATTTATTTCCATTAGCCCAAAAGTTCCTTCTTGTCCCTCTCTAATTAATAAGACTCTCCTAAGAGGTAACTATTTTTCTGACTTCTATCATGATAAATTAGCTTTTTCTGTTCTTGAACTTGCTATAAATGGATAGTTTAGTTCTATGATTATTACTTTTTAAATCATATCTGTAGTGTCACTATAAATTTGTTCAGGTGTCACAGTATATCAGAATTAGTGCTTCAAACTCATTTTGTTCTCTCTCCAATATTGGATTTCTTGTCTGTATCTAATTAAAAGTGGATTACTTTTGCTTAAGTTAAGTGATTCTGAATTTAAATAGGATGGGTATGAAGCAGTTCATTTTGGTGGAATAGAGCACCCTGGCAGATCTGGGGCATGAACTAGCCTAGCATGTGGGCAGAGGGGCTTGCTGTGTTGGGGAGAGCAGTCATTAACAGATTTCTGAGTTTGGATTGCTGGAACAGAGAATAAATTAGGATCTGCCTGCAGAAGTAGGATACATGGTAAGCCTTAAATATTGGGAATCGGATAAGATTAGGGTTGAGTGGAGAGAATGTGATATACCTCAGAACTGGACCATAGATCTGCCTGTATCCATTCCTTCCAGCAAATGTCAAGACTAGTTCTTCTGCCTCTGATGGTTGGTATCAGCCTGCAGACAGGGGTCAGGTTTCTCCATCCCCCAATTCTGAGAGGTGACATGAAGAAGTTAGGAAAAAGCAGGACCAGCCTTCTTACAGTATCTGCAAGATAAAGGCCTGGTTCCTGGACAGGGTATCTATGTCTTACATTACCAGACCTGTGCTTTGGCTGGTTTCAGCTCCAGCATTCTGCTAGAGGCACTGCTTCATCTGCCTGCATTGCCCCACCCCCCACCTACCAATGGCAACATATAGCCATGTGCGTGCAGATGGTGGAAAAGCAAGCTCAGAGAATTGGCTTGTCTGGACTCTCATCTAAGCTCTCTTACTGGCCTTGCGACCCTGGGCAAGTTACTGTACTTCTCCAAGTCTCAGTTTTTCTTTTCACCAAAGGATATAATATAAGGTACTTACCTCATGGTGTTAAAGGAGATTAAGTGGCTGCTTGCCCAGTGGGTCGCCATTTCCACTGGGTGGGAAAGAACCTATTTTAAACTATAGGGATCAGAATTTAGTGAAAACCACTCTCAGTTCAAATGCGCTCTCTGATTCTACCAGGAAGAGTAAAGTTTTCATAAAGTGCTCTGTGACAGTGCTTCCCACACTTAAATAATTTCCTTTCTAACCCTCCTCTGGACACTACACTACCTGAGGGCAGAGGGTGTGCCTTTCATGCTTACAGTTCTAGTGCTGCCACAGTGTCAGGTACATAGTGGGTACTCATGAAGCATCTGTCACAGTCATGAATAAAGTTTGTTATTTGGCAATTATACATTGCACCTCACTTGTTTTTGGTAGTTTTTCTTCTGTGCAGGGTTCATGTTCAAGATTATTTTGTAGGGATGGTAAAGGTTCACTGAATCTTTCAAATTTACCTGTCAAGCTACTCCAGCTGTCTTAAATTGATCTGACAATCAACACCAACACAAAATTACTATTTATGAACTGATTCTCTGTTGGAAGGCTCAGCAGTGACACTGTGAAAATAGCTATAATTTAGCAATTCAGTAGCATTTGCCTCCGTAAAGGAGTTAGTTGAAATAATAACCTTTAGCTTCAACTGAAACCACAAAACCTGTGTCAGACTTCTGGAGTAAAGATTTACATAGAAGCCTGGCTATTAATTTCATATTATGCTTTCACTATTTTCATAATATATACGTTTAGGTTCTGACTGTAAGCCCAAGGCTTGAGAAATGAGGCTAGCAAAACAGGAAACATCCACACCTACCAGAAACTAGAAGGTTCATTTGATATTAGATTATTAATATTGTGACAAAAGTAGAGAAATCTTTCAGTTACTGTAATGTTGCTAGTCCAGTCTCCACTCCTCTCCCTGGCTTTTCCTAATATCTTTTCTAATGAAGAAACAAACAAGCGCTATATGCTGTAGAACAGTTTACATTTAACTATAAAACAGTTTAAATTATAAAGAAACAAAACAGCTCATCCTTAAATCCATTATATAGTTGACATCCTAACCATATTTATCACCAAGCTATGGTTCATATTCTATTTTATTAAGGATAAAAACACTTCAGAAAATGCATAGTCATCCGTGTTTTCGGGGAAATTAGAGAAAACATTAAACACTTATTTAACACAGTTTTGATGTAATGATCATCTTCATTTACTGTTGTTAGCCTGGGGACATAAGATTGGATGTAAATGGAAAAAGGAACCTGTTTACATTACCTTTAGTTTTTAAAGAAAATGTGAGCATTTAGGAGAGATTTAAAAATGTTTTTGTTGGTACCATGATAATAGACAAATCCTGATGAATTCATTCTTTTATCATTGAATAATGTCCTTCTTAGTCTTTTGTTCTAATTTTTGACTTAAAATCCATTTTGTGTGATATAAGTATGACCACCACTTCTCTATTTTGGTAGCCATTTGCATGCAATGTCTTTCTTTTATTCATCCTGTCACTTTTAACCTATGTATTACATCTAAAGTGAGACGCCATAGAAATTGGCACAACACTGTAAATCAACTATATTTTAAAATAAATAAATAAATTAAATACTTATCTAAAAAATAATGTGAGACTCCTATAGACAGCATATAGATGGATTTTTTTTTTAATCAACTCAGCCATTCTATACATTTGAATGGAGACTTCCTTCCATTTTTATTTACGGTAATTATAGGGAAAGACATTGCCATTAAAAATGTTTTCTGTATATTTTGTTGTATTTTGTCTCCCTTTCTTTACTTTGTACTTTATTTTATTGATTTTTTTTTTGGTGGTGGAATACCTCAGTTCCTATCTTATTTTCTTTTGTGTATTTTCTATTGATATTTCCTATGTATTACTGTGGCAATTATTGAAACAACTAGTTATAGAAATCTCTTTTAAATTGATAACTCCTTAACTTCAATTGCATAAAAATTCTACTCCTTTACAATCCCCCATTATGTTATCAATGTCACTAAATATATCTTTTATATTTTGTGTCCATTATCATGGTTTTACAGTTATTTTTATGCTTTTTTGTCTTAAGTTCTATACCAGACTCAAAATTGAGTTACGTACTATAATGATAGTGTTACAGAATTCTGTATTTGCCTATATATTTACCTTTACCAGAGAGCTTTATATTTTCATGTTGCTGTCCAGCATTCTTTCATTACAATTCTAAGGATTTACTTTAGTATTTCTCATAAGGCAAGTCTAGTGGTGATGAACTCTCTCAGCTTTTGTTTATATGGGAAGGTCTTTATTACTCCATAATTTTTGAAAGATAGTTTTGTCAGATAAAGTATTTTTGGTTGGTGGTATTTTTTTTTTCTTCCAGCATGTTAGATATAACATTCTGCTTCCTTCTGACCAGTAATGTTTCTGCTGAGAAATCCACTGATAATCTCATGAGAGTGCCTTGAATGTGATAAATTGCTTTTCTTTTGCTTCTTTCATAATCCTCTCTTTGTCTTGGATTTTTGACAGTTTGATTGTAATGTCTCAGTGTGGGCATCTTTAGGTTCATCCTAGTTGGAATCTTTTGAGTTTTTTGAATCTGATTGTCTACTTCCTTCCTCCAATTTGGGAATAATTGGCCATTATTTCTTCAAGTACACTCTCTGCTTCTTTCTCTCTCTTCTGGGACTTCCATAATGTGTATATTGGTCCACCTAATGGTGTCTCAGTGGTCCTTCAGACTCTTCCCCCACTCTTATTCATTCTTTTTCCTTTTTGTTTCACTGATTTGATAATTTCAAATGACCTGTCTTTGAGTTTGCTGATTTTTTTCCTTTGGTTTGATCAAGTCTGTAGAACCCAGCTAGTGTATTTTTTAGTTTAGTTACTACACTCCTCAACTCCAGAAGTTCTATTTTTTTAAACAATTTCTCTTTGTTGATATTCTCATTTTATTTTACTGATTTCATTTGGTTGTCAGTTTTCTCTTATTTCTTCTTGAGCTTCTTTAAGATGACTATTTTGACTCTTTGTCATGTAATTATTAGTTCTCCATTTCTTTAGGATTGATTTCTGTGCTGGCTTGGGGGAAGGGCTATCATGGGTGAAATGCAATGTTTTTTCTTATCCATTTCAATGAGTCTGGACTTGGCTTTGCACTTGTCTGGGATATTGTGGCTTTTTTAACTAGTTTCTGGAGTTTTCTTAAAGGGCTTTTAGATGGTATATTGTTTTTAAATTGATGTCTTTGTGGGGGATTGAAGTCTGAGGCTTCTTATTCACTATCTTGCTAAAGTCACTCTGTAGGAACATTTTAAAATTGAATTACTTTCCCTTTTTTTTTGTAATCTTTGTAATATGGGTGGTAACTAGTATGCCTGAAGCGGTAATGCTAGCTATAATACTTTAAACATCTTAAGGAAATTTACGGATATTATATGTATTCTTAGAAAGCCTTGCAAGAGAGAGGTTTTAGTCTTACATTCCAGTTTAGGAAACAGGTTTTCTAAGAATTTATTTATTTATTTATTTAGTCTTTTTGCCTTTATGTAGAGCCACAGCCGTGGCATATGGAGGTTCCCAGGCTAGGGGTCTAAGAGGAGCTGTAGCTGCCGGCCTTCGCCACAGCCACAGCAACACGGGATCCGAGCCACGTCTGCAAACTTCACCACAGCTCACGGCAACACTGGATCCTTAACCCACTGAGCAAGGCCAGGGATCGAACCCACAACCTCATGGTTCTTAGTCAGATTCGTTAACCACTGAGCCACGAAGGGAACTCCCAAGTTTTCTAAGAATTTAAACTTGCCCAAGTTTAACTAACATTTGGGCTTCAGCCTCAGGCCAGTGCAACTCCCAAGCACCTGCTTTTTGTACTCTACCATTTTCCACTGTGGTATGGTATATTGGGAAAGAACACACCTTACTGAAATATATGGTCATGGAGAAGCTTGTTGTATTTATTACTTCTGAAATACTATTGAATGTGATCATTAGTCTCAATTGCTTCTTCACTAATGCTTTAGATGTAAAGAAGTTATCGGATGGGTTAGTCACTGAACTTTGCACTTTCCTAATAAGTATAATTTTCTTGAAAAAGTTTGGGTTACTTTAGATTTTCTAGTAATCACAACATTGCCAAAGGGTACTAACTTTAGTCACCACCTCACTCTTCTGTTATAGACTTCTAGAAAAAAAGATTTTCTCTAAAAATTAGTTATCTGCGGGCAATAAACTTGACACATATCCAAATTAGAGTAAATTAGGAAGGCTGTAAATATAAACGATCACCATTTAACTCTTCTAGCTTTACATTAAAAGCAACTAGAAATACAGTTATAGATTCCCATGTATGCATAAATAATGATAGGGAAGAATTACTGAAAACTCCCAAAGTGGCTCTTCCCAAACCTATTTAATTTTTTTTTCTCTGACAGGCAGCCTATAATTAATCTTCATATCTTGACTTTACCCTGTAATTCTGATTAATTAACAGTGCATGTTAATTATGCAGACAAGTAGGCTGTGTACCTAATGGTTAACAATCATGGTTTCCCAGCCTGGTTCCACCACTTACCACTGTATGACCTTAGGCAAGATCATTAATTTTTTTGTGTCCCACTTTTCTCCATCTGTTAGATGGATCTAGGAAACAACAAACATATTTCCTTTCTATATATAAAGATTTAAATACAATAAGTCAAAAGCATTTTGAACATAGAGATAAACTGGTGAATCTTAGTATATTTTAGGAAAACCTGGTGCAAGTAGAAATGTTTTTTAGATGATTTAGGGAGACAAATTTGAATTCTTCTGAGGCACAGAATAAACTTTAAAGAGTCAGTAGGATATGGTATAAAATCAAATTAAATATATCTAAAATGTGAAAACGCTTAAGTGACTTTAAACTTTAATGTATTGAACCAATATATTTGATCTGTAAACATTTACCATTTACACATATATACTGGGGAAAGCAAATCAAGTCTTTGCTCAGGCAGTTACAGTCTAGCTGGGGAAAGCTGACATGTTTTGAGAAAGATAAACTGGATATTAAGTGTCAAAATGAGTGGAAACTTGTAACAGAAATTCTGTAAAAGAGAGAGCATGGTGAGTGTGAGTGGTACAACAGCTCTGAGCTTGGGGTGTTTAACTAGAGAAGGGGGGGGCATTGTGGTACAAATAAGCAAAGAGCTTTACAAACATCAGTGAACATAGGAATCATCTTGTAGATGTTTTAAAATGTGGAATATGATTCACGGATACAAAGAGTAAACTAGTGATTACCAGAGGGAAGACAAAAGCTCGAGGGGCAATATAGGGGTAGGGGATTAAGAAGTACAAGCCACTAGGGATGATATAAGCTACAAGGATATGTTGTACAACACAGGGAATGTAATGTTTTTATAATAACTGTAATTTTAAAGGAATATAACCGTTGAAAATTGTCAATCCCTATATTGTACACCTATAGCATATATACTATTACTCTACAACAACTATACTTCAGTTAAGAAGTGGACTACTTTTCTAAATATACCGTACCAAAAATTAAAGTGCAGGGGTTCCCTTAGTGGCTCAGCGGTTAACGAACCTGACTAGAATCAATGACAATATGGGTTTGATCCCTGGCCTCACTCTGGGTTAAGGATCGGCATTGCTGTGAGCTGTGGTGTAGGTCGCAGATGCAGCTCAGATACCATGTTGCTGTGGCTGTGGTGTAGGACAGCAGCTGCAGCTCTGATTCAACCCCTAGCCTAGGAACTTCCATATGCTGTGGATGTGGCCCTAAAAAGACAAAAAAAAAAAAGTGCAAAGAAGTGAACAAAATTTCATTATTATAATTATCATCAATGGCAAATGATAACCTCCTTAATATGCTAATAGTTCTAATGAACCAATTTTTAAAAAGCAATGACCATAAAGAAAAATGAGATTAATAAAAATGTCTAAGTGAAGAAATAAAAGTCTAAAAAGAATAAGTTTAATAAATAGACCAAAAAATTAACCCTCATATACAAACGGTAAGCTAAAAAATAAAACACTAAAATGTTACAATTTGAGAAAAAATTAAAAC